>JAUCMX010000028.1:16282781-16383137 GCA_033459395.1 Hemibagrus guttatus | reverse complement strand
AATTAACCGGACCTTTTTTTTTTTCTTTTTTTTTCCTAAAAAGATATTTTTCACAAGTAAACAAATATGTTGTTGTTGATGTTGACACATTGACCGCGGCATGTTTTGTACTGTGAAGAGTTTCATGGATGCCGGTGAAATTGAATACGAGTGGTTTGTCTTGGCAGGCAGATGGAGGGTGAGACTGGGGGCAGATTTCTCTTCTTATCCTGTCTGACCCTCTCTGTGCTTTATAATATTTAGGCACAGAAGCCTGGCACTGCTTTATACCCATATTTATTCTAAAATACAGTATATATATATTTCAAAAACATGAGCAAATTTGATTAGATAATAGATTCTGGTCTGGTTTCTAATAAAGTTGCATTCACACAGAATTTAGGAGGACGGGGTAAAAACATCGCTGTTTATTCAAATCAGTTATTCAGTAGCTAGTCTCTTTCATTTACTGCTAACTAGTCCACGGTGTGTGAGAAAACGTAACACTTTTTATATATTTTATAAACACACAGTAAACAGTATGCATCAAACTCTCGGTAAACGTTACAAACTGAGCTCAGGTTATGCTAATTTATTTCCTGCTAGCTAATGTGTGTTAGCGCGGCCCTGTAAGCAAGGCCTAACATGTCAACGGTGGCATTGATTTTGAAAGAAAAAAAACCTAAAAGACGTGCAGTAAACAGCTAGCAGGATCAGAGCGGTTCAGTTTCATCAACAATGCTATTCTGTTCTCTTTCTCGAACCTTTGTACATTCTTGCGTAATAGTAAAGAAGCCGATCACTGATTGTGGAAGTTTGCAGTGTTGTCTTGTGTTTTGTTTTGTTTTTTGAACACCCTGAGATAACATAATGATTAGCGTTTGCACTAGCGAGCTTGTGTTCGCTAACGTGGCTCTTTATAGCAAGCTGGAAAAGATTCTCTTGTGTTAGCATTCATTCCATTCGATCCTCACAGAAGAGCTTTAGAGTAACAGAGAGCTGAGTAAATGATGAGCAGCAGACTCAGAGAGATTTATTAGCTCTAAATCAGCTGAGTCAGTGTATACTGCGCCGGCTTCAGGTTTCTGTAACGTCTGATATCTTCATGGCACGCAACTGGCATCAGGCCTCTACATGCCTGTACAGTGAGAGGTTTATAAAGCTGTGTTGGTAAACTGTGCTGGAGTTTATATAATCACACTATAGAGAGAGCATCATAAACTTTGATTTTTTTGATAATTAACAACCAAGATTCCAGAAATGATCCCATGTCACTCAGGTTAGTTAATAACAGCTCCACAATAAGCACTATTTAACTTCCTGTGTGCACATGTGAGTAAAGCAAGACTCCACACACCATGCTGATAAGACCGGTTAATGCCGGGAAGGAGGAGGGGTGTTTTTAGGGAAGGCGGAAAGTCACAGAACAGCATGAGCAGAAAGATTTAGCAACAGAAAAACACATGGGTGGGAACTGATGTACTGGACGTGTGAGCAGTGTGAGCTGTGAGGGAGCCGGATCAGAGCGGTTTTGGCAGCACGTGTCACCCCGATGTTCTCCTGCAGTGTGGACAGTCGTCCATAAAAATAACCCCCACTTCATTCCACACACACACATACCCTGCAGGCGTTAAAGTCAGTGTCTCCAGAACATTTACATGTCACAGTGTAAATCAGAAACCAGTCCAAACATGCTGCATGTTGGACGTCTGCCATGTGTTTTTAACACAGTTCTTCACACATTGACTCTAAGAGCACACACTCCATTCACACATACACAGGTACAGCCAAGAACAGACTGATTCTCAAATCATGAAATCACAAACAGATGTGACTTTCAGGATATGTCATACACGGGGCATCTGTTTTTACACGTCCCAAGGGAGCACGTCTCAGTCAAAGCGACTCAGACATAATGAAAGTGATTGACTCTCCAGTTCAATGTGTGGAATTTTTTTTTTAATGCTTTGATTCAGAATGAGAAAAAAAAAAAAGCACCAAGGGTTTGGGGAAGCCAGCAATCTTTTTATTTTTTTGAAGGGAGGAGGTAGCTAATGCAAAGTCAAAAAGTTTGCTAACAGGAGCCAGATTAAGTCACAGACTAATTTGCATATTCATTGAAGTGACACCACTATTTGCATGTCAGAATGTGTTATGTGAACAAAAAAGTTTTTTTGCAATACAATCCAAAAAAATACAACACAACACAGTATAGTACAGTACCAAACGAAACAGTACAGTGCACAATAAAACAAAACAAGACAGTAGAGTACAATACAGTACAAAACAAAACAAAACAACATAGTACAGTACAGTACGAAACAAAACGGACAATAGAAGACAAAACAAAGAAAAACAAGACAAAACAATACAGTGCAAAACAAAGCAAAATACCGTAGTGTAGTACAGTACAAAACAAAACAAAGAAAAACAGTACAAAACAAAACAACATAGTACAAAACAAAAGAAAGCAAAAGAAGATAAGAGAGTACAGTACAAAACAAAACGGACAATAGAAGACAAAACAAAGAAAAACAGTACAAAACATAATAAACAACATACTACAGTACAGGATAAAGACAAAACCGTACAAAACAACAGTAGTACTGCAGTACAGTACAAAACAAAGAAAAACAGTACAAAACAAAACAACATAGTACAAAACAAAATAAAACACCATACTACAAAACGTAACAAAACAAGAGAGTACAGTACAAAACAAAACGGACAGTAGAAGACAAAACAAAGAAAAACAGTACAAAACAAAACAATACAGTACAATACGACGCAAAACAAAACAGTACAAAACAAAGCAAAACAACATAGTACAGTACAGTTCAAAGCAAAACAAACAAAAACAACAAGATAATAGAGTACAGTACAAAACAAAACGGACAGTAGAAGACAAAACAAAGAAAAACAGTACAAAACAAAACAATACAGTACAATACGACGCAAAACAAAACAGTACAAAACAAAGCAAAACAACATAGTACAGTACAGTTCAAAGCAAAACAAACAAAAACAACAAGATAATAGAGTACAGTACAAAACAAAACAGACAATACAAGACAAAACAAAGCAAAACAGCACAAAGCAAAACAACATAGTACAAAACGAAGCAAAACAACATAGTACAGTACAGTACAAAACAAAACGGACAGTAGAAGACAAAACAAAACAGTACAGTACAATACAACGCAAAACAAAACAGTACAAAACAAACCAACATAGTACAGTATAGTATAAAAACAAAACAGTACAAAACAAAACAATACAAAATAGTACAATACAATACAATAAAATTTCATCAGACTAGAAAACAATAGCTTATATTTTATTTCCCGCTATTATTATTAGCTTATTATTTGTTATTTCTTCGTATTAGGGTCACAGCACCACCAACTTACTGTTTCTTTATGCAAAGACTTCATGTATTTACATGAAATGCTAATTCTTGACCTGAAACAGTTAAAGGTGGGATAACTTTTTATTTTTACAGTAAACAGATTACCAGAAAGTGATTTTAAAACAAAATTAAAAAGAGCATCCATAAAAAATTGCATATGGTTTGGGCAACACCTGGTTGTTGGGAACAACGGTCGCAAGAGTTCTGCTCCTTTTGGTATTTAGCTAGTTATCCAGGCAATGTTTTATATGTGCTAATGAACATTTAGCATGTTCAGAAAGTACTAATTTGTGATGGTTTGCTAGGAAGATATCATGAAGATCTTTAGCTAGCTTAGAACATGTCTCTAGATATTACCACATTCCATCAGATGTAGTCTGTTTTGCTAGGTAGCTTCTGTTGCTAAATTAGCCAAGGAAAGTGCTACCTCTAATTTCCACCCTCCACATCAAAGCTAAACCTGTTAACTACAGCAGCAGCAACAATTAAGTGAGGCTGAAAACTAGTGAAATTTTACCTGAAGGGACTTTTGATGTTGACACTATTCCCCTCAATGTAGCGTATCACTGATCTGAATAAGCAGCAATATTGACAGAGTTATTTCACAACGTTTGAAAGCTCTTGATAACACAAAACCTCGTCATCTTGACGGAGCAGATTTTACCTCACGTCATGACTACTCCCTGTGCTAATGCACGCTAATCAGGTCTGCTAAGAATTGCTCTTATTTTGTAGTTCAAAAGCTGGTGAAAATTAGCTTTCTAAACTTTCTAAGTAGAACATCAGACATTTTAAGAATCATCCGAAATAGTGAGTTAGTAAAACCTTTTGGTAGGTGGTTGAATTTTTGGCCAATTTGTTTTAAATACAGCCTTAAGAACAGGTTTAAATGCTAATGCCACGTTAACTCTGTTTGTTCAGGCTCGTTCTTCAGATTCAGTGCTTAATTTTAAGATTAAGCTGATTTTTTTGACGTGTTCTGTGTGTGTAGTCTTTTACTCATGGCTGTAATATTAGCATGTAGCCTCTTAAATATCTTCATAAGAGACTTCATAAGCGGCGTCCCAAATGTCTCTAGACTATAGCGTCTAGTGTATGAATGTTAGAATCGTCTCAAATACTTAAATACTTAAACTTTACTAGAAGTATAAACCATTTCCCAGTTGAAGGCGAATAAACATCAAACACGTTACGTTTCACGGCTACAATTGCTTTAACAGATTATGCTGCATTTCTTTTTTAAATGTTGGATAATAAATCACACGACCTAATTTAAATTCTGTTTGTATGGAGTGTCGTCGGCCATCTTGAGAACGTTTCCTCATCCAGCGTCATCACCTGGTAGCCCTGCCCCATTTTTCCTTCTACATATGTAAAAGTATTCGATTCAGTTCAGTTCAATTCAATTTATTTGTATAGCGCTTTTAACAATGGACATTGTCTCAAAGTAGCTTTACAGAAGTATACAATGATAGAATAAATTATAAAGCTTAAAGTTAAGTTACTATTTTATCCCTAATGAGCAAGCCTGGGTTGATGGTGGCAAGGAATAGCTCCCTTAGATGAAAAACCTTGAGAAGAACCAGCCTCAGAAGGAAACCTCATCCTCATTTGAAGTGGTCACACTGGGAACTCCGAACACTGGGAGCTCAGGAGTGGGACGTATAGCCCGACAGAGAGAGAGAGAGAGAGAGAGAGAGAGAGAGAGAGAGAGAGAGAGAGAGAGAATGAGAAAGAGAAAGAGATATTAGGTATGCTTGTGATCATGTAATGTATAAAAACAATGAAGATTATGTGTAAAGTGCAGGCAGGGACTCCAGCAGGACTAGCTATGACAGCATAGCTAAAAGATAGAGCCAGAAGCATGTGATTAGTACACAAAGGTGTAAAAGAGTGTGTTATTATACGATTTGGGACACACCTACAGTGACTCTTTACCTATAGTCACACAAATCTTTCTCCTAGAGATCCAGAATCAATAGATAAAAATATATGCTGCTCTCCTGTTTAAGCTTTGAAGGGAAATGATACCTGACAAACGACAGCAACTGACTATAGAAGGTTAACTTCAGCCATAAAACTCTGGTCAGAGTGGGTAATGGGAGTTCTTGTTTCATCATGTGCTCTGGTTACCAAATGACTCATTCGACTCTCTGCACACTCGCCGTGTCATTCGTAACGAAACGGCCCACACGCTCTGCACTTGATATTTGGAGCAGATCAGCATGAATTATTTAGTGTGCTTTATGTAATGACTGGAAGGATGTTTCATTTTAAGCTCAGAGTATGAACCACTTTTCCACAAAGCTGTGTGATCTATATGGAGTCTAAATGTTGCCCTGTATATTCTGTTCTACTGGAAAACGGCTGGTTTTTATTACAGATTTTATCAACACACACTGTTCTAGCCTAAACATGACACAGTCTTGAATAGTGATTGCCTCAATGAAAAAACTGCCTTCATCTGCCTTTATTTCCAACATCATTACATACTTAACACACTAATCTTGGCTTTCTAGGTGACGCTCCAGGACTTGTACACTCACCCTAGCTTGTGTCAGATCTTTTAACTGCTACCCCATAATAATAATAATATTAATGTAATTACCCAAAACTTTGATGAACATGTCGCCCGAAGGAAGAAGCAAAGTTCAAGGTTTAAGATGCAGACACGAAAGAGCGAAAAGTTCTGCAGCGTTATATAACACGAGGCTTTAAACTCATATTACGATGGCTGTGTTCCAATCACTAGTTCACTGCAGACCCTACAGCATGTCTGTCCAGTCAGCGGAGTTTTATTGCTATTTCTGTGCAGGCCGCTCGCTTAGTGCGCGACTGAAGTGGCTCCTAGCCAAAAGTGAGCGTACGAGCAGATATTCCTCACGCCATGAAGCTTCTGAGCAGGGTTTATGGTTTGTTAAAGCTAGTTTGACAGAGTGAGATTATTATTGCATCAGACATGTGCACCATATTTCATTTCACACAAAAAAAAACACTACATTCTGGATAATTTGTACTTTACTTGAGTATTATTAATCGATTTTAATTCAATAAATTCACTATTCAAATTCAAAAATAAACTTATTTTCTCTTTTTTATTCTCATGTTTTTACATTTTGGCATAAGATTTTTTGTATTTAAGTAAAAAAAAAAAACTCAAATCTAAAGAAGTACACTTGTAAACTAGCTAGGTATGGTTGCTATATTTTATAAAAGTTAAGTAAATTTGCTTGTTGTGTTTTTTTGGGTTTTTTTTAAATTAGCTAGCTAGTTCAATTTTGCAAATTAGCTTGTTAAGTTATGTAGCTACTCGGGTCACGGGGAGCCCGTGCCTATCTCAGGCGTGATTGGGCATCAAGGCAGGATACAGACTGGATGGAGTGCCAATCCATCGCAGGGCACACACACACTCTCATTCACTCACACAATCACACACTACGGACAATTTAGAGATGCCAATCAACCTATAATGCATGTCTTTGGACCAGGGAGACGTGAATGAAGTTATGTAGCTAGTTCAACATTGTAAAGCTGTTTGTTCAGTCAGCTCGCTAGTTAAGTTTTTTTTTTTAAATGATCTCATTAAATTGGCTAGATTAGTTCAATTTGAAATAAAATTAGCTTGTTATATTAGCTCGCTAGTTCACTGGATTATGCCTTTTAAAAGCCACTGAGCTCAACTCAAACATTTTTTTTTACAGTAGCCAATAAATCCTACAGTATAAAGCCAGCTTTAAAAACCCTGCAAAGCCTAAAAACCCGCTGTTTTTTGAGTCCCTCTGTGTTTCGTGACAAGACATTTTGAATCTGTGACAGTGTTTGAGTCAAACCGTAGACAGCCAAATGGATCTGACTCACTCCTTCAAGCATTTTGTTTTTCTTGTCTGGAACAAAATGTCCCTTTACTGGGGCACAATTTTAAGCATGGGTAACTTAAAAAAAAAAAAAAAAAAAAGTCCTGTCGCATAGATTCACATAACCTGTGTACATAAACATTCACTGAGTGTCTTAATTCAGCAAGAAGATCTTGAGATAACTGTGTTTATTAGAGGAAGATTCGGATACGTAAGCATGAAGTGTCTTCTTTACTCCGAGTCAGCGATCAATCCGAGAACAAACACAGCAAATAGATAACAATACGGGTCACGTGAACATGCAGTGTGTGAATTTACAGAAAGTTATACCTATCGGTCAATGCATAGAAGAGGTCTTATTTCTCCACAACGCGAACCCACCCTTGAGTTTGACGCACACCTTCGACCTCTTCTGCTGTATAATATGAAAATAATTATGAATTAAGTCCTGTGGATATAATTATCTAAGAATGACGACACATTAAACCAGTATGCCTCATCTTAGAGCTTTCTACCGGGAGATTCACATAAAGCAACCGCACACACACACACACACACACACAGTACTCATTTTTGTTCATGGAAAACTTGGCTATGTGATAGCTAGTTCCAGTTCCACAGTGAAGCGTCACTCTGGCCTATTTTGGTTTGTTGTGCAAACAGCACTTCATGCAAATCCTCTGTCTGGTCACCGAAGCTTTCCATGCTGTGATGACTCCATGCAAATCCTGATGCAGGCCTGGTAATGTCCTAGTGCCTGCATCCTCCACTCATCACTCTCCATCACTTCATCCATCCTTTCACCTCATATCTAGCTCTCTCCCTTTCTTCCTCTCAGTAACTCCCTCTCGCCCATCCTCTCCAGCTCTAACACTTTCCAGTTTTCTATGTAGTGTGTGAATGGGTGTGTAGGAGTGTGGGTGATTGTGCTCTGTCTTGTGGTGGAAATTCGTCCAGGTTGTCACCCACCTCGTGCCCTGAGTACCCCTGGGATAGGTTCCAGGTTACATGTAACTCTGAGTAGGATAATCAGCTCAGAAAATGGATAGATAGATGGATGGATAGGTGGGTGGGTGGATTGGTTGGGCGGGTGGATGGATGGATGGATGGATAGATGGATGGATGGATGGATGGATGGATGGAAGGATGAATGGATGGATGGAAGGATGGATGGATGGATGGATGGATGGATGGATGCATTGATGGATGGACGATGGATGGATGGATGGATGGATGCATAGATGGATGGATGGATGGATGGATGGATGGATGGATGGATGGATGGGTGCCAACACCAAAAACGCATTCATCATCTCCAAGCATGATGTGACGAGAGCCTTCAGGAGACTGAACACTAGGAAAGCAGCAGGACCAGATCTCAGGACGAGTCCTCAGAGCCTGCGCTGACCAGCTAGCACCCTTGTTCACTGAGATATTCAAGCTCTCCAGTCGGTAATCCCCACATGCTTCAAAGAGTCCATCATTGTTCCTGTTCCGAAGAAAACCCATCCTGCTTCCCTCAACGACTACCAGCCCTGACCTCAGTAGTGATGACACACTTGATCCTCTACAGTTTGCCTACCGCCCGAACCGCTCAACAGATGATGCCATTTCTAACCTCCTTCACACATCACTCACTCACCTGGACACTAGAAAGGGGAATTATGTTAAAATGCTCTTTGTTGACTTCAGCCACTACCAACTCCACCACCGTCTTCAAGTTTGCTGACGACACAGTTGTGGTCGGTCTGATCTCTGACAACAATGAGACGGCCTACCTGGAGGAGATTAGGAACCTGGAGAACTGGTGCCAGAGGAACAACCTCCTCCTTAACGTCAGCAAGACAAAGGAGCTGATAGTGGACTTCAGCACGAAGCAGGAAAGGAACTACCAGACCCCCATGATCAACGAGAGCCCAGTGGAGAGAGTGGACAGCTTCAGATACCTCGGTGTTCACATCACGCAGGACCTGTCATGGTCCTGTCACATCAACACCGTGGTGAAAAATGCCCGGCAGCGTCTCTACAACCTCAGACACTTGAGAGACTTGAGACTGCCCTCTAAGGTGCTCAGGAACTTTTACTCCTGCACCATAGAGAGTATCCTGACGGGAAACATAGCAACCTGGTTCGGGAACAGCACCATGCAGGACAGACGAGCTCTTCGGAGGGTGGTGCGATCAGCTGAACGCATCATCCATACCAAGCTCCCTGACCTGCACTCAATTTACAGCAAGCGGTGCTGGACCAAGGCCAGGAAGATCGTGAAGGACCTCAGCCTGCCCAACAATGGACTGTTCTCTCTGTTGCGGTCAGGAAAACGCTTCCGCACCCTGAAGGCCAACACAGAGAGACTGAGGAGAAGCTTCTTCCCGCAGGTTATACGGACTCTCAACCAAAACTCCACATAGAACTCAACTGATTGGACTTTCATGTTTCCTTCACACAACACACCACACAAACACAACAAACCAACTTGAACATTTGCACATTGCACAGGACTCAATCACTTTCTACATTTGCACACTGCTACAGCTCCACCTTTTTACATTTCTACATTTTTTATATTTTTATATATATTTTTTTCATCTCTAATTTAATTGCAGATTTTTATATTTTATATTTTTGTTTAGATTTTTATATTTTATATCTTTGTTTTATATTTATTCTCTTTTTGCCTTATTTCCTTCTTCCTTCTATTTCTTACTTCCTTTTTACTCTTTACTTCTTATTCCCTTTTCGAGGTCACAACAGTCGTGTAAGCATCTCACTGCATATCATACTGTGTATGGTTGTGTATGTGACAAATAAAAATTTGAATTTGAATTTGAATTTGAATTTGAATTTGAATTTGAATGGATGGGTGGCAGAATGGATGGATGGATGGATGGATAGATGCATGGATATTGTGAATATCACAACAGCCACAAAGACAGAATTTGTGTGCTATTCTGAAATGAAAAGTGTGCATGCTACTTTAGCCTTTTTTTCCATCCTGACATTCCATCCTGTGTAGGAGTTGGTAGACAACCATCTACTGCTGCTTGTTCCTCAAAAACATCACTGACTCTGACTCAGCGGAACAACAGAAGTCAAAACAAATACAATGACCAACAATTTTCACATCCTAAATGACCTAGGACTGTGTACTTTAGGGTCATTTGACCAAATTCCCTTGTTTAGTACAATGAGAGCAGAAAACACGGTGGACAAAATCGCTCTCTCTTTCTCTCTCTCGCTCTCTCTCTCTCTCTCTCTCTCTCTCTCTCTCTCTCTCTCTCCAGCTGTGACGATGCTGTATCACTTTTCCTTGAAGAAACAGTGCTTCAGCGCACAAACAAATGTGTTATCTCAATCTCCTCTTCTAAAATCTTTCAAATCTTTAAGCACAAGGAAAGGAGTTATCTGTTATCTGCCTACACATAAATCAACAACACTTCTAAAGAATTCTTGTTTAGAAACAAGAGAAAGAGGGAAAAAGTATATTTCCGGTATGAAATTCACTGGAACTATCATTCAACGATGTAGAAGAAGATATTACTGTAGTATGTTTACAGTGAAAGAGATCCAATTCCTTTCAAAAGGGCATGAAGAATGAAAAAATGTGGGTTTTTGTGTTCAGTGATGTGAAATGCTTTTCTTTTAGCATGTAATACCACAGCAGGGTGCGGCTACTCTCACACTGAGTCATATGGAGAAGCTGGAGTCATTTGGTGTGTTAAAAATGACCAAATGACCCATACATATCAATAGACAATATACATTATAATGTATATTTTTAAATATTGAACCCAGCTCTGTCATCATGTGAATTATACCAAAAATATTCAAATGATAAAAGCTGCAGGTGTTCGCAGGGAGTTACCACACCTACACTATAATGAAAGGGGAAAATAACTAACATAATATCTTCTGCTTCTTATGCAAATACTCGAGTAAAAAGTCAATCACGGACTTAATATAAGCGCAAAATTCGAAGTCAGCTGCAGGACGGAACTAAAGGTCATGGACTACAGAAAAATTCCACCGGTTTTACTTCCTCGTCTGTTGTAAATGTAAAATTACCAATCAGGAAGTATCGATAGGTGGTTGAAACACACAGACACACACACACACTTCTGACTGAAAGCCACACACAGTCACTATGCGCTTGAATAGACTCTACATGTAAATATTGTATTTATGAACTGTTTACTGTATATCAGCTTCACATATCAATGATCACATGATTCACAGGAAAAATCTCAATTTAGATTCAATTTTTAAATGTTTTTATTTTTATTTTTAAATGATTTTGCCCCCCAAATGATTTATTAATTTTCATAAATTCAAAAATGTTGTTTTTTTTTCAAATGTAGTTTTTTTTGTTGTTATTTTTTTTTTAGTTTTTTTCACATAATTCATTTATTTCAAGTGATTTTTTTTTTTATTTAAAAAATTTTACATTTCAATTTCAATTTGATTTTTACTTTATTTCCCCTCCACACATCACGCATGATTTATTTATTTATTTTTCACATCATTATGTCCTCAGGATTCTTTATTTTCCAGTTGATCTGTTTTATTCCCAAGTGATTTGTTTTGATTTATACTTCAATTGTTATGTTGCTTTACATATGATTCATTTTTCACGTGATTATTTCCACATGATTCATTATTTTCACATGATTCTTTTCTTTTCAGTGGTATTTTTCCACTGATTTGATTTACTTCACATGTGATTTCCCCTCACACACACACACACACACACACACACACACACACAAACACAGGATTCATTTATTTCATTTCAAGTGATTTTTTTCATGATTCATTTCTTTTCAGGCGATTTGTTTATTTTGAAGTGATTTGTTTCACATCATTCATTTTTCATTTTGTATTTTTCTGTATTCATTTTTGATTTCACAAAATTTTCATTTACCTTATTTCCTTGTGGTTTTATTTCCAAGTCATTTATTTATTTTTAGATGTGACCCATAAAAAAAAATTTTTTTTCCATTTTCCGTTTCCATTATTTTTCGTTGTTTTTTTGTATTTGTAGTTTATTTCCGGGTATTTTTTCCAACCGATTCATTTATTTACACACGTAATTGTTTTTCATTGAATTAATTTATAAATTTCTTTACATGTACACGTGGTATTTTTTTCACATGTTCATTTTTTTCCAAATTTTTCCATGTATTTTTATGCGATTGTTTTAACTCTAATTCTATCTTTTCACATGCATTGTATTATGATTTTCTTTTTTCACGATTCATTCATTTTCACATGCCTTCTCATATTGTTCACATGACGTCCCCCGAGTTTACTTGCGCTCATTTGATCCACTGTAAAATGTAAGTGCTTTTTCCAGCACACTCGCATCCTCCATTAAAGCATTCGATTATGATTGGGAAATGATTTATTAGAGGCAGCGTTGCTGCAGCTGCAGAACTTGATGAAGAGGCCTTGAAGCTGTATTTCTGCAGTTGTTTTAGTGCTGATTGAACGCCTGCGTGAAGTGTAGAAGGTAATAAATAGCGAAGTGGCCTTGGAGTTAGGTGATGATATAATAATAGATGTAATGGTTCAGCGGTTCATTACAGCTCCAGTGAAGCCGTTACCCAACCTTCCTCCCTCCCTCCCGTCACTTTATATCACAGATACTCCGCTGTTATTCTCCGAAATGCAGCAGAAGCTCTTTTCACCTACTGCAGAAGGTGGAAACTCTCCATTAACCACAGCTATTAAAACCCAGCTATTAAAATCCACAGGCAGAGTAATCAGGATGTGATTGCCTCTCATAAAGCGTTTGTGAAATCTGTATGAGGAGAACTTTTTTTTTTTTTTTGAAATTCAACACAACATTGTGCTTCACCACAGGAGGCTTCATATGGCTCAATCATCACCCAGGGTCTGAAAAACATTTTACTCTCTGTTTTGGTTAAAATACCAGTCTGGAACATTCTGAAGAATTTTTATAGTAAAAATGAAGACGTATTACACAATGAGTAAGTGATTCATGATGGTCAGGATCACGGTGGCTTCTCGGGAGCAGGAACACACCCTGGATGGGACAGCAGTTCATCTCAGGGCTCCATGGACACCTAGATTCACACATTCATACACAGCTTTAGGAAATTCTCCTACTAGTATGGGAGGAACCCAGAGGAAACCTATATAGAGGACAGTAACCCAATGGTGTCCTACATTACCCACAATGCCACTGGAATATCTGGACTGCTGATCGGAAGGTTGTGAGTTTGAATCCCAGGTCCACCAAGCTGCCACTGCTGGGCCCCTGAGCAAGGCGCTTAATTCTTAATTACTCAGTTGTAAGTTGTCTTTAAAAAAAATATGCCAGAAAATGCCAGAAATGTACATAAAATTAATACCTGCTGTTATTGGTGAGGAATTTAGCCCTCACTCAGGCTTTAGTACTTTAGTATGTACTTTAGTTTTCTCTCATTCTCAATTAAACACTCTGCTTAAATAAATTCGCTTAGACAGCTAACTAACCGAGCCCAACTAGCTAATCTCTGCTGTAACTCATCATATACTGGAGCTACGTTGGATTCCGGGATTTTGCACTTCATTACTTACACACTGAAAAATGAATAGACAAAAGAAGCTTGTTTGTTTTTACAAGCTACCTAACTACAAGACCTGTTTGTTATGCTTTTTGTTGATTTTTTTTCCTCCAATTAAAGTGTGTTATAACTGCACTACCAATATCGACATCCCCGTAATGACGAGAGAGTGACGGGAATAACGTAAAAACAGCACCGACTAACAAATTAGCACCAGATTGTCTAATCACTCATTTGTTTACAGTGATTAAATAATGAGGTCCCAAAAGTCCATTTTCATTTGATATCGATTGTGAGCGAGAGTGAGAAAGTATATAGTGGATGTTTTTAAATAAATAAACATGACATTGTATTGAATAATGGGATAAATCATTGCAATGCACATAAAGTACAGACACTCAGTATTAAAAAGGTGTATAAATAAATAAGATCCTCGTCCATGGTCTTTTGTACGTCAGCAGTGACCCATTGGCTCTGCCTCTGGAGTGAGTGCAGGTGCGCTCACGCGATTTGCCTGCCACGGAAATGCTGAGTCGCAGCAAAAAGAGGCTGTAGAGATCCAGTCGAAAGAGCCACGACGTTGTTTTTCCGCACCTCCACAGCTCCCAGAGGAAAGGAGAGGAGAGAGGAGTGGGGAAGTTATTAACAGTTGATGATGCAATCAGAGGCTGATATTTAGGACCCCGGGTGTGTAATTGGTGTAACCTAGACACCAGTTTTCCCAGGGTGAGAGAGATGCTCGTGAGACGAAGTGATACCTGACACCTGGTGCTTTTGTTTCGTCCATGCACCTGAGGCACAAGAAGGAGAAGCGAGGACAGGTGCAGGGCCGTGCTTTCAGAGCTCTGAAGCTGAAAGACGACGGTGTGAAAGAAATGCGGTGAAGATACGCTGAATCTGCACTCAGGAGGAGGATGGAGACGTAGAAAACTTCATCTATAAGCTGTTTTTTACTTCTTACATGCACTCACAGAGGGACTCACCGGCTCACACACACACCATGAAGCCTGGCAAGAAATCCTTCATAGGTAAGAGGTTTTTTTTATCGTTTAAATAAAAACATCACTGATCTAGTAGACCTGGGATTTGGGAATGGATAAAAATTTGATTTCTTTGCATTTTTTCACCACATTTAATGTGAGAAGAAAGATTCAGTATTTTTTTTAAATTATTATTATTATTATTTTCTTATCAGAATTTGTTATATACAGCTGTGGTTTTTTCAGGCAGCCCCGTTTTAAAGATGGTTCCCGAATCAATGTTAATAACAAAAATGTAAAAATGCAAAGAGAAAAAATATCCTTTACAACTTTTCCATGCAGTAGATCCACTTAGCTTCTTCATTTCAGACGTCTGGAGATATCTTTCCAGCCCTGAAATTAGCTCCGCCCCCGGGAGGAACTGGAGCATTTAATCTTTGATCGATCCTTTTCCATAAAAGGTGACTCACGAGGCAGGCGTAGGTTTAACCAGATCAGGGTGGGGTCAGTTGATGGGATGGGAAGGGAAAGGGTTGTAATTTGGCCCGCATTCAGCAAAGACCACAAAATAATTATAAAACAAAACTTTTCAAAAAAACAAAAAAAAGCATAATTCAGTATAATTTAAGCAACACAAGGCAATTATCTGTACACTAATCATAACGTTAACACTCAAATTTATTCAGTTCTTTGACACGGTACAGAGCCACGATTTCTTTTCTTTTCTCTTCTCTGCTTTAGAATGAACTCTTCACTCATAATTACTCATAAACTCATTATCTCCTTTTACCCTGAGGGAACTGAAATCCTCCTGAATCCTGTGTTGAAGTCAAGTTTTTTTCTTTCACAACCTTTTTTATTTATCAGAGAACCACATTACCTAGAGTTGTTCTTTCTGAGCTATAGTTTTCTTTCTTCTCTCTCTCTCTCTCTCTCTCTCTCTCTCTCTCTCTCTCTCTGTGTGTTTCGTTCTATCTATAATCTATAATCAGAACGGACAGCCAGCACTCTGTCTCTGTATCTCTGTCTCAGTCCCTCACAGACAGGGTGACATTGTGCTACTAAGCCAGAAGCTAAAAGCCTAGCATGCTAATCCATGTTTGGCAGCTTTTTCTTCCTGTGATGAGAAACTGAACAGATTCCTGTCACTGCAATCCATTCTCCTGAAATATAAGGAAGTGCACAGCAATGTAAGGAAATGTAACGCCTTTCACTGTTAAGATCCTTGTTGCTTTACTGGAATGTCACAGAAGCGTGTCTGTGCTATTTGAGTCAAACAGCAGGATTAATTAATTGATTGATGGATGGATGGATGGATGGATGGATGGATGGGTGGGTGGGTGGGTGTTTGGATGGATGAAGGAATGGATGGCTGAATAGATTGATGAATGCATGGATGGAGGGGCAGATGGATGGATAAATAAAAATAAATAAATAAAAAGCTTTCAATCTACTATCTAACTCCTTCCTACATCTCTGTTGCTAATTAATTACGCTACATTTTAACCAGCAAACCTTCACGCTAGCACAGTATCTGTTATCAGTGTCTGAATTTGCATGTGTAGCTTGATTACGATAACGCTAGTTTCGTATGTCAGCGCTTCGGGATAAATATTTCATGTTACCACAATTTGGTGGTGGTGTTAGCCTGTATCACAAGGCAGATAAGTAAAATTGGAATTTTTAGTTTGTTGAAACTATGCTAGTTTTTGTAAAACATGCTAATTTTGTTGAAATGGAAGCTAGTAGATGGATTAGCCTGTATGCTTTTTTTTTTAGAGAAGTGAAAAATGAAAGGCTAAACGTTTAAGCTAGATGTGTGTGTTTACATTTCTGGCATTTGGCAGTGTTTTAGTTGGCTTGCTATAACACTACTTTCTGTGTTAGCATGACTCTCATGTTGATTAGTTAGGTGTCACTAGTTACCGTGTCAGCAGTTGAGTTAACATGAATGTGTCTGTGTGGATGCTAGCTTTTGTTTACAATGATGCTAGTCTCTGTGTTAGCACGTTGTTCTATATTTAAATGTGAGCCAGTTGTGGTGGTTTAGCCTATAGTACACTTTTAGAGAATACAAAAGGCTTGTATATCATGCTTTAGCAGCTGAATTATCAGATGAAGGTTAAGCAAAGCTCAATAATATATTACATCATCAAACACCCCAATAGAGCAGTACCAAGGACTTGTGTAAAGAACATTTAGCCCTTAGCCGTTACACCAAGCTCTACCACACCACAGGGAGAAAGAAGATCAAAACTTTGAAACAGTTTGAAGAGGATCCTAGCTACAAGGACCATTGGGGCCCTTCCCATGAGGCTGTGCTGTACAGACTGTTAGGCAGTTAGGGAACGCTGCAGAAGTCCCATGATGACCCAAGCAGCAGCAGATGCATTGAGAGAACAGTGTGCCGAATGACTCAGTCTTGCCTAGCAACCTTCTAGAGCGTGGCAGAAGGGAAACCGACCCAGCGACACACTTCCTGTAATGCAAATATACACACACATACACAAATGAGATTGAGATCTCTGTCTCCATGACAACGGAGCCCATGCAGCAGAGCGGATTCGCTCAGAAGGGTGTCACGGCGGAAGTGGAGTCTCTTGGCATGGACACCTGGTATGTACGGTGGCCATCAGACTAAAAATATAGCACAGGAAACAGGATAGCGGAATGAATAAAAGAGAAGAGGCGGTTCAGATGTAACCCGTGACCAGGTCTACACCGTTATCTGATGAGCAGTGTAAAAGGACACTGGAACAGTGAAAGCTGAATTGGTGGAGCACCTCTTCTCAGTGATCAGTTTACAACCTTTTATTGAGCTATAGATTTATGATTCATTATCAAGCAAATGATCGGTGTACATTTTTTTGGCTGCCTCTATGCTTCATGGGAAATCTAATGAAATGTGTTTATTGGGGAATGACCAGGACTGGAAATTCCTCAGACTTTTATGTAAAATAACTGAAACAGGAAGAGCTCTTCTTTATCTTCCGCCTTGACATGACTTGACTAGACTTGGCGGTTGGTGGCTGAACCCAGCCCTGTATTGTGATGGATCTTGTATTATATAACATTCCTTTATTCTGCTGTCATATAAACAGACTCAGCTCAGCTTGAGCTTCATTAAATGATATAATAATCAGGTTATAAGGACAAGTTGTGTTTATAAAATAATTCCACTCCACTGGTTAGCATGTTTGTGTTATACCTCCAGGGTTCGATTCCTGCCTCTTGCCTGTCTGTATGTGGTGTTTGTGTTCTCCTCATGCTTTGGGGGTTTCCTCCAGGTTCTCCGGTTTCCTCCCTCAGTCCAAAGACATGCATTGGAGGCTGATTGTCATTTCTAAATTGACTGTACTCCTATTGGTACCCTGTATATTGTCCCCCACCTTGTGCCCTGAGTCTTCTAGGACAGACTCCAGGATCCCTCGGAACCTTAGTTCCAGTGAAAGGAACTCTTAATGCTCTTAATGGCCCCTTCCTGTCCCAACATGACTGCACACCAGTGCACAAAGTAAGCTCCATAAAGACATGGATGAGTGAGTTTGGTGTGAAGGAACTTCACAGAGTACTGACCTCAACCTGATAGAGCACCTTTGTGATGAATTAGAGCGGAGACTGCGAGCCAGACCTTCTCGTCCAGCATCGGTACCTGACCTCACAAATGTGCTTCTAGAAGAATGGTCAGAAATTCCCATAAACACACTCCTAGACCTTGTGGAAAGCCTTCCCAGAAGAGTTAATATTTGATTTTTATGTTAAAATCTATATACAATAAAGTAAGTAATAAATCGTTATTTAATTATGTGATGAAAATGTCAGACACCTTTTTAAAATTAGACTTTTTAGAGAAAAAAATTAGATTTTTCTTTCCTCATTTATACTTTAAATAAAAAAAAGTTCTATAGTATAGAAACGGAAGGGGTGGTGGTAACTCAAGTGGTTAAGGCTCTGGGTCGTTGACTGGAAGATCAGGGGTTCAAGCCCCAGCACTGCCAAGCTGCCACTGTTGGGCCCTTGAGCAAGGCCCCCAACCCACCCTGATCAAGAGGTGCTGTATCATGGCTGACCCTGCGCTCTGATCCCAACTCCAAAAGGATGGGATATGCGAAGACAGAATTTCACTGTGCAGTAATGTATATGTGACAAATAAAGTCAACTTAACTTAACGTTAAAACAGCTGCATTTTCGTTGTCTAAAACCGGAAGTATCTCTTCTTCTGTCATTTGTGGCAACCTGCAGTCTTCAGCGCGGTAAAGTTATCTTTAGGTTCGATATTCGCCTAGGCTGCTTTAGGGACCGTCTGCAAATTTACCTTTCAGTACAAAACGAAGTCCAATAATTAATACAAATATTTAGTAAATAGTACTGTAGTAAGTCAGTCTTGTAACTACAAATATAACTACAACCTTTGAAACATAAAAAAGCCCTTTTGGTGAATTTCAGTAATTGTTTTCTACGAATAATTATGTACTGTATGTACAGTAAGTGAGATATTGGCAAACGTCAGTCTAGCCACTAGGAACGTACTACAACCTCTGGAACATGAAAAAACCCTTTTGGTGAATTACAGTAATTTTTTAAAAGAAAATAGTTGTATACTGTACATACAGTAAGGGAGATATTGGCAAAATTTTCAGCTGTAGTAAGTCAGAATGGCCACTAGGAACGTACTACAACCTTTGGAACATGAAAAAATCCCTTTGGTGAATTACAGTATTTTTTTTTTCTAAGAATAATTACGTACTGTATGAACAGTAAGGGAGATATTGGCAAAATTTCACCTGTAGTAAGTCAGTCTGGTAATTACAAATGTACTACAACCTTTGGAAAATGACTAACCCCATTTTGATGAATTTCTGTATTTTTTTCTCTAAAAGTATTTGTGTACTGTACATACATTAGGGGAGGTATTGTCTAAGGCGACATATTCGCTAAAGACTCCAGATTCCCTGTAACCCTGTGTAGGATAGATAAGATGGAGGGATGGATGGAGGGAGGGATGGATGGATATATAGATAGCAGACAGACAGACAGACAGACAGACAGACAGACAGACAGACAGACAGATAGATAGATAGATAGATAGATAGATAGATAGATAGATAGATAGATAGATAGATAGATTATGGATGGATGGATGGATGGATGGACAACATGCTACAGAAATGAGGTTGAGATTCCACAGAGTTTGATTGTCATTTGGCTGTTACAGCTTTCTGTTCATGCATCATGGTCATGTTCATGTGTGAATGATGTGTGTGTGTGTGTGTGTGTGTGTGTGTGTGTGTGTGTGTGTGTGTGTGTGTGTGTGTGTGTGTGTGTGTGTGCATGCGCGAGAGGGGGCCCGGCAGTGTATCTCCTCCACTGACAGCAGAGTTATGTAATACAGTTACATCAGCTGTCATGTTGGCCTAGAAATGGAGTCTAGAAAATCCCACAAACATAAAGTCAAATATTCTCTCTCTCTCTCTCGCTCGCTCTCTCTCGCTCTCTCACTATCTCCTTCTATCTATCTATCTATATATCTGTCTATCTATCTATCTATCTAGTTATTTTAGGTATTTGACTGTTACTGTTTGCATATATAATAATAGAGTCTTTGCTATTTATTTATTTTAAAATGTAAAAAAAAAAAAAAAAAGCCTTGCCAATCTTTCTGGGTTAATTAGTAAAGTCTGATTTTTAAAAAATGACCAAAGTCTCATTTTTACACATAAGACTCAATTCATATGAAGTGTTCCAAATGTTTTTTTATTCCTCCTGTTTTTTTTAAATAGATTATTACACATTTTTGAGCCAATTGCATAGCAATATTCACAATTAACTTATCCATCTTGTTTGGTTCAAGAGATTTACTTGGATTAAATTCTAAGTTAAATTCTGAATTTGAATTTTTATTTTCAAATGTCTGCCATCCACAACTTTTAAGAGTTTCCTACATCACCCACAATGCCGTTAATAGCGGCACAGTGAGCTTTAAGCCTCACTTCATTTCTACTTAAAGACCGCAGTGCAGCAGTGCTTTATTCCTCCAGTCTGTCCAGTTCTGTCACCTCCTCCATCTGTTCACACTGCTCAAACAGATCAGCTTCCTGTGCCATCGCTCGCATCATCCAGTACATCGCTAGCTCGCTGAGCCAATTCACTGTTAGAGCCGAGTAACTTGCACTGCATCTGACTTAATTCTAGATGTCTCCATGTTCATATTTCTTTTTATCAAGAAGCTAGCTAGCTAACCGTGATGATTGATGTACTTTCCTCCTCAAACAATGAACTGTATATTACAGATTTATCAAGTCTGTATGTTGATTGGCCTAAAGCTAATACTTTTATATGCCAAAAGAAGTGCTATTTCCTTTGTTAGAGCACATAAAGCTCAAAAAAAGGCAATTTAGCCATATTATTACTATTACAGGCCTTAGAGGTTACTGGGTTTGTTGTACTGTAGTGAAGTTCAAACAACAATTCGGACTGAAATTGAAGCACAGCAACAACAAACAACACAGAGTAGCTTAGTATGACGCTAGCCAGTGGGAAAAGGTGTGTAGCATTAGCAACAAGTTGCTCTAATCTTGATGATTATTTTCTCAAAACAGTGATTAGCGTGGTCAGTGTTGTTGATGTAACCAAGTGACGTTCTCTAAAGCCAGGTAATATCTCTAAAGAGGAACATTACACTGCTTACAAAGCAGGCGGCCATCTTGATTTTATGTCACTCTGTAAACAGGGAAAGAACTTGACATTCTAAGCTGAGATGGTGCTTTTAGGGGTTTTCCTTTATGTTTGAGATGATAGTGATAACAACATCAGCCTGTGACCTCAGGGCAGTACACAAACCCCTTAAATTCTCACTGAAACAAGGAAAATACAGCACTAATCGACAAATCAGCATAAAACCAACATTTTTTAATGTGAGCTTCAATGAGATTCAGGTGTGTATTTACGGGGGCCATTTTTAAATTGAGGAGAAGCCTGCTATTATACACTACAGAGGGCTGATTCATTATTTTACCTCAACACACTTTCATTTGTATAAAAAGAAATGTTAAGAAATCCCCTCAGAGAGAGAGATTCCCCTAGAGACCCCGAGCGGATCCTCGCTCTCTAGTGCGACTTCCCTCGTCGTCACGGTTCCACTGTTGCCTTGGTTACGCGAGTGACGTCACCGCCGCGCCTCCCCCTTGTCAAACTCCCCCACGTGTTCGCTATAAAGGGAGCAGCGCGCAAGCCGGTTTCAGTAAGACGGACGGGACCGGGATTCTGCGTAGCCGGTGTGTGTCGCTCTCTGTGTGTCTGTGTGTTTTTGTGTATATACACATATATACACGTGTGTGTCTGCGTGCGCAAGCGCTGCTGGTCCGGTCGATTCATTCAACTTTCCGCTGGGATTTATTACACTTTACGGTTAGTTTGTTACACTGGCGAACGGATTGATCGGTAAAATGGCCGTAACGGAGACTCGCTGTGATCTGACTTACTGCAAGATGAGAGGGATCGTGTCCGTGCTCACCGGTATGTACTGAAATTAACGTTTAAACATATATTTACTAAAGAAATAAAAATTCTAATAACAGTTACACTTGCAAAAGGGGGGATGATGATGATGATGATGATGATGATGATGATGATGAACAGTGGGGTGCTTAGTGGTTAGCACGTTTGCCTCACACCTCCAGCGTTGGGGGTTCCGGCCTCTGCCGTGTGTGTGTGGAGTTTACATGTTCTCCCTGCCCCTCGGGGGTTTCCTCCGGGTACTCCGGTTTCCTCCCCCGGTCCAAAAACATGCGTGATGGGTTGATCGGCATCTCTAAATTGTCCGTAGTGTGTGATTGTGTGAGTGAATGAGTGTGTGTGTGTGCCCTGTGATGGGTTGGCACTCCGTCCAGGGTGTATCCTGCCTTGATGCCCAATGACGCCTGAGATAGGCACAGGCTCCCCGTGACCCGAGAATAGATCGGATAAGCGGTAGACAATGAATGAATAATAAAGTTATACCTGCATTTTATTTTTATTTTTATTTTTAGCAGGTTGGCACCACCAAGGCTTTTTTTTTTTTTTTGTATCTTTTTTTTTTTTTTTTATTCCAAAATATATCTATTTATATACCTTTACAATGAATTCAAGGCATATAAATGGACCTTAATGACCACTAATCAGCTTTTCTAGTAAAGCTTTAAAGATTCAATTTCACATACAGCCTCTGATCTCTGCAATGGTACCACCTCAGAGACATGGAGCAGAACTTTTCATTACAGTGACTATATAACTAACCTCAAAACTTTATCAACCCCTCATGCACACAGCTACTTCTCCTGTTTCCCTGGCTGAGTGCTACTGTTAAAGGGAAATCTGTTTAAAACCTCTACTTGGAGCTGAAGGAAAGATTAACTTATTAAAATGAAATTAAAGGTAGGAAGATACCCTGAGAAGCATGTAGAAAGAACAACACAGTAATGATCCCTTTATTTCCCAGGCCCAGGGTTCAGTGAGTGACTAAAATGTGTGAGTCATAACTCTCTCGAGACCATACAGGCCATGAGGAGAAAAATATTTTGACTTGACGGGACACAGAAAAGGGTTTTGTCTCCACCAAATAGCGTTCACATGAACGTGGCCTTGTCTGAGTCAGTGTGTGTTGAAGTCAGACCACTAATTTGAAGGTTGACATCTTTGCATTTATTTATCATGAGCCTTCAGAGCTATTTTTTTATTTCAGTATAATCTTGGCTCTATTAGATGGGAATGTCAATTATCCACCCAGTTAAATAAAGGGGAAATGGTTCGTGTAGATTGATTCAGTTCGGCTGACGTTCTATGACCTCCTGTCTTTTTTTGTTACAGCCTTCATCAAAGAAAGGAAGATGGGCTTGAACGACTTCATTCAGAAGCTGGTGTCCAACCCTCACATCTGCCAACAGTAAGTGTTTAAAAACAAATGCTTGTGTTCATTCATGCATGCATGCATTCATTCATTCGTTCATCTCAGCTGTTCTATTTATCCAGAGTAAATTAGTGCAGTAATCCCACCGGTCCCAGGGTTCGGCTGTACCTTCCCTTAATAGCGTAATCTCCGTGTTGCACAATAAAGCCAGAGTAATCTTTTCAGGCTGCCTGTGTTCCAGCCTCTAGGCTGCTGTAAGCATCTTTGAGTAAATCCTGCGTGTCCCCTAGACGAGGATAATAGTCTAATTCCATTATACGTGAATGGGGCTGGCGCATTTGTGTCATCTTGTGAGCTCAGTCACTGAGGTTATGGAAAATTTCCTCCCAGCTCATGTCACCTCTATCTAGTCACTTTAGAGTTTCTTTTTTTTTTTTTTTCCTTCAACCTCGAGAGAATTTCAGTTTCAGCTGAAAACTTTAAAACAAGACTCAAGACATAAGAACGGCAAAAATGTAAACCGGCGTGTCATTGATCTTATCAGCGTCTCCTGAAACCTGTGCAGTACACGCACACTGCCATCTAGTGCTGTCAGTAACGTGTTTTCCTCTTTCACAGTTCTCCGGTAGACCATTTCCTGAAGATTGACGAGAACCAGAACGAGGAAACGGGAAGAGACGGGGACATCTGCTCACCCCAGGTAGGCATGAGGAGAAGAAAAAAGACAGTCACAAGACCTGTATTTAATCCCTTCAAATGCCAGTAATGAGTTTTCCCACGGATAATTGGAGACAAAATTCCAAAATTGATGTTTTGGTTCTTTTAACGTGATCCATTTGATTATCCACTTATTTTAAATAGCTTTTTTTATTTAATTTTGGCACAAGTGATCTCTTGTATACATGCCTGCTTGGTATTTTAATGGCTTAAATAACATTTGTGTTCAATGTCTTCCTGATCCAGATGTGCCTGTCCTCTGCAAGGAGCTCTCTAGCAGAGGAGATTCAGTAAGTAAACCCATCTATACATTTACATACATTTCATTTCCGTCCCTCGTCTTCATCTCGGCTACTTCCTCTCCTAATCGGTTGCTTTTCTTTTCGTGTCTAACAGAATAAAACCCTGCGACTTCGTCTACCTGAAGGTCATCGGCAAGGGGAGTTTTGGAAAAGTGAGTAGGAATGTGTTCAGAGTTGTTCCACATGATCCACGTAATACCTCGAAGAACTCTGATTAATCATAAATCTTTATTTAGGTTCTGTTGGCCAGACACAAAGAAACTGAGAAGTACTACGCTGTGAAGGTGCTCCAGAAGAAGATCATTCTGAAGAAGAAAGAGGTGAGATGCGGACAAGAACTGAATAACAGACTATTCTTAGTGGTTAATCTTCTAACATCTAATTTCCCTGTGTCGCAATGAGTTATATCTAGTTTTTTTCTCTCTAGCAAAAGCATATCATGGCCGAGCGCAGCGTTCTGCTGAAGAACATCAAGCACCCGTTCCTGGTGGGGCTTCATTACTCCTTCCAGACCACCGACAAGCTCTACTTTGTGCTGGACTACGTCAACGGTGGCGAGGTAATCTTCGTATTTTCTGTCGCTTTTAATATCTATTGGCATGTGCAGGGTGTTGACATTTCTCCATTCCTTCAATTTCCTCCCATAGTTGTTCTACCACCTCCAGCGAGAGAGGATTTTCCTGGAACCAAGAGCTCGCTTCTACGCTGCTGAGATCGCCAGTGCTCTTGGCTACCTCCATTCCCTGCACATTGTTTACAGGTGTGTGCTCGTGTTGCCCCCTAGTGGTCACAATGCAAACTGCAAACCAACCAACCAGGTCACATGATCATCTAAACCTGTTCTAACAATGATTTCATTCTTTACAGAGATCTCAAGCCGGAGAACATTCTCCTGGACTCTCAGGGCCACATTGTACTCACTGATTTTGGCTTGTGTAAGGAGGGACTGGAACCAGACGACACCACCACTACGTTCTGTGGCACTCCAGAGGTAGGCAAATAACATCCCAACATCTCTCTTTTCAGGTTACGGTTGATAATAAATTTAAAATTTCTCACATGTTTGGCCTGACTTTCTATTCATACCTGCAGTATTTGGCGCCGGAGGTCCTGCAGAAGCAAGCGTATGACCGTACGGTGGACTGGTGGTGCCTGGGCTCCGTCCTTTATGAGATGCTCTATGGATTGGTAAGTCAAATTTCACCACTATGCTAAATTTACTAAATTTGTCTTTTATATATAATTAATAAAAATCTAAACTAGAGCTCTTCTCTCTATTTAGCCTCCATTCTACAGTCGCAACACAGCCGAGATGTACAACAACATCCTGCACAAGTCTCTGGTGCTGAAGCCAAACGTGTCCAATGCTGGACGCGAGCTGCTCGAGGGGCTTCTGCAGAAAGATCGCACCAAGAGGCTGGGAGTGAAGGATGACTTTGTAAGTGTTTGATCACAACCTCTTTATTAACACATTCTACTGACTGCATAACCTTTATGGCCTCTTAAGCATTGCTACGACTACATGGATTTTAAATAAATAAACAATCTTTCACACCGAGCCCAAAATGTAGTCCAGTTTTTAACCTAGACTCACCCTAGTCCATCTCTAGCCCTAGTCCAGCTCTTACCCTAGCCCAGCTATAACAATAGTCCAGTCTTAACCCTATCCCAACTCTAACTCTAACCAGCTCTTTGACTAGACTAACCCTGGTCCAGCTCTCACCATAGTCCATCATCCTTTTACAGATTTCTAGGTGTGATTTAACAGCCCAGGGTTCTAATGTACCCTTATAATTCTCTCTTTAGCTGGAACTCAAGAACCACACCTTCTTCTCCCCCATCAACTGGGACGACCTGATGGCCAGGAAGATCACACCTCCTTTTATTCCCTCAGTGGTAAGATAAAGATCATTTTCTCTTGTTCACTCATAATTATAACCTAGTTATTTCAATGCATCAGATTTTAAACACCGCCTAAATAATCTCAAGTTCAACATACCAATAAATATCAAAAGCACATTTACAGTACAGCGATAGATGTCTTATGTTGTATAAACATATACAATGTATAAAAATATCCTGTCTCTATTGCATTTTGCAGAGTGGTCCCACTGACCTCCGGCACTTTGACCCCGAGTTCACCCACCTGCCTGTCTCCACCTCCGTGTGCAACTCCGACAACCTCCACATGACCAGCAGCGTCCGAGAGGCGGCCGGCGCTTTCCCAGGCTTCTCGTACGGCCCTCCAGCCGACTTCGCCTTCCAGTAGCCTCTTCACAATGTCCACATTCCAGACCAGAACCTGGTACAGGATACATGCTTAGCACACTTAGAGGGACCATAACGGAGTTCACGACAGAGGACCGACTCGCTGTGGATGTCTGTGATCGTCCGTGTGAGTTTATGGACCTCAACTGTGTCACGTCTTCACTTAAAAAAAAAAAAAAAAAAAAAAAAAAAACCAACGGACTACACCCATGAAGCAAAAAGTGTGCCAAGTGTCTGGTTGCGGAAGTTCCTTATCGGGGAGGGGAGGTTAAGAAGTGCCTGGATGTTTTAAAGCGTTAATGACTATAATGGCCAGGCTTTGGAGAAAGCTCACGGCACTGAATTTGATGCCTTTGCGTACGATCAAACTTTGCAGACGAAAACGGTACTTAAACGCAATATTGCACATGAGGAGGAGGAAGAAAGTATGACAAACTGTTCACATCTTATAGCTAGAGATTTTCAGCGTAAACAGCACGTTTTTATACGAATTATACAAATACCTACAAGCAAATGTCCAAATTCTTCAACAAGATAACTTGATTGTCATTTGTTTGTTGTTTTTCCATCCAATGTAGCTGATTTCATCTAACTCCAAAAATCTCGTAGCTGCTCTACTCAGTAGATGTCCTGAATGTCGTGTATTAGCGGGACTTCATGTTTATCTGCAAAGCCAGCACTTTTATACTGTGATGTGTGCTTATGTAATTTGCCTGTTAATAGAAGTATCATTAAACCGGATTTATTTTAATACCAGTAATGAGAGAAAAGTGAAGAAAAATATACATCTGTTCCAGGTCAAGCACTGAAAGAACCACGAATCTTTCACTCCATGCACAAACGTTGCCTGTTGAACATTTGTCCCTCCCATCTCTGTGGTATAAAACGTTCCTTCTGTACAACTAGATATGACTTTACACTGAACAACAGATGATTAGATATAATAGTAGCTAGACCTCATCTCGGATCAAAGAGACGCAACGGTAAAGTTCGACAGGCCTTTCATAGTCTGATGGACGATAAGGTGCGCTTGTTTGTACTGTTGGACCAATCTTAACCTTCTGTCGAAACGTAACACGAGATTATTTTCTTCCATATTTGGAAGTTTATTGCTTTATTTTATACATTTTTCATGTATATTTATTTTACATGACGTTCTGTACCATACTGATGATTCTGAATTTATTAGAATGATTCAATATTCAACTGTGATGTTTAATAAATGTTCAATAAAAGCATTTTTAAAAATATTTGGGTTCCAGTAACCTTCATATTATTCATTTTCTTGAATACACATGAATTATTCCAGTCTTGGTACATGTCTATTAAATATATTCTGATGTCTTCAAACTCAAAAGCATGTATTATTATAACAATACTAAAATAATACCCATCAGATATTGTTTTCTTATCTATAGATAGATAGATAGATAGATAGATAGATAGATATATATAGTTTTATTTATTTATATATATATATATATATATATATATATATATATATATATATATATATATATATATAGCTTTATATATATATATAGTTTTTTATATATATATATATATATATATATAGTTTTTTATATATATATATATATATATATATATATATATATATATATATAGTTTTTATATATATATATATATATATATATATATATATATATATATATATATATATATAGTTTTTATATATATATATATATATATATATATATATATATATATATATATATATATATATAGTTTTATATATATATATATATATATATATATATATAGTTTTATATATATATATATATATATATATATAGTTTTATATATATATATATATATATATATATATATATATATATATATAAAACTATATATAGTTATATATAGTTGTTTATTTGTTTGTTCATTCATTTGTTTGTTTGTTTATTTATCAACTTACACTTCCTGGGGTCCACCACAATCCTGACCAGGATAAAGTGGTTACTGAAAATAAATAAATAATAAAACAATAATAATTACAATAATAATAATAATAATAATAATAATAATAAAAGCACAATTCAAATATTTACGGGTGCAAAGCTGTAATAACCGGACGCTGTAGACTCGTCATTGCGCATACGCTTTCTTCACTTCCTGCCAAATAGTTGTCCCTAACAACCTAAGCGCTTCACTATAGTGTAAAATTTCAGCCCGGAGGATATTTAGCTTAGCTTAGCTAACTCCTCGACTCGAGCGACTCACTATGATGGTAAGGATTTATTTATTCTATATGTATAAATAAATATTTATATGGTTTAACCCTGGCTGTTAGTGGGATTTTAAGGTCATTTGGGTAACTATCCGGTTAGCTATGCTAAATAATACACGCTAGGCTAACGACAGGGCTAGCTTGCTAACTAACGCTAGCTTGAGCAATTGTCTTAGGTTAAAAAAAAAAAATAAATTTCAAAGTCGTCCTGTAAATTTAATTCAGATTATTCGTTCTGATTTTTTTTTTTTTTAATAATTTAACTAACGAATATATTAACACACACGCATACACATAGATAGTCCAGGTTCTGCTTTGTGCACACAACACGTCTTGCTATAACCGTTAGCTTTAGCTTTTGTGCGTTTTCCTTTTAACAGAAATTCACTTATTAAAGGTACCAAAGCGCTGTTCGTGCCAAACAAATGCTCAGAAACGAGTTATCTAGCAGAGCTTTAGAAAAGTGTTTTAAAAAGCCAGCGCTTTAAACGAGAAGTTAGTAGCATAACACAGGGACGCGTCCCAAATAGCTTTGTCCTCCCTACAAAGTGAACAATATAGTGCAAGCGCATAATGGCCTCTACGCCCTTTTCTAGTGCGCTCTGTGTTGAATACGGCGGCATTTAGGATGCGGCTTGAAATAGCTCTCTATGGCAAGATGGATTGAGCTTCACCTTCAGCTTAGACACACTCGTCCTTGATCTACACACGCTGCTGATTTTAATTTTAACTCCTAGATAAAGGGTGTGACCTGGCCTCATCCTCACTCTTTTAGCTCAGTAAGTCATCCTGCAGTGGTGGTGAGGACTAAACCATAATAATTAAAATGATAATAATAAAAACCTCAGACACATCAGTCAGGGAGGAGGCTGTGTTTTTGTCCTAGGATGTGAGAAGCCTTTCACTCTTTAATCAAGGTTTGAAGGAGATGACACACACACACACACACACCTGGCATTTCCTGTTTATAAATACTTTCTAAAATGTGCTTTGTATAGACACTGCTTGTTATTTTATGTATAAATGAATACATTGAGGTTTTTATTCACTCTACTACAGTTTTCAGCACAGACACAATAAATAAATATTCTCTATTAAATGCAGGATGAGTTACGGCTCTCCTGAACCCATGATCGTACATTGGTTTTGGGACACCCCTCCAAATCATTGAATTCAGGGGTTGGGTTTGGGCTTGGCCCCTTAGTTCCAGTGAAAGGAACTCATAATGAGCGAGTTTGGTGTGTGAGCCTGGTCAAGACTGGAATGTCTGTCTTTCAATGCACATGAATGTAATATGGAGTTGGCCCGCCCTTCGCAGCTATAACAGCTTCAACTCTTCTGGGAAGGCTTTCCACCAGGTTTAGGAATGTGTTTATGGGAATTTTTGACCGTTCCTCTAGAAGTGCATTTGTGAGGTCAGGCACTGATCCTGGACATGAAGGTCTGGCTCGCAGTCTCCGCTGTAATTCATCCCAGAGGTGTTCTATCGGGTTGAAGTCAGGATTCTGTGCAGTTCCTCCACACCAAACTCACTCATCCATGTCTTTATGGACCTTGCTTTGTGCACTGCTGTGCAGTCATGTTGGAACAGGAAGGGGTCATCCCCAAACTGTTCCCACAAAGGGGCCAAGCACAACACCTGAATTCAATGAATTGGAGGGGTGTCCCAAAACTTTTGGCAAAATAGTGTATATTTTAGTAGCTGTGTGTAGAAATACACTGATTTGATTGTCAGTGTGGCAAACCTTTTCATATTCCGCCGTTTATTACTTAGTTATAACGCAGTACAGAAATACCGTCTGGCCTAAACAACACTGACTCGCACTGACTCATGGAAAGCACCCAGGTTTTCTGAATAATGGGGGATGAAATGTTACGGTTGTGATATGTAGTGGTGTCTAGTTCCTAAACAGTGTGGAAGCGCCAAACGATCAGCTTATTAAACTGTTTTAATGACCGAGGAGTACAGAATAGCACATTGTTTTTGCTGACTTGTTATCCAGTCATGATGCTTTGCGACTCATCTAAAAGGCTAAACAGATCGAAGCAATGATGGAAAAGCATGAGTTTGTGGTGTGTGTGTGTGTGTGTGTGTGTGGTGTGGTTATGATGTCACAGGTGTGACTCAGACACAGCGATTAAATTTCCAGGGATTTCCCATCATTCATTAGAGCGTCTAAAGACACTCAGATAGATAGTGAAACAAGATGATGACCAATCGGTCATTGATATGCACACTGTTAAAGCAGACTAGTGTCTCTCTCTCTCTCTCTCTCTCTCTCTCTCTCTCTCTCTCTCTCTCTCTCTCTCTCTCTCTCTCTCTCACTCACACACACACACAAAGAGAGCTGATCTTCCTATATAGCTCTACATAACACAGTGTCAGGATTACAGAGATAGATGTATTGTGTGTGTGGTTCAGGGCCTGAGTAGGTCCAGGAGCAGCAGCAGAGTGTGAGCCAGCAGACACATCAGGACACACCGTGCCGTCCTCACGCACACACCATCATGGAGGAGCCACAGGAGGCACCGGAGCTCCCGGTCAGTCCACCATTAACAAGCGTTATTTATTCACACATTTCTCTGTGCACTAATAACTGGGATCATGATACGAGAACCTTCTGAGCAGAAATGTGTCCATGTGTGTTGACTGAACAGGCAAAGAAAGCCAGGCACGACCCAGAGGTCAGTCAGGAAGAAGATGCAAGGTAAATTATATTTAATATGTATAGTTTTCTGTTTGGACTTTTCTGGCATCTCGCATACCTAATAATTGTTGTTCTTATAGAGCCGAAGTTGCTCATGACAACAGGCCAGATGTTTTAGGCGCCGACGTCACCACTTATGCTCCATCATCGTCAGCTGCTCACCTAGATTCTGGTTCATACACTTCATCCTTCTTTAGCCTCACTACTACTAATATTACTGCTACTACTACCTGGAGATTAAGGAAGCATCAACTCCATCATTGATTTTGCATTTGTTTACAATTATTAGTTCCAGGGGATCAAGAACACGCAAATCAACACATAACAGGCTGTGACTCAGACCGCTCCTATACTAAAGGTATTATTATTACCACCACTATATCAAAGGTCCAGTATAGAGAATAAATCATGGCGTTAAAATGATCTTTGTGCATGTTTTGTTGTATTTTGTTTCAGTGGAGACGTGTAAAGATCTCACAGCTACAGAATCTGAATATACCTCACAGATCTATCAAGGAAACAAGTAAGAGCTCAGCACTTTGTTAAGGGAGATTTAACACCGTTATTCGTTGTTCAGGGTAATAAAAGGATTAATCATTTTGTTCCATTTAAGATGTTGCCCATGGCTTCAATTGTTACATTATGATTTCACGTGTGTAATATCTTTGTAATCCAAGGGCCAGTCCAGTGTAATGTAGTCTGATTATAATTTACAAAGAGAACAGAGTTATCTTTGATGGGAGGGAGGCCATGCCCCTTTCAGTCATAGCAGGACATACGTCCTTAATTGGAACTGATGGGAACTGATAGGCACACAGGCCATGCCTTCTTCTTTGGAACTGACTGGCACAGAAGCCAAGCCTCCTTTATTGGAACTGACTGGCACAGAGGCCACGCCTCCTTTATTGGAACTGACTGGCACAGAGGCCACGCCTCCTTTATTGGAACTGACTGGCACAGAGGCCAAGCCTCCTTTATTGGAACTGACTGGCACAGAGGCCACGCCTCCTTTATTGGAACTGACTGGCACAGAGGCCACGCCTCCTTTATTGGAACTGACACGCACAGAAGCCACACCCCTTTCATTGGAACTGATTAGAACAGAGGCCACTTCTCTTTCATTGGATCTGAAAGACACAGAGGCCACGCCTCCTTTTTTGGAACTGATGGGCACAGAGGCCATGCCTCCTTGGGAACTGATGGGCACAGAGGCCACGCCTTTTTTTCTCTTTTTTTTTTTTTTTGCTGGCCTTGTCCAAACCAACACAGATAAATTTGAAACTGCAGTCTATCTCTTTTGCCTATCTCTTCTCTGACCTCCAAAAATGCAGCTTTTAAAATTTGTTCTCCAGTGTAGCAGAATCTGCAGATTTAGTGTGGATAAGGATTGACTTGTAAATTAAAAAAGGCTGGCATGGTGAACACATGATAGTCGTGCAATTCTAAGAGGGCTGAACACATTTTTAATGCTTGTTTCTGTGATATAAACCCAATGGGTCAGTCACTCCATGCACATGCCTAGCAAAGCAGATTTTTTCACCTTCACATTTTAATACATTTTTTTGGTGAAATGTAACCAAAACACAGAACTGTAAGAACTAACTATGGAAGTGCACATGATCTCTCTCTCTCTCTCTCTCTCTCTCTCTCTCTTTCTCTCTCTCTCTCTCTCTCTCTCTCTCTCTCTCTCTCTCTCTCTCTCTCTCTCTCTCTCTCTCTCTCTCTCTCTCTCTCAGCCCTGCAGTTACTGCATACGACAGCCAGGTGTCGTTTTCTTCTCTGGGTCAGTCAGCGGCGTACAGCACCTTTAGCCAGACGGGTCAAACCTACGGCCTGCCTCCATTTGGTCTGTCCCAGCCCAGATCATTACTTCATAGCACTTTTTACCACTCATGCTGTCACTGCTGTCATTTAAAGCACCAGTCACTGCACACGCAGCTTTCATTGGCATTCACATTTCCACTCACGTCCGCTTCATCTCATTCTCTGTCTCTGCATTCTCTTTCTTGTGTATGTGTGTCCTCCTTTGCTCCATGTGTCCACCCGCACCCGCGTGGCCGTAGGTGCCATGTGGCCGGGCATTAAGAGCGAGCCCAGGCTGCAGGATGTGTCCGCTGCTGGCCAGACGCCGTTTCTCAGCTTCAGCACAGCTTATACTTCAACTCAGCCGTGTCAGACCCACTACTCGTACCCCAGCCAAGGCAAGGCGGCTCCTTTCCTCCCTCCCTCCCTCTCTCCCTCCCTCCTTTCCTCATTCAGTTACTCACTCGCTCACTCACTCGCTCTCGTCTTCCCTCTGCACTTCCAACAAATGCAAAGCTTCTCATGCATTTTTCTGTTATAGACTTTAAGCAGTCACATGTTACTGTATATGCAAAGGAAAGGATTCATCAGTACCATGTTTTTCAGACTCTGTGAAGTTCTAAACAGTATTATTGCACATGGTTGCTGAAAATCAGCAAGATGCATTGAATTTAGGATATTGCTTAGCCCTCCTCACGCTTTTTATTCAAGATGGTGTTTAAAAGCTCCAAAATGTTACTCGGCTTACTCATATCGTACCAAGATGTAAGTAGTTCCTCGTCGTAATAATGCTATAACACAGGTTGCAGTCAGCAAGTCTCTCTTGTGGTATCAGATGTTGGTATCTGAGATGTTTGTACTAGAGAGTGGTATCTGATCACAAGGTATCAGTGCCTCACCTGGAAGGACATTACGTTCTAGCCCACGTTAAAAAATATGCTTTATCGATAGCGACCTTTAAAATATAAGCCTGGTTAATTCAAATGAGGCGGACATTTCTCTCATAAATCGTGTGCTTAAAGCATGCATAAAAGCATCTCATAAAGCATGCTCAACATCTGGAACTCATCACCCAGAAACCCTGAGATCCAGTGGGCCCCTGACTTAACAGTAACCCCACCGCTTTCTAAAACCAGCGTGCACATATAGACCGCATATACACATACAATAAGTAATTAATATAATTACTAAAATGTTTTTTTTTTCTTAAATGACTACACACAGAAAATAAGAATATTTCAGGCACCAATGTAGAATTTTAATTAAATAAACTTTGTTTTTGTTTTGTTTTTTTTAAAAGAATATGATACATTTATTTTTATACATATTTATTAATATATTCTTTTTTTTTTTTTTTTTTTTAAGAATATCTTAATAAATATTTATAAAAATAAATGTATCAATCAATTAAATACACTTGATTCTGGGATTTAATTTAGTCCCGTCCAGAGTTTGGCGTACAGGGGCATTGGTGGCTCAGTGGTAGGTTTCTCGCCTATCATGCGGAAGGCCTGGGTTCAATTCCCAGCCAATGCCTCAACCCCAGCCGCTGGATGCAGTGCCGGTCCCAAGCCCGGAAAAATGGGAGGGTTGCGTCAGGAAGGGCATCCGGCATAAAACATTTGCCAAGTTGATGTGCGGACCAGTTGGTCCGCTGTGGCAACCCCGAACAGGGAGCAGCCGAAAGCATTAACCAACTAACAGAGTTTAGTGTACAAGCACGTGTTTTGAGTTTTCCCAGCCAGCATTGTCATTAATTTCTCACAAAACAGCTCCATTTTCTTTGTGTTTTACTTTGAGCACTTCTGATCATTTTGCTGTCTCATATGCTTTTCTAAAAGTCTATATAAACACTTCAGGTTCCTGCTTCACTACGTCCAGTGTGTACTCCAACATCCCCACAGCCCCTGCTGTCACCACAGCTACCGCCACACATCAAGTGAGCTTCAGCAGATCCCACATACGTTCAAGAATCCTAAATATTTTAGTAGCAGAAGTAAAATCCTTAAACCTCCTAAAGTTGAATGTAATCTTAAAACTTTGGCAGTTGCGATGAAGATTGCGTACTACTTTTTCTTTCTAATTGCAGGAATTCCCCAGCTATAACTCACTGGGACAGAACCAGTTCTCCCAGTATTATGTCCCTCCCAACAGTTACCTCCCACCTGCTCCCCCCAGCAGTGACGCGGACGGAGACGACGTCTCGGTGCCGCCTTACACGCCCGTAAAGACTGAGACTAGTGCCTCCACAGGACTGCCCAGCTCGACAGGTATGGCTCACGTCCATTTGAGAAAGTGACCGCCTCTTATTTTTTATCGTTTGCAAGAAATGATCTCATCGTTCTAAGATATTCCGTGTTTTCCCATATAGGCAGAATCTTATCACTCACTCAGGTGTTTACTCAGAGTACAATAAAACCACTAAATCAGTTGGCTTACTGTAGTCATATTTTACGACAGTGCTGTTGAATGCTCGATTTTGATTGGTCACAAGATTCATCTTGCATAGCAGAAGGTCCACTGTAGTCTCTGCTAGATTTTTGGAAGGAGATTCTGTTTTCAGAGAACTTTAAGTTTTAAAACACTTTAACATCTTGTTATAGAAGGATAATTAACTTCAGAATGGTAATAGAAACTCGTCTATATTGATTATTTTCCTACAACAGCACAGCCTGATATTTTATTCCTTACTTAATGTTCTATGCTCTTTTGTCTTATATAATGTTTCTATAGTTTATAAAACAGCTCATTTTATATCTATCAGTTTGCAGTTTTTCTGTTCTTGTTTATTTCTGCGTGTCTCACTCTTCTTAGCTGCGTCTCCGGCCAGCGTGACCCTCCCCACAGGCGCGGCTCAGGACGAAGCTGCCCGCAGAAATGCTGCGCCCAAAGCAAAAGGCAAAGGAAAGAAATCGGACAGCGGCCAGTCTACAGACAACGACCTGGAGGTAGAGAAGACGGAGCGTCACTGGAGTCTTAAATAATTTTAAATAACACTACTGGAAAAAGTTGTTTACATCTAACGTCATTTTATCTTTCTCGTCTTTCTCAGCGAATCTTCTTATGGGATCTGGATGAAACCATTATCATTTTCCACTCCCTTCTCACGGGGTCGTTTGCACAAAAGTTCAGCAAGGTACTGCGTACACGTGAAGGGTCGCAAAATATTACACACACTACAGTGTTCTTCCATCTGTGGTTAAAATACCGTTCGGCTTCATGGTGCACGTATGCTGATGTATTTGGGTTTTGCATTCTCTTCCTTCAGGATCCAGCCACCGTGCTCAATCTGGGTCTGCAGATGGAGGAACTGATCTTCGAGCTAGCAGACACACACCTGTTCTTCAATGATCTGGAGGTGAGGTGCCTTTCTGATTTACGCTAAATCACTCTGTGGGATTGTGGGACATGACACCCGTGATCTGTTTGTGTTTAGGAGTGTGATCAAGTCCACGTGGAAGACGTTTCCTCTGATGACAATGGGCAAGATTTGAGGTAATGCAGGAGTAGGGTTCAGCTTTAAATGACAAATATAAATAACTAAAAAAAACATCTGTAGGGTTGTCTCCTCCTCCTCCTAATCATCAATTTCCTTCTCCTCCAGCAACTATAACTTTGCTAATGATGGGTTTAATGGAACGAGTGGAGCAGGAGGGCAAAGCTCCAATCCAGCAGTGCAAGGTGGAGTGGACTGGATGCGCAAGCTGGCCTTTAGGTACCGCCGTCTTAAAGAGATCTACAACGGATATAAAGGGAATGTAGGAGGTAAGCTTTCGGCTACAGTAGCTTTAGATTTGTTTTTCAAGTGTCCAAGTTAGTCTGAAATGTTGAGCCAATAATCTAAATATAAATGATGAAAGGTTTTAGTTCAGTGAGCCGATTGATAAACTCACTGAAAAACTATAATCTCAGATAATGGACATCTCGCGTCCCTTGAATTTACATCCGTGGACACTAAAGCCTGATGAAGCTGATGTACTGAGGATGATGAGGAGTTTAATGAACCGTTTAGATGTTTGACGTAATACGGCTGTTCTCTGTTCTCTCTGTGCAGCTCTGCTGAGTCCCCTGAAGAGGGAGCTGCTGCTGCGTGTACGCAGTGACATCGAGACTGTGACGGACAGCTGGCTCAGCACCGCCATCAAATCCCTCCTACTGATCCAGTCCAGGTCAGGATCCTGACCTCAGACCAGCTTTCTCATCGCCACCATTTTAACCGCTGACTCGTATAGTGACTGCGTAGAGTTTGAAGAATCACAGTGACTGTGTGTTTGATTGCAGGGGCAGATGTATGAATGTTCTGGTCACCACCACTCAGCTGGTTCCCGCTCTGGCTAAAGTGCTCCTGTACGGCCTCGGGGACGTTTTCCCCATCGACAACATCTACAGCGCCACCAAGATCGGTAACCATCAGTGTCCTCGCTCCTTCATTTTAGAAGCCGTTCTTAGCGTTCGGTTTGTTATGGGGTATTAATAGTTTGTGTTGATCGACAGGAAAGGAAAGCTGCTTTGAGCGCATCGTGTCACGTTTCGGAAAGAAAGTGACCTACGTGGTTATAGGAGACGGCCGCGAGGAGGAGTTTGCAGCTAAGCAGGTAAGGGAAAAAATCTGGGATGAAGGGGTCCTTAAGAGAAGGACACAAAATGCAGTACGCATTATAGTACACATGCAGCAGTAAGTTAAATAAGTAAAAGGAATTAAAATTAGTTGCTAAGTGGAGCACAAATTCTTTTGATATCATGATCATTTGTCACATTAGATTTTTCTGTATATCTTTTACTACAGTTTTTACACTTTTTAAATGATTATAAACTTAAACTTATATATTATACACACACACCCCAGACCAGACATAACATTATGACCACCTGCCTAATATTGTGTTGGTCCCTTTTTGCTGCCAGATGAGCCCTGACCCGTCATGTACTGTGTATTCTGACACCTATCTGTCAGAACCAACAGTAGCTCATCCGCCTGCATCAGTGAGCCTTGACCGCCCATGACCCTGTCGCCGGTTCACCACTGTTCCTTCCTTGGAGCACTTTTGATAGATACTGACCACTGCAGACCGGGAACACCCCACAAGAGCTGCAGTTTTGGAGATGCCCTGATCCAGTGGTCTAGCCATTACAATTTGGACCTTTGAGTCAAACTCGCTCAAATCCTTACACTAGTCCATTTTTCCTGCTTCTAACACATCAACTTTGAGGACAAAATGTTCACTTGCTGCCTAATATATCCCACCCACTAACAGGTGCCATGATGAGATCATCAGTGTTGTTCACGTCACCGGGATCAATGGTCATAATGTTATGCCTGATCAGTGTACATGGAAGAGACATATAGTGTGTGTGTGTGTGTGTATATAATATCGCTTAAAATAGTGTGATATCTCTACACTTAAATTTTTTGTGTGTGTGTCTTCAGCACAGCATGCCATTCTGGCGGATCTCTTCTCACGGTGACCTGGTGGCTCTACACCAAGCTCTGGAGCTGGACTTCTTATAGATTACATACCCAGGCACCCCCCCCCCCCCCCCCCCCCCCCCTTTTTTTTCTCTCTCTCTCGCTCTCTCTCTCACACACACACTCACACACCATGTTAAGGACGCCTGATGAAGCTGGGAGAACAGAAGAAGAGTTTGAGCCTGCAGGGAATCCTTCCACTACCTTTAAGGCAGCTAAAATCCCCGGGGACGAGCCTGACACTGCGGTCATATCTTCAGATATACACAAGGATGGCGAGAAATCTCTGACCCTGGCCCTCGTACTGCCAGCCCTCTGCAAAAGCACTGCGTGTTTATAAGCATTTCTGTTCAAACTGGATTCACCAAAGGAAAAGACCAAAGCTCTGCACTGGCATAAGATTTTTGGATGTTTTTGTCAACTTGGGGTTTTTTTTTTTTTTTTTTTTTTCTGAACCTGATTATTTTTTCTGAACGTGGACATTTCTTTCTGTTTTGCACTCCTAGAGGACTGGACTGAAGGCAGAGACTGAATGTGGAACAGCAGATTTGTTTCTGACTTTTTTCTTTTTTTTTTAAGCGCATTAATATTTTATCGACGTGACACACGTCCACCCGCCTCGAGTAAAACGACTCGGAGATCCAGCACAGCTGGATTCATACAGTTCTGTTCTCGTAGCAGGATTTTCATGCCTCTTTAACCCATAATCCTTTGCACCTAAAGTCAGAAAAGGATGTGGGGGAAAAAAAAACCCTTTCGTCTCACTGTCATGAGAACGCATCATAAACCTGACGAAGGCTTTCTTATCTTTCTTTCTTTTCTTAATACCCGTGTTCACGCGGTACTTGAGTGCGTTCGCCACGTGTGTGTAACCAGATCTTCAGTCTCAAATCTTCTTGATTCTAAATATACTAGGAAACGATTTAGCTCTCGGTGTAATTTAATGGCAGGCCATTAAAGGAATACTGCAGCGCTTTTCCCATCTCTATCCATTTCATCGTCAATAAAAACCCTCGAAACTCTCTCGCATCTTAAAAGACTGAGGCCGGTTTATGAGTCCTGGTGATGATTTTGTGAATTCAAACGCAATGCAAATCCGGTTCGGTTTGAGATCGAGATCGACGTGAACGTTTTACCCGAAACAGATCTGTGCAATTCCTGTTATCACAGATTTGTTGAAAGCGAGGATTTCTTTGTTTGTCTATAAAAACATTATGTACGGATTAAAAACCACAGAGCATGCTGTTCTAAAGAAATAATCAACGTCCTGATAAGTATTTTCCGATTACTGCACGTCCTCTTAGTCTTTTATGCCACAGCAGTTTGGCGATCTTTTACACGGCGTTATTTATTACAAAGCAACCCAGCGTACTTTTGATCAAATTCTAGTTACATGCACAATCTATTTCCTGTTACTGCTTGCATTATAGCAGCTGGCATTTCCTCTCTCTCGCTCAATTTTTTCTTAATGTCTTTTCCTTTGTCTGAAGACAGTGTGTGTGTGTGTGTGTGTGTGTGTGTGTGTGTGTGTGTGTGTGTGTGTGTGAAATTACATTTCGAGGTCTCTCTTCTCAGAAGAAAAACCAGTCAGTGGTTACGGATAATGCCGATGGAGATTAGGTGTGAAAACGCTGAGTATTCCATTAATGTCGTCTTTCCCGTCCACTTCCCGAGTCTCCCTGCGCACCACGCCACTGAAATCTGCAGTTAAGGGACAGACTTGACCGTCTGATCCTCTCAGTTTGGTTTTAATAGAAGTGAAGGTGAACTAAGAGAAATGACCTCCATTAAAGTCCACCTCGTTGTTCTGGTCAGTGTTATCAACTTGCTCATGATGTCCTTGAAAAGAATATTGTGAGTGTTTTTATCACAATATGGATTTTAGATGTATAAATAGATCACCCAGCCTTTTATCTGACCGCTTGATCGGTGTGTCGCCATGTCGTAAATAATCGGACGTTTCGGGAGAAGGAATTGAAGTCTGTGCAATGTTTTCAGTCAGTGATATAAACGATGATGATGATGATGATGATGATGAAGAGGAGGACGGACGGACGGGAATTCTGGATGTTCTGAGGTTGAAGTGAACAGTGCTGAGCCTGAAGAAGGAGAGAACCATTTTCACACAAGCAGCTTCGACTGAATTACGAATGTGGACTTGTTCCTGTACTTATTTATATCGTGCCTTTTAACTCCTAAACCTTACAGTGTATCATCCTTGCTGTAATACTGCAAATGTTTCTGGCTTGTTTTCCTTCTTACTGTCGTGTGTGTTTTATATGTCAGTTAATAGAAATGTTCCTTTGTTTTTTTATGGCGTCTGACGAGTTTTTCCCGGATTCCGAAACCCGGCGTCCGTCTCACGCCGTTGTCATGACTACGGCGTCGCTTCTACTTCTGCTACGTTGCTAGTCCTTGCGAAATGAACATCGTTAGCAAAAAAACGTTTGTCTTTTTGTTTGTTTGGTTTTTTTTTTTAAAAATTCCAACACCATCCTCCTTCGTGTTCTTGATCACTTTGAGACTTAAGCTGCACGGACAATCAAGGAAATTTAGCAGATTCGCGGTTTACGAAGCTGCTCACGCGCGACGTTTAGGTCCGGAAATGTTCTTTTTTGTTCATGTGTAGCGCCTGTGGTCGTCCCTCCGTTTCATCACTCTGTCACGCTGCTTTTATTTCATCTTCTCGCGAGTTTCCCTCCCCCCTTCTTTCAATATGTGAGCAGTGTGTAATTATATTTGAGCCAAGGCTTCACCTCTGGTGATTAAAGCAGCTAGGACAAATCATTTAGCCCAATAATTCTATAATAATAATAATTGTGTGCGTGTGTGGTGCGAGTATGAATGATTTCTTCGACAGTTTCTCCGATGCTGATGTGAACTGATCACGTTGCATAGGAATTAGTTTACTAACTGTACTCTGATGCAATTTCTTTGTTTTTGTTTTTTTTTTATTCACTTTATTTTCATCTCGGTGACCGCAATACTGTTTGTTTGTTTTTTTTCTGTGTATCATAATACTATTTGTGGCAGCATAAATAAAAATAAATTTAAAAAAAAAACCTCAAACTGCAGAAAACATACTTCATATTTATTTGTGCTTAGGTTTTACTTTAATGCCCCTTTCGTCATGTAAGGTAATCATGGCAACGTGAATCAACAGATTTACACACACACACACACACACACACACACAAAAAAAACAAGGCTGTACAAGGAAAGAACACGTTATAAACTGTAAGAAAATATACTTTTGCTAGAATATACAATATAGTGTGTATGCAGGAACATTTACAGGTAATATATTCATTCATTAGCTACCGCTTATCCGATCTATACTCGGGTCACGGGGAGCCTGTGCATCATCGGGCATCAAGGCAGGATATACCCTGGACGGAGTGCCAACCCATCGCAGGGCGCACACACTAACACACTCATTCAGTCACGCAATCACACACTACGGACAATTTAGAGATGCCAATCAACCTACAATGCATGGCTTTGCATCAGGGGAGGAAACCCCCGAGGCACGCGGAGAACATGCAAACTCCACACACACACGGCGGAGGCAGGAATCGAACCCCCAACCCTGGAGGTGTGAGGCAAATGTGCTAGCCACCGTGCCCCTCCTCTTAATAAATAAATTAATTCATATTCTATCATATTTATGTTCCTATGTTCCTGGGAACTCTGTTATCAGTAATGTGTTTGTTAATAAGAGATGTTCTTCTCTTTACCAGAATGCTTTGTCAATACTGTATATGTATATGGTAATGCCAATAAAAACTTACTGAAATTCAAGCTGAAGAAAGAAAGAAAGGAAGAGAGAGAGGGAGAGAGAGAGAGAGAGAGAGAGAGAGAGAGAGAGAGAATTGAATTTGGAAAAAAACTTATTTACAGTTTCTCAGAGAATGTCACCATTAAATAGGGGAAAAGTATATTATGTAAATAAATAAATCCAAACTCTAGGTTAGTAGTAGAAGTTCTCAGCCATGATTTTCATCCTTTTGTGGATGCCAGTGACAGTTCTTTGTGTTGGAGGTGTAACAGTAGATGATGTTGAAGGCGAAGGTGCTGGTGTGTCCGTCTGCTCGATATCCATACATGCTGGTCTCTTTAGCAGTGCCTGAGGTTCCAGGTCAGGGTTCTTATCTTCTGCAGCCAGCCTTATCTGTAAATCTGGTTTATTAGGATGAAATTTCCAGTAATAAAGCATTCTCAGGAAGATTCCCGTAATGTAGATGGTCACTAACACGGCAATAAGCAGGTAGGGATCAATAGGTAGCGGACCTAGACGAGCCGATTCCACAGATCTCCACCACCACCACAATCCTAACAGCAGCATGGTGTCGGACCCCATGACCACGTGATAGACGATCGCTTTGAGTTTGGTGCTTCCACTCCTGACATTAAACCAGGTGAAGTACCAGATAAGGGCTACGGTGGCTCGGTACAGCCATTCTCCAGCTTTACTGTCCATGAAGTCTGTCTTCTGCCACCAGGCCCAGAGGACCAGCAGCGTCCACAGGGACAAGAAGTGAGCGGCGAAGTGGCAGGGCAGGGCCGAGGCGAAGAGAGACACGCCCACCACACGAGGCCCAATCAGGAACAAGTTCCACAGGAAGTACATGGCCGATGAAGACCATCCCATCTTATGCTTCTCGGGGATGAACGCACGCATGCTGCGATGGTAAGTCACTAAGGATAAGGAAAGCGAGGAAAGAGAGCCGACGATTTTAGCCACTGAAAAGAAAGAAAAAGCAATGTTATCCCATAGCGTCCGAGCCAAAAGGTCTGAGACTTTATGACGGATTATTTAAATAAAAATTTCCTGACCTGTAAAGAGCTGCTGGTCCTGCATGTTCACGGTGAGAGCTATCATCAACACCAGCTGCGAAGTGTTTTCAGAGAACGCCTCGAACAGACGCAACATGCTGAGATCGTGGTTCAGGAACACCGTGACCCCCTTCTGATGGAGATCGTGCTGATTATAACGGCAAGGTGTGGTCAATATTAATTCTGCAAACCTTCCGGTGAAAAAAGGACATAACATAATGTAATAATTCTAAAAAAAAAAAAAAAAGTTAAACCACACCAGAAACTGTACGGGTTCAGTAAATATTAACACACTGTTTGTTAAACCGTCTCTTCCACAGCTATTAGGGTCCAAAAGTCCAAAGCCGGGAACTGATAAAGCAACTGCTACTAAACTCGATCAAATTATTCAGAAATATATCACTTACAACTACAACACTGTCTAGGACGCATTGTATGCGGATTAGGAGATCTAAATTTCATTAAACTGGTAGCTCTCCTGGTGGATCCTAATAAGACACTGCATTAACGGTGGACCTTAAGAGGTTTAGAGTAGAGATATGATTTAAACTGCTGGGAACAGGTCAAATAAAACTGTTAGTGTGTCTATTTCTCTTTAATTAGCCTTTAGCGATCGCTGCCGATGATTTATCTCAGCTTCAAACAAGAACAACAAACATACCTGAGGACGATGCCGAGCTGGAAGATGTGCACCGGACCCAGTAAATTGTGTCTCCTGAAGAATTCCTCAACTTTGGTCTTCGGATCAGTTTCGTCAGGGTCGGAGTACCAGATCCAGCTGTAGATCTGCATCAGAACCGAAGAACCGAGCAGAAGAAATATCAACAATCCCATGGGGAAGTATTTCTCTTCTTCATAAAGCCCCGCCACGGCCCACAGGTCCAGCGACACATCCGCAAGGAATAAGATCAGAGACAGGAACGAAAAGCAGACGTCTGGGACGGTTAAATGAAAAGGAAAGCCTTCCTCCATGGCTCGAGCTGGAATAGTTTCTGAGAAACCAGGTGCAGCTTTGCCATTCAGTGCGAAATGAAAGCAAGGCAATGTCTTGTAATAATTATGTGTAAGACCCACCCTTTTGTTGCGTCACACACTGGCATGAAAAGCTCTGGCGAATGATTCATGCGATTAACCACAACATACAAAATATAAAAGATATTCCGGTACAGGAAGTGATATTCGACATTTCGCACATTAAGAGGAAAGGAGTATAAACAGTTCACAAACTACATCTGTGGTTTAAACAGCACTACAGTCTGAGATATAGATTTAGATGTCATTAGAATTTATGCATAGTTTCCTGAACTTTGATGCAGTTGAGCAGGTTGAATCCTTTTATGGAAGCCAGTCATGCTGTTTTGAGTCATGTTGAAACTGAAAACTCGGGTTCAGGTACAGAGATCTCCCTCAAGTCTGTCTCTACAACAGCGTAACGTTTTGCATCGCGTTCTGAATTCGCATGCGACTTGGGATCATTCTCATCCATCTGTAAATCTGTCTGTTTACGATGAAATTTCCAGTAATAAAGCATTCTCAGGAAGATTCCCGTAATGTAGATGGTCACTAACACGGCAATAAGCAGGTAGGGATCGATAGGTAGCGGACCTAGACGAGCCGATTCCACAGATCTCCACCACCACCACAATCCTAACAGCAGCATGGTGTCGGACCCCATGACCACGTGATAGACGATCGCTTTGAGTTTGGTGCTTCCACTCCTGACATTAAACCAGCTGAAGTACCAGATAAGGGCTACGGTGGCTCGGTACAGCCATTCTCCAGCTTTACTGTCCATGAAGTCTGTCTTCTGCCACCAGGCCCAGAGGACCAGCAGCGTCCACATGGAAAAGAAGTGAGCGGCGAAGTAGCAGGGCAGGGCCGAGGCGAAGAGGGACGTGCATAAAACCCGAGGGCCAATCAGGAACAAGTTCCACAGGAAGTAGAAGGGCAATGAAGACCATCTCATCTCACGCTTCTCAGGGACGAAAGCATGCATGTTGCGTTGGTAGGACAACACGCTGAAGGCGAGGCTAATGATTTTAAGGACTGGGGGAGGGGGAGGGGAAGGAAATACTGTATAAATTCAGTTGAATATGAAAATGTTTCTTTTTCAATTGTTTTTGCTCTTACCTGTGAAGAACTGAATCTCCTGCATCTGCATGAAGAAAGGTGTCATCAGGAGGAGCTGGGGAACGTTTTCAGAGAATGCCTCGAACAGACGCAGCGTGCTGAGGTCGTGTTTCATGTGTATGGTGTCCCTCTTTAGGAAAAAGTCCCTCTGTGTAAATCTGCAGATCGAGATCTCCATAGCGGCTGCAAACCTACAGATATTTCTCCTTCGTTTATTATATCCCCCACTGACTTATCCCAACTATATCAAATATAACAAAAGCTCAAACCTGAGGAAGACTCCCAGCTGGCAGATGTGCACCAGACCCAGTACACCGTGTCTCCTGATGAAACTCTCTACTTTAGTCTCTGGAGCAGTTTTGTTAGGATCAGAGTACCAGATCCAGCTGAAGATCTGTATTACAACCGAAGAACCGAGCAGAAGAAATATCAACAATCCCAAGGAGAAGTACTCCTTTTCGACATAAAGGCACTCCATGGCCAACAGGTCCAGCACGACATCCAGGAGGAAAAAGATCAGAGACAGGAACAAAACGACGACGTCTGAGAAGGCGAAATGAAAAGGAATGCCTTCCTCCATGGCTCGAGCTGAGACGGGTTCTGTTTTCCAGGTAAACCCCAATTACAGCTTTGCTTTGGAGTGTGAAATTAGAGCACAGAGAGAGAGAGAGAGAGAGAGAGAGAGAGAGAGGAGAGAGAGAGAGAGAGAGAGAGAGAGAGAGAGAGAGAGAGAGAGAGAGAGAGAGAGAGCAGAGAGAGCACGACAGACACTTCCGTCTTCGCGATTTTAGAGATTTCTAGGCATGGCTTGTTGAAAACAATTCACAGTTAGGAAAAGAAAAACAACAAATTAAATGAACTCATGCACAATAAACAGACTTCAGCAAGCAGTAAACCAAATAACAAACACATTCTAGAGAGTTGTTCACATGCTTTACTTACACTTTGTAACTGATCTCGGATTACAAAAAGCAAGCAATAAACAAGCAAGTGGAATCTTCACAGGAAATCTTCATAGGTCCCGCCCATACCTGGGTGAAATATGTGCGTGCTGATGGACGAGATAAAGCAAACAAGACAGAACAAGCACACTGCATTTAACTTCACACCACGGTGCTTCTGACGTCTCAAACAGGTCTCAACTACAACCACATTGAGCACATTTGCCTCGTACCTCTGGGGTTGAGGGGTTGATTCCTGCCTCTGCTCTGTGTGTGTGTGGAGTTTGCATGTTCTTCTTATGCTTTGAGGGTTTCCTCCTGGTACTTGGGCGTCCTCCCCCAGTCCAAAGACATGCCTTATAGGCTGTTTGGCATCAATAAGTTGCCTTTAGTTTGTGTGTGAGTGTGTGTGTTTGTGCCCTGTGATGATTAGTTCCCTATACAGTGTCTCCTCCACCTTGTACCCTGAGTCTCCTGCTATAGACTCCAGGTTCCCTGTGACTCTGTGTAAGATAAGTGCTACAGAGAATAGATGGATGCAGCTATGACTAGTTTCGGGCTGTAAATCTAATCCCCTCTAAATAAAGTATTGGAACAACGAGGCTAGTTCTTTCGTTTTTGATTCACACTGAGCAAATTTGGGATTGAGATAAAATTTTTGGGGCAGTGGTAGCTCAAGTGGTTAAGGCTCTGGGTTGTTGATCGAAGGATCGGGGTTCAAGCCCCAGCACCACAAGCTCCACTGTTGGGAAATTTTGCAAGGCCCTTAACCCTCTCTGCTCCAGGGGCGCTGTATCATAGCTGCCCCTGCGCTCTGACCCCAACTTCCTCAGCTGGGATATGAGAAGAAAAGAATTCCACTGTGTTGTAAATGTATGTGTGGCGATAATAAAGGCTCCTTGCCCCCTCTTCTTCTAATAATAAAAAAAAAAAATGACACAATACAATAGATAAGAATTTCAGCTTTTGTTTCCTGATATTTGTATCTGAAGAGGAGAGTGAAGCCTGACACCACAACTGAAAGAAGCTGTAGTAGTAAAAGCTTGGGAAAATCAGCAAAAAAGAAAAATGCGATAGTTTAGTGATGCCACTGAGCCACGAGCAGTGCCTGTGTGTTCCAATACTTTTGCTCAGCTAATAATTGAGTTGTCTAATGTCAAAGGTGCCATGTTCTTAGTTGTGTAACACATCTAGATGTAAATAACAGGAAATGAAAGCTGAAATTCTGATCGTCTCGTGTTCATCTTTTGATCGCAAACCTATGGCAAAAGCTGAGAAAAAAAAGGAACTGGGCTTGATTTTTGGTCGATGTTTATTAAAGAAACTGAGCCATGCATATTAGAAATTGTTATAAAAAAAATATTTTATTTAAAATTATTATCATCGTTCCATATTTTGACTGAACCGAGCACAAGAAAAAGTCAATCATCTGAGCTCTCAGTGGCTCTGTGGTCAGAGCTGACTGACATGAGGCTTCACATGAGACGTATGATATGAGACTCGTAAGGTATCATGTGTATGATGACCTGCTGCCTCACTTCCACACTCTTCCTGGAAACTGGATTCAACTCCAAGCCATTTTCTGGTGGATGAGGTAAAACCAGCAAAGACTGAGGAAACTCTCATGGACGCAGGAAGAACAGATTGGAGGACAAGCTCAGGACCCTGGAGCTGTGAGGCAGCCACCCGGGAGCTCCATCTACATCATGCTTACAGTCATATCATTTCTCACTCAGGTTTCTAGCAGTAGAAATTCTCAGCCATGTTCCTCATCCTCTTCTGGATGCCAGTTGGGGTTTTTTGACTCAGGGATAAGACTGATTCAGGTTCAGTTTCAGGCTTCACTCTTGAGTCCACCGTGTCATGACATTGTTCCTGTGGTTTCGTCTCATCATTCTCATCCATCTGTAAATCTGTCTGTTTAGGATGAAATTTCCAGTAATAAAGCATTCTCAGGAAGATTCCCGTAATGTAGATGGTCACTAACACGGCAATAAGCAGGTAGGGATTAATAGGTAGCGGGTCTAGACGAGCCTGATTCCACAGATCTCCACCACCACCACAATCCTAACAGCAGCATGGTGTCGGACCCCATGACCAAGTGATAGACGATCGCTTTGCGTGTAGTCCGTCTGGTTGCGACGTTATATTTTTTACTCGTAACATTAAACCAGGTGAAGTACCAGACGAGGCCTACGGTGGCTCGGTACAGCCATTCTCCAGCTTTACTGTCCATGAAGTCTGTCTTCTGCCACCAGGCCCAGAGGACCAGCAGCGTCCACAGGGACAGGAAGTGAGCAGGGGATGTAGCAGGGCAGGGCCGAGGCGAAGAGAGAAACGCATAAAACACGAGGCCCAATCAGGAACAAGTTCCACAGGAAGTAGAGGACCGATGAAGACCATCCCATCATTTGTTTGTCAGTGAGGAACGTACACATGCTGCGATGGTAGGACAACACGGTGAAGGAGAGGGAGGAAAGAGAGCTGATGATTTTGATGACTGAAAAAGAAAATGTTGTTGATATTATTAGTAGTAATATTCAGCATTAAAACGTTTAAAGAGTAGGCCAAAATTTTAAATAAAAATGATTGTTCTAACCTGTAAAGGGCTGAAAGTCCTGCACTTGGATGATGTTCGTTATCATCAGTACGATCTGTGGAGCACTTTCAGAGAACGCCTTGAACAGACCCAGAGCGCTGAGGTCGTAACTTAGACCGTCGGCGCCGCTGCTTGAGAAAGTGTTCTTCTGTGCAAAGCTTTTGACCGAGAGTTCCAACATACGTAAACACCTACGGGGCAAAAGAATCTTTTCATTAATTAAACAGAAATAAATAAAGAGCTCCAGAGTGGCGTGAGTTTGAATCCCGGGGATGAGCCAAAGGAGCTAATTTGGCTGTGTTCTCTGAGGGGGAGGGGCATATTCTCTCCCTCCTGTCAATCACACTTGTAAGCTTATGTATGAGAAAGAGGGCTGAAAGCACATTTCAGCAAGAGGTGCTGTGAAACAGCATGAGCAGCAGTTTGAAAATGAAGTAGCTTGACACGTCTCAGATGATGCTGTATGATAGGATAAGACCTGGATAATGGATGGCTTTGAATTTCAAAGTTATAAGGACTCAAACACCTGTTATAGGAAATGAACCAATGATGAGGTGGTGCAAGGTGACCTGAAGTACAGCAGACATACTGTTGATTATTATTATTAAGCAATTTAGAGACTCTATGCTAAACATTTATTGCCCTTCCCTGTACACACTTGTGCTGAAATTGCTCTAAATGTTCTCCCAAAGGACTGGCTAACGTTGTTGCCCTGGTGTGTTAACTGGTTACCAGCTCGTCATTGCCTTTGACATGTTGTAGTCGAGATATTCAGCCATGTTCTAAATCGTAACCCAGCAGCCTGGAGATTAGCATGCTAGACCGCTTCCTCTAAGCTAAAAACAAACCATGCAACAGACCATGCTAGCAATCTGCAGCTTCACAAATTTCAGTACCGCTGAAAGGTCGACGAGTTACTGACTAAAAACAATCCTCACAGTCAGAGAGAAAGAATTTTTCAAATGTGAGTTAAAAAGAAAGTGATTCAGCACAGGACTAACTGGCCCGGCAAGAAGGCTAATCACAAACCTGAGGAAGACTCCAAGCTGCAAGACATGCACCAGATCGATAAACCTCTCTTCTTTGCTGTTCATTTTTTCAGAGGGTTCCATATACCAGAGCCAGCTGAAGGTCTGCAGCAGCATGGAGGAACTGAGTATTAAAAATATAAACAATCCCATGGAGAAGTATCTCTGCTCCTGGTAAAAGGATACCACTGCCCACACATTTGCCGCCACATTCCAGAAGAAAAGAAGCAAGGACAGCCCAGAGGCCAGGACGCATGAGGCACGGGACCAAAAGGACCGAAGGCCTCTCTTCATGGCATGTGTGTGGATCAAGCAATATCAGGATCGTAGATGAAATCTTTTGTGATGAAACAAGCCTTGCTTTCGTGTGCGAAGCGAAATGAACTTCTGAGCAAAAGTGTGTGTGATGTTTACACCCTATCTAAACGTTCCTTTTTGACGCCACCCTTTCTTTAGAGCCACGTCTGTTTGCTTAATAGGAATGCAGCGGCAGGCGGAACGAGCAAAGCGAACATGTAATCAGACACCCGCAGACTAAAAGGGCGCTAATCATGCACTCTTAAAAATGACACTAGGACGAACCAAAAGAGGAGATTGTGCAGTGATGCCACAGAGGAATCACTGTTGGTTCCTCAAAGAACCTTTCATGAACTGATTTTCAAAGGAACCACTTTTTTCTTGGTGCCATAACGAAACCTTTTTATAGTCTAAAGAACCCTCGGGGCAATGGAACGGTTCCATGAACGTTAACTGTTGAAGAACCTTGAAGAATCATGAAGAACCTTTAACATCCATGGAACCAAAAGGTTCTTTGTAGTGGAAAAAGTCTCTTTATTGTAGGAAGAAAAAAAGGTTACCGAAAGCCTCGAGCCAAAAATGGTTCTTTTATGCTGTGAAACCACCTTTTGGGGATTTTCCTGGTTCCTTTATTTTTAAGAGTGTATTCTTTGTTGTAGAAGTGGTAGAGTTCAGCACATCCTTATGTGTACCTTTAGCTTTAGTCTGTGAAGATGCATATACTGTGCTTTTAAAGCTTAAATACTAAAAAGCTTTAAAGCTCTTCTCTTCTCTTCTCTTCTCTTCTCCTCATCTTCATTTCTCCTCTCTTCTCTTTCTCCTCATTTCTCTTCTCCTCATTTCTCTTTTCTTCTCTTCTCTACTCTTCTCCTCATCCTCATTTCTCTTCTCCTCATTTTTCTTTTCTTCTCTTCTCATCTCTTCTCATCTTCATTTCTTTTCTCCTCTCTTCTACTCATTTCTCTTCTCTTCTCTTCTCTTCTCTTCTCTTCTCTTCTCTTCTCTTCTCTTCCTCCTCATTTCTCTTCTCTTCTCCTCTCTTCTCTTCTCTTCCTCCTCATTTCTCTTATCTTATCTTATCTTATCTTATCTTATCTTATCTTATCTTGTCCTCTCAACTCTTCTCCTCTCCTTTGGGAAGGTTTTCCACTAGATGTTGGAGTGTTTTTTGTGAGGATTTGTGTTCATTCATTCAGCTACAAGAGCCTTAGTGAGATCAGACTCTGATGTTGGGATGCTGATGAGACTCCAGTTCCAGTTCATCCCAAAGGTGTTCAGTGAGTCAGAGTCAGGGCTCTGTGCAGGACAGTCCAGTTCTTCCACCTTCATCAACCTTCACCTCCACACCATGTCTTTGCTTTGTGCTACTCACAGGCCCATCGTCACGCTGGAACAGTGTTTGGGAATCTTTGCACAAACACATTCTAGACAATTGTGCACTTCCAACGTTCCGATAAGAAACACATATGGGTGAGTGTGAAGGTCAGGTGTCCACATATATTTGGCCTTATCACCTGATCTCATGACGCATTTTGACTAAATTGCTAAGTAACAAGCCAAGGAACTGTGGTACGCTATAACCAGAACCTTCAACCTTACAAACTTATGGGAATTTCCAAGCATGAAATTAAGCTAAGCTAAGCTTCCGACATCACCTTTATCTGGTTTCTGTTTGCCTGTTCTGGTTCTGTTCTGGTTCTGTTTTCAGTTTCTTTAAAAGTCTTTAACTCAGATTTTGGATTCCTTTCTAAATGAATTCTCTCCAGGAATGAATCGATCTCGAGCAGTTCAGGAGCTTCATGGAGAGAAGACCAATTCTTCCCAAATGTTCCAGTCTCACACCTGTGTTATATCTGACCCTCTGCTGACCATATAGATAAAGGGCTGAATTGCCCTCTGTCTGTAGCAGTAGTTTGCTCTAAAGTTTGACCTTTGACACTAACAGCAGACTCATTCAGATCTAAATAAAGGATCTGGATAATTTTTATAATGAGAAATAAAGAGAACTATCTTTCTCAACTGCGAAAGGGATAATGTAACTGAATCTCGAGGCTCGGGGTCATTAATTGGTCAGGCAGTGCTGTCAAGCCAGATGTGCAACAGGAAGTGGAGTTGTCAGCAGGATCAGCTGACCTCAGCCTCGTCTCTGTGGTCTGAGTTAAACATATCATGAAGGAGGATGTTGGTGACATGAGACGACAGAACTGAAGGCATCATGTGTATGTTGACCTGCTGCATGTGTGTGTGTGTGTGTGTGTGTGTGTGTGTGTGTGTGTGTGTGTGTGTGTGTGTGTGTGTGATGCAAACCTATGCTGATTATAATGGGTAACACTGGAATTATGGGTAATGGTCCAGGTCCAAGTCTGGAGTTTGGCTTGTTTTTCCAGTGTCCATACTGGTTTCTATTGGGTTCTTTGGTTTCTTACGGCCTACAAAAAAAAATCCCCAAAACAGTATTTCAGCTTGCATTTGTGTGTGTGTGTGTGTTTGTGCCTGGTGTTCCATCCAGCGTTCCTGGGATTAGCTCTGGATCTACAGCAACCGTAACAGAAGCTCTTACAGAAGATGAATGAGTGAACATCAATTACAGCTTAAGACATCTTGGTATAAATATCACAACTGTTTTTTCATCTTTTTCCAGAAAGGACATTATTCATAATCACACTCTCTGGTGTTTATAATCGTTTATAATCACACTCTCTGGTGTTTATAATCATTTATAATTACACTCTGTGGTGTTTATAATCATTTATAATCGCACTCTCTGGTGTTTATAATCATTTATAATCACACTCTGGTGTTTATAATCAATTCTAATCACACTCTCTGGTGTTTATAATCATTTATAATCACACTCTGGTGTTTATAATCATTTATAATCACACTCTGTGGTGTTTATAATCATTTATAATCGCACTCTCTGGTGTTTATAATCATTTATAATCACACTCTCTGGTGTTTATAATCATTTCTAATCACACTCTCTGGTGTTTATAATCATTTCTAATCACACTCTCTGGTGTTTATAATCGTTTATAATCACACTCTGTGGTGTTTATAATCATTTATAATCACACTCTGTGGTGTTTATAATCATTTATAATCGCACTCTGTGGTGTTTATAATCATTTATAATCGCACTCTCTGGTGTTTATAATCGTTTATAATCGCACTCTCTGGTGTTTATAATCGTTTATAATCACACTCTCTGGTGTTTATAATCGTTTATAATCACACTCTGTGGTGTTTATAATCATTTATAATCGCACTCTCTGGTGTTTATAATCATTTATAATCACACTCTCTGGTGTTTATAATCATTTCTAATCACACTCTGGTGTTTATAATCATTTCTAATCACACTCTCTGGTGTTTATAATCATTTATAATCACACTCTCTGGTGTTTATAATCATTTCTAATCACACTCTGGTGTTTATAATCATTTCTAATCACACTCTGGTTTTTATAATCATTTCTAATCACACTCTCTGGTGTTTATAATCATTTCTAATCACACTCTCTGGTGTTTATAATCATTTATATTCACACTCTCCAGTGTTTATAATCATTTATAATCACACCCTCTGGTGTTTATAATCATTTCTAATCACATTCTCTGGTGTTTATAATCACACTCTGGTGTTTATAATCGTTTATAATCCCACTCTCTGGTGTTTATAATCATTTCTAATCACACTCTCTGGTATTTATAATCATTTATAATCACACTCTGGTGTTTATAATCATTTCTAATCACATTCTCTGGTGTTTATAATCATTTATAATCACACTCTCTGGTGTTTATAATCATTTCTAATCACACTCTGGTGTTTATAATCAATTCTAATCACACTCTCTGGTGTTTATAATCATTTATAATCACACTCTGGTGTTTATAATCATTTCTAATCAAACTCTGGTGATTATAATCATTTCTAATCACATTCTCTGGTGTTTATAATCATTTATAATCACACTCTCTGGTGTTTATAATCATTTCTAATCACACTCTGGTGTTTATAATCAATTCTAATCACACTCTCTGGTGTTTATAATCATTTATAATCACACTCTGGTGTTTATAATCATTTCTAATCAAACTCTGGTGATTATAATCATTTCTAATCACACTCTCTGGTGTTTATAATCATTTCTAATCACACTCTCTGGTGTTTATAATCATTTCTAATCACACTCTGATGTTTATAATCATTTCTAATCACACTCTGTGGTGTTTATAATCATTTCTAATCACACTCTCTGGTGTTTATAATCATTTCTAATCACACTCTCTGGTGTTTATAATCATTTCTAATCACACTCTCTGGTGTTTATAATCATTTCTAATCACACTCTCTGGTGTTTATAATCATTTATAATCACACTCTCTGGTGTTTATAATCATTTATAATCACACTCTCTGGTGTTTATAATCATTTATAATCACACTCTCTGGTGTTTATAATCATTTATAATCACACTCTCTGGTGTTTATAATCGTTTATAATCACACTCTTTGGTGTTTATAATCGTTTATAATCACACTCTCTGGTGTTTATAATCATTTATAATCACACTCTCTGGTGTTTATAATCGTTTATAATCACACTCTTTGGTGTTTATAATCGTTTGTAATCACACTCTCCGGTGTTTTTAATCATTTATAATCACACCTCTGGTGTTTATAATCATTTATTTACACTCTCTGGTGTTTATAATCATTTCTAATCACACTCTCTGGTGTTTATAATCATTTCTAATCACACTCTCCGGTGTTTTTAATCATTTATAATCCACTCTCTGGTGTTTATAATCATTTATAATCCACCTCTGGTTTTTTAAAATTTACAACTCCGGGGGAAAAAACAAAAATTTGGTGGTTTTTAAAAATTTTTAACTTGGGGGATTAATCAAAATGGATGGTGAAAATATTTCTTCGACCCCTGAAGGGAAAAGGAAAAAAGGAGAATCGCACTCTCTGGTGTTTATAATCGTTTATAATCACACTCTGGTGTTTATAATCATTTATAATCACACCTGTGGTGTTTATAATCATTTATATCACACTCTCGGTGTTTATAATCATTTATAATCACGACTCTGGTGTTTATAATCATTTCTAATCACACTCTGGTGTTTATAATCATTTCATACACCTCTGGTGTTTATAATCATTTTAATCACACTCTCTGGTGTTTATAATCATTTCTAATCACACTCTCTGGTGTTTATAATCATTTCTAATCACACTCTCTGGTGTTTATAATCATTTATAATCACACTCTCTGGTGTTTATAATCATTTATAATCACACTCTCTGGTGTTTATAATCATTTCTAATCACACTCTGGTGTTTATAATCATTTCTAATCACACTCTCTGGTGTTTATAATCATTTCTAATCACACTCTCTGGTGTTTATAATCATTTCTAATCACACTCTCCGGTGTTTATAATCATTTCTAATCACACTCTCTGGTGTTTATAATCATTTATAATCACACTCTCTGGTGTTTATAATCATTTCTAATCACACTCTCTGGTGTTTATAATCATTTATAATCACACTCTGGTGTTTATAATCATTTCTAATCACACTCTCTGGTGTTTATAATCATTTATAATCACACTCTCTGGTGTTTATAATCATTTATAATCACACTCTCGGTGTTTATAATCATTTCTAATCACACTCTCTGGTGTTTATAATCATTTATAATCACACTCTGGTGTTTATAATCATTTATAATCCACTCTGGTGTTTATAATCATTTATAATCACACTCTCTGGTGTTTATAATCATTTATAATCACATCTCTGGTGTTTATAATCATTTCTAATCACACTCTGGTGTTTATAATCATTTATAATCACACTCTCTGGTGTTTATAATCATTTCTAATCACACTCTGGTGTTTATAATCATTTCTAATCACACTCTCTGGTGTTTATAATCATTTATAATCACACTCTCTGGTGTTTATAATCATTTCTAATCACACTCTGGTGTTTATAATCATTTCTAATCACACTCTCTGGTGTTTATAATCATTTATAATCACACTCTCTGGTGTTTATAATCATTTCTAATCACACTCTGGTGTTTATAATCATTTCTAATCACACTCTTGGTGTTTATAATCATTTCTAATCACACTCTGGTGTTTATAATCATTTCTAATCACACTCTCTGGTGTTTATAATCATTTCTAATCACACTCTCTGGTGTTTATAATCATTTCTAATCACACTCTGGTGTTTATAATCATTTCTAATCACACTCTCTGGTGTTTATAATCATTTATAATCACACTCTCTGGTGTTTATAATCATTTATAATCACATCTCTGGTGTTTATAATCATTTCTAATCACACTCTGGTGTTTATAATCATTTATAATCACACTCTCTGGTGTTTATAATCATTTCTAATCACACTCTCTGGTGTTTATAATCATTTATAATCACACTCTCGGTGTTTATAATCATTTCTAATCACATCTCTGGTGTTTATAATCATTTCTAATCAACTCTGGTGTTTATAATCATTTATAATCACACTCTCTGGTGTTTATAATCATTTATAATCACACTCTCTGGTGTTTATAATCATTTATAATCACACTCTGGTGTTTATAATCATTTCTAATCACACTCTCTGGTGTTTATAATCATTTATAATCACACTCTCTGGTGTTTATAATCATTTCTAATCACACTCTCTGGTGTTTATAATCATTTCTAATCACACTCTCTGGTGTTTATAATCATTTCTAATCACACCTCTGGTGTTTATAATCATTTCTAATCACACTCTCTGGTGTTTATAATCATTTATAATCACACTCTCTGGTGTTTATAATCATTTCTAATCACACCTCTGGTGTTTATAATCATTTCTAATCACACTCTGGTGTTTATAATCATTTCTAATCACACTCTCTGGTGTTTATAATCATTTCTAATCACACTCTCTGGTGTTTATAATCATTTATAATCACACTCTCCGGTGTTTATAATCATTTATAATCACACCTCTGGTGTTTATAATCATTTCTAATCACACTCTCTGGTGTTTATAATCATTTCTAATCACACTCTCTGGTGTTTATAATCATTTATAATCACACTCTCTGGTGTTTATAATCATTTCTAATCACATCTCTGGTGTTTATAATCATTTATAATCACACTCTGGTGTTTATAATCATTTCTAATCACACTCTCTGGTGTTTATAATCATTTATAATCACACTCTCTGGTGTTTATAATCATTTATATTCACACTCTCCGGTGTTTATAATCATTTATAATCACACCCTCTGGTGTTTATAATCATTTCTAATCACATCTCTGGTGTTTATAATCATTTCTAATCAACTCTGGTGTTTATAATCATTTATAATCACACTCTCTGGTGTTTATAATCATTTATAATCACACTCTCTGGTGTTTATAATCATTTATAATCACACTCTGGTGTTTATAATCATTTCTAATCACACTCTCTGGTGTTTATAATCATTTATAATCACATCTCTGGTGTTTATAATCATTTCTAATCACACTCTGGTGTTTATAATCATTTCTAATCACACTCTCTGGTGTTTATAATCATTTATAATCACACTCTCTGGTGTTTATAATCATTTCTAATCACACTCTGGTGTTTATAATCATTTCTAATCACATTCTCTGGTGTTTATAATCATTTATAATCACACTCTCTGGTGTTTATAATCATTTCTAATCACACTCTGGTGTTTATAATCATTTCTAATCACACTCTCTGGTGTTTATAATCATTTATAATCACACTCTCTGGTGTTTATAATCATTTCTAATCACACTCTGGTGTTTATAATCATTTCTAATCACACTCTCTGGTGTTTATAATCATTTCTAATCACACTCTCTGGTGTTTATAATCATTTCTAATCACACTCTCTGGTGTTTATAATCATTTCTAATCACACTCTCTGGTGTTTATAATCATTTCTAATCACACTCTCTGGTGTTTATAATCATTTCTAATCACACTCTCTGGTGTTTATAATCATTTCTAATCACACCTCTGGTGTTTATAATCATTTCTAATCACACTCTCTGGTGTTTATAATCATTTCTAATCACACTCTCTGGTGTTTATAATCATTTCTAATCACACTCTCTGGTGTTTATAATCATTTATAATCACACTCTCTGGTGTTTATAATCATTTATAATCACACTCTCTGGTGTTTATAATCATTTATAATCACACTCTCTGGTGTTTATAATCATTTCTAATCACACTCTCTGGTGTTTATAATCGTTTATAATCACACTCTTGGTGTTTATAATCGTTTATAATCACACCTCTGGTGTTTATAATCGTTTATAATCACACTCTGGTGTTTATAATCGTTTATAATCCACTCTCTGGTGTTTATAATCATTTCTAATCACACTCTCTGGTGTTTATAATCATTTCTAATCACACTCTCTGGTGTTTATAATCATTTATAATCACACTCTCTGGTGTTTATAATCATTTCTAATCACACCTCTGGTGTTTATAATCATTTCTAATCACACTCTCTGGTGTTTATAATCATTTATAATCACACTCTCTGGTGTTTATAATCATTTATAATCACACCTCTGGTGTTTATAATCATTTATAATCACACTCTCTGGTGTTTATAATCATTTATAATCACACTCTGGTGTTTATAATCATTTATAATCACACTCTCTGGTGTTTATAATCATTTATAATCACACCTCTGGTGTTTATAATCATTTCTAATCACATTCTCTGGTGTTTATAATCATTTCTAATCACACTCTCTGGTGTTTATAATCATTTATAATCACACTCTCTGGTGTTTATAATCATTTCTAATCACACCTCTGGTGTTTATAATCATTTATAATCACACTCTCTGGTGTTTATAATCATTTCTAATCACACACTCTGGTGTTTATAATCATTTATAATCACACTCTCTGGTGTTTATAATCATTTCTAATCACACTCTGGTGTTTATAATCATTTATAATCACACTCTCTGGTGTTTATAATCATTTATAATCACACTCTCTGGTGTTTATAATCATTTCTAATCACACTCTGGTGTTTATAATCATTTCTAATCACACTCTCTGGTGTTTATAATCATTTATAATCACACTCTCTGGTGTTTATAATCATTTCTAATCACACCCTCTGGTGTTTATAATCATTTCTAATCACACTCTCTGGTGTTTATAATCATTTATAATCACACTCTCTGGTGTTTATAATCATTTATAATCACACTCTCTGGTGTTTATAATCATTTATAATCACACCTCTGGTGTTTATAATCATTTATAATCACACTCTCTGGTGTTTATAATCGTTTATAATCACACTCTCTGGTGTTTATAATCATTTATAATCACACTCTGGTGTTTATAATCATTTATAATCACACTCTCTGGTGTTTATAATCATTTATAATCACACACTCTGGTGTTTATAATCATTTATAATCACACTCTCTGGTGTTTATAATCATTTCTAATCACACTCTCTGGTGTTTATAATCATTTATAATCACACTCTCGGTGTTTATAATCATTTATAATCACACTCTCTGGTGTTTATAATCATTTATAATCACACTCTCTGGTGTTTATAATCATTTCTAATCACACTCTCTGGTGTTTATAATCATTTATAATCACACCTCTGGTGTTTATAATCATTTATAATCACACTCTCTGGTGTTTATAATCATTTATAATCACACTCTCTGGTGTTTATAATCGTTTCTAATCACACACTTGGTGTTTATAATCATTTATAATCACACTCTCTGGTGTTTATAATCATTTATAATCACACTCTCTGGTGTTTATAATCATTTCTAATCACACTCTCTGGTGTTTATAATCATTTATAATCACACACTCTGGTGTTTATAATCATTTATAATCACACTCTCTGGTGTTTATAATCATTTATAATCACACTCTCTGGTGTTTATAATCATTTATAATCACACCTCTGGTGTTTATAATCATTTATAATCACATTCTCTGGTGTTTATAATCATTTCTAATCACACTCTCTGGTGTTTATAATCATTTATAATCACACTCTCTGGTGTTTATAATCATTTCTAATCACACTCTCTGGTGTTTATAATCATTTATAATCACACCTCTGGTGTTTATAATCATTTCTAATCACACTCTCTGGTGTTTATAATCATTTCTAATCACACTCTCTGGTGTTTATAATCATTTATAATCACACTCTCTGGTGTTTATAATCATTTCTAATCACACACTCTGGTGTTTATAATCATTTCTAATCACACTCTCTGGTGTTTATAATCATTTATAATCACACTCTCTGGTGTTTATAATCATTTCTAATCACACCTCTGGTGTTTATAATCATTTATAATCACACTCTCTGGTGTTTATAATCATTTCTAATCACACCTCTGGTGTTTATAATCATTTCTAATCACACTCTCTGGTGTTTATAATCGTTTATAATCACACTCTGGTGTTTATAATCATTTATAATCACACTCTCTGGTGTTTATAATCATTTATAATCACACTCTCTGGTGTTTATAATCATTTATAATCACACTCTGGTGTTTATAATCATTTCTAATCACACTCTCTGGTGTTTATAATCATTTATAATCACACTCTCTGGTGTTTATAATCATTTCTAATCACACCTCTGGTGTTTATAATCATTTCTAATCACACTCTCTGGTGTTTATAATCATTTCTAATCACACTCTCTGGTGTTTATAATCATTTATAATCACACTCTCTGGTGTTTATAATCATTTATAATCACACTCTCTGGTGTTTATAATCATTTATAATCACACTCTCTGGTGTTTATAATCATTTCTAATCACACTCTCTGGTGTTTATAATCATTTATAATCACACTCTCTGGTGTTTATAATCATTTCTAATCACACTCTCTGGTGTTTATAATCATTTATAATCACACTCTCCGGTGTTTATAATCATTTATAATCACACTCTCTGGTGTTTATAATCATTTCTAATCACACTCTCTGGTGTTTATAATCATTTCTAATCACACTCTCCGGTGTTTATAATCATTTATAATCACACCTCTGGTGTTTATAATCATTTATAATCACACTCTCTGGTGTTTATAATCATTTATAATCACACTCTCTGGTGTTTATAATCATTTCTAATCACACCTCTGGTGTTTATAATCATTTATAATCACACTCTCTGGTGTTTATAATCATTTATAATCACACTCTCTCGGTGTTTATAATCATTTATAATCACACTCTCTGGTGTTTATAATCATTTATAATCACACTCTCTGGTGTTTATAATCATTTATAATCACACTCTGGTGTTTATAATCATTTATAATCACACTCTCTGGTGTTTATAATCATTTATAATCACACTCTGGTGTTTATAATCATTTATAATCACACTCTCTGGTGTTTATAATCATTTATAATCACACTCTCTGGTGTTTATAATCATTTATAATCACACTCTGGTGTTTATAATCATTTCTAATCACACTCTCTGGTGTTTATAATCATTTATAATCACACTCTCTGGTGTTTATAATCATTTCTAATCACACTCTGGTGTTTATAATCATTTATAATCACACTCTCTGGTGTTTATAATCATTTCTAATCACACTCTGGTGTTTATAATCATTTCTAATCACACTCTCTGGTGTTTATAATCATTTCTAATCACACTCTCTGGTGTTTATAATCATTTCTAATCACACTCTCTGGTGTTTATAATCATTTCTAATCACACCTCTGGTGTTTATAATCATTTCTAATCACACACTCTGGTGTTTATAATCATTTATAATCACACTCTCTGGTGTTTATAATCATTTATAATCACACTCTGGTGTTTATAATCATTTCTAATCACACTCTCTGGTGTTTATAATCATTTATAATCACACTCTCTGGTGTTTATAATCATTTCTAATCACACTCTGGTGTTTATAATCATTTCTAATCACACTCTCTGGTGTTTATAATCATTTCTAATCACACTCTCTGGTGTTTATAATCATTTATAATCACACTCTCTGGTGTTTATAATCATTTATAATCACACCTCTGGTGTTTATAATCATTTATAATCACACTCTCTGGTGTTTATAATCATTTATAATCACACTCTCTGGTGTTTATAATCATTTATAATCACACTCTGGTGTTTATAATCATTTATAATCACACTCTCTGGTGTTTATAATCATTTATAATCACACTCTCTGGTGTTTATAATCATTTATAATCCCCACTCTGGTGTTTATAATCATTTCTAATCACACTCTCTGGTGTTTATAATCATTTATAATCACACTCTCTGGTGTTTATAATCATTTATAATCACACTCTCTGGTGTTTATAATCATTTATAATCACACTCTCTGGTGTTTATAATCATTTATAATCACACTCTCTGGTGTTTATAATCATTTATAATCACACTCTCTGGTGTTTATAATCATTTATAATCACACTCTCTGGTGTTTATAATCATTTATAATCACACTCTCTGGTGTTTATAATCATTTATAATCACACTCTCTGGTGTTTATAATCGTTTCTAATCACACACTCTGGTGTTTATAATCGTTTATAATCACACTCTCTGGTGTTTATAATCGTTTATAATCACACTCTCTGGTGTTTATAATCGTTTCTAATCACACACTCTGGTGTTTATAATCGTTTATAATCACACTCTCTGGTGTTTATAATCGTTTATAATCCCCTCTCTGGTGTTTATAATCATTTATAATCACACTCTCTCTGTTTATAATCATTCATAATCACACTCTCCGGTGATTTTTAATCATTTATAATCACACACTCTGGTGTTTATAATCATTTCTAATCACACTCTCTGGTGTTTATAATCATTCTAATCACACTCTCTGGTGATTTATAATCATTTATAATCACACCCTCTGGTGTTTATAATCATTTCTAATCACATTCTCTGGTGTTTATAATCGTTTATAATCACACTCTGGTGTTTATAATCATTTATAATCACACTCTCTGGTGTTTATAATCATTTATAATCACACTCTTGGTGTTTATAATCATTTATAATTTACCCCTCTCCGGTGTTTATAATCATTTATAATCACACCCTCTGGTGTTTATAATCATTTCTAATCACACTCTCTGGTGTTTATAATCATTTCTAATCACACTCTCTACTGTTTATAATCATTCATAATCACACTCTCCGGTGATTATAATCATTTATAATCACACACTCTGGTGTTTATAATCATTTATATTCACACTCTCTGGTGTTTATAATCATTTATAATCACACCCTCTGGTGTTTATAATCATTTCTAATCACATTCTCTGGTGTTTATAATCGTTTATAATCACACTCTGGTGTTTATAATCGTTTATAATCCCACTCTCTGGTGTTTATAATCATTTATAATCACACTCTCTGGTATTTATAATCATTTATAATCACACTCTGGTGTTTATAATCGTTTCTAATCACATTCTCTGGTGTTTATAATCATTTATAATCACACTCTCTGGTGTTTATAATCATTTCTAATCACACTCTGGTGTTTATAATCATTTCTAATCACACTCTCTGGTGTTTATAATCATTTATAATCACACTCTCTGGTGTTTATAATCATTTCTAATCACACTCTGGTGTTTATAATCATTTCTAATCACACTCTCTGGTGTTTATAATCATTTCTAATCACACTCTCTGTTGTTTATAATCATTTCTAATCACACTCTCTGGTGTTTATAATCATTTCTAATCACACTCTCTGGTGTTTATAATCATTTCTAATCACACTCTGGTGTTTATAATCATTTCTAATCACACTCTCTGGTGTTTATAATCATTTCTAATCACACTCTGGTGTTTATAATCATTTCTAATCACACTCTCTGGTGTTTATAATCATTTCTAATCACACTCTCTGGTGTTTATAATCATTTCTAATCACACTCTCTGGTGTTTATAATCATTTCTAATCACACTCTCTGGTGTTTATAATCATTTCTAATCACACTCTCTGGTGTTTATAATCATTTCTAATCACACTCTCTGGTGTTTATAATCATTTCTAATCACACACTCTGGTGTTTATAATCGTTTATAATCACACTCTGGTGTTTATAATCGTTTATAATCACACTCTCTGGTGTTTATAATCGTTTATAATCACACTCTGGTGTTTATAATCGTTTATAATCACACTCTCTGGTGTTTATAATCATTTCTAATCACACTCTCTGGTGTTTATAATCATTTCTAATCACACTCTCTGGTGTTTATAATCATTTCTAATCACACTCTCTGGTGTTTATAATCATTTCTAATCACACTCTCTGGTGTTTATAATCATTTATAATCACACCCTCTGGTGTTTATAATCATTTCTAATCACATTCTCTGGTGTTTATAATCGTTTATAATCACACTCTGGTGTTTATAATCGTTTATAATCACACTCTCTGGTGTTTATAATCATTTATAATCACACTCTGTGGTGTTTATAATCATTTATATTCACACTCTCCGGTGTTTATAATCATTTATAATCACACCCTCTGGTGTTTATAATCATTTATAATCACATTCTCTGGTGTTTATAATCGTTTCTAATCACATTCTCTGGTGTTTATAATCATTTATAATCACACTCTCTGGTGTTTATAATCATTTCTAATCACCCTCTGGTGTTTATAATCATTCATAATCACACTCTCCGGTGATTATAATCATTTATAATCACACACTCTGGTGTTTATAATCATTTATATTCACACTCTCTGGTGTTTATAATCATTTCTAATCACACTCTCTGGTGTTTATAATCATTTATAATCACACCCTCTGGTGTTTATAATCATTTCTAATCACATTCTCTGGTGTTTATAATCATTTCTAATCACACTCTGGTGTTTATAATCATTTCTAATCACACTCTCTGGTGTTTATAATCATTTATAATCACACTCTCTGGTGTTTATAATCATTTCTAATCACACCCTCTGGTGTTTATAATCATTTCTAATCACACTCTCTGGTTTTTATAATCATTTATAATCACACTCTCTGGTGTTTATAATCATTTCTAATCACACCCTCTGGTGTTTATAATCATTTCTAATCACACCCTCTGGTGTTTATAATCATTTCTAATCACACACTCTGGTGTTTATAATCGTTTATAATCACACTCTCTGGTGTTTATAATCGTTTATAATCACACTCTGGTGTTTATAATCATTTATAATCACACTCTCTGGAGTTTATAATCATTTATAATCACACTCTCTGGTGTTTATAATCATTTATAATCACACTCTGGTGTTTATAATCATTTCTAATCACACTCTCTGGTGTTTATAATCATTTATAACCACACTCTGGTGTTTATAATCATTTATAATCACACTCTCTGGTGTTTATAATCATTTCTAATCACACTCTCTGGTGTTTATAATCATTTCTAATCACACTCTCTGGTGTTTATAATCATTTATAATCACACTCTCTGGTGTTTATAATCATTTATAAACACACTCTCTGGTGTTTATAATCATTTATAATCACACTCTCTGGTGTTTATAATCGTTTCTAATCACACACTATGGTGTTTATAATCATTTATAATCACACTCTCTGGTGTTTATAATCATTTATAATCACACTCTCTGGTGTTTATAATCGTTTCTAATCACACACTCTGGTGTTTATAATCGTTTATAATCACACACTCTGGTGTTTATAATCATTTCTAATCACACTCTCTACTGTTTATAATCATTCATAATCACACTCTCCGGTGATTATAATCATTTATAATCACACACTCTGGTGTTTATAATCATTTATATCACATTCTCTGGTGTTTATAATCATTTCTAATCACACTCTCTGGTGTTTATAATCATTTATAATCACACCCTCTGGTGTTTATAATCATTTCTAATCACATTCTCTGGTGTTTATAATCGTTTATAATCACACTCTGGTGTTTATAATCATTTATAATCACACTCTGTGGTGTTTATAATCATTTATATTCACACTCTCCGGTGTTTATAATCATTTATAATCACACCCTCTGGTGTTTATAATCATTTCTAATCACACTCTCTGGTGTTTATAATCATTTCTAATCACACTCTCTACTGTTTATAATCATTCATAATCACACTCTCCGGTGATTATAATCATTTATAATCACACACTCTGGTGTTTATAATCATTTATATTCACACTCTCTGGTGTTTATAATCATTTATAATCACACCCTCTGGTGTTTATAATCATTTCTAATCACATTCTCTGGTGTTTATAATCGTTTATAATCACACTCTGGTGTTTATAATCGTTTATAATCCCACTCTCTGGTGTTTATAATCATTTATAATCACACTCTCTGGTATTTATAATCATTTATAATCACACTCTGGTGTTTATAATCGTTTCTAATCACATTCTCTGGTGTTTATAATCATTTATAATCACACTCTCTGGTGTTTATAATCATTTCTAATCACACTCTGGTGTTTATAATCATTTCTAATCACACTCTCCGGTGTTTATAATCATTTCTAATCACACTCTCCGGTGTTTATAATCATTTCTAATCACACTCTCCGGTGTTTATAATCATTTCTAATCACACTCTCCGGTGTTTATAATCATTTCTAATCACACTCTCCGGTGTTTATAATCATTTCTAATCACACTCTCCGGTGTTTATAATCATTTCTAATCACACTCTCCGGTGTTTATAATCATTTCTAATCACACTCTCCGGTGTTTATAATCATTTCTAATCACACGCTCCGGTGTTTATAATCATTTCTAATCACACGCTCCGGTGTTTATAATCATTTCTAATCACACTCTCCGGTGTTTATAATCATTTCTAATCACACTCTCCGGTGTTTATAATCATTTCTAATCACACGCTCCGGTGTTTATAATCATTTCTAATCACACTCTCCGGTGATTATAATCATTTATAATCACACACTCCGGTGTTTATAATCATTTCTAATCACACTCTCCGGTGTTTATAATCATTTATAATCACACTCTCCGGTGATTATAATCATTTATAATCACACACTCTGGTGTTTATAATCATTTATAATCACACTCTCTGGTTTTTATAATCATTTATAATCACACTCTCTGGTGTTTATAATCATTTATAATCACACTCTGGTGTTTATAACCATTTATAATCACACTCTCTGGTGTTTATAATCATTTATATTCACACTCTGGTGTTTATAATCATTTATAATCACACTCTCTGGTGTTTATAATCATTTATAATCACACTCTGTGGTGTTTATAATCATTTATATTCACACTCTCCGGTGTTTATAATCATTTATAATCACACCCTCTGGTGTTTATAATCATTTATAATCACATTCTCTGGTGTTTATAATCGTTTCTAATCACATTCTCTGGTGTTTATAATCATTTATAATCACACTCTCTGGTGTTTATAATCATTTCTAATCACACTCTGGTGTTTATAATCATTTCTAATCACACTCTCTGGTGTTTATAATCATTTCTAATCACACTCTCTGGTGTTTATAATCATTTATAATCACACTCTCTGGAGTTTATAATAATTTCTAATCACACTCTGGTGTTTATAATCATTTCTAATCACACTCTCTGGTGTTTATAATCATTTATAATCACACTCTCTGGTGTTTATAATCATTTCTAATCACACTCTGGTGTTTATAATCATTTCTAATCACACTCTCTGGTTTTTATAATCATTTATAATCACACTCTCTGGTGTTTATAATCATTTCTAATCACACCCTCTGGTGTTTATAATCATTTCTAATCACACCCTCTGGTGTTTATAATCATTTCTAATCACACACTCTGGTGTTTATAATCGTTTATAATCACACTCTCTGGTGTTTATAATCGTTTATAATCACACTCTGGTGTTTATAATCATTTATAATCACACTCTCTGGTGTTTATAATCATTTATAATCACACTCTCTGGTGTTTATAATCATTTATAATCACACTCTGGTGTTTATAATCATTTCTAATCACACTCTCTGGTGTTTATAATCATTTATAACCACACTCTGGTGTTTATAATCATTTATAATCACACTCTCTGGTGTTTATAATCATTTCTAATCACACTCTCTGGTGTTTATAATCATTTATAATCACACTCTCTGGTGTTTATAATCATTTATAATCACACTCTCTGGTGTTTATAATCATTTATAATCACACTCTCTGGTGTTTATAATCATTTATAATCACACTCTCTGGTGTTTATAATCGTTTATAATCACACTCTCTGGTGTTTATAATCGTTTCTAATCACACACTATGGTGTTTATAATCATTTATAATCACACTCTCTGGTGTTTATAATCGTTATAATCACACTCTCTGGTGTTTATAATCGTTTCTAATCACACACTCTGGTGTTTATAATCGTTTATAATCACACTCTCTGGTGTTTATAATCGTTTATAATCACACTCTCTGGTGTTTATAATCGTTTCTAATCACACACTCTGGTGTTTATAATCGTTTATAATCACACTCTCTGGTGTTTATAATCGTTATAATCACACTCTCTGGTGTTTATAATCATTTATAATCACACTCTCTGGTGTTTATAATCATTTATAATCACACTCTCTGGTGTTTATAATCATTTATAATCACACTCTCTGTGTGTTATAGCAAAGAAACAAATAGCAAAGAAACACTCAGTATGGCTGCGGGGAACTGGTGAGTGTGCGCTGCTTAAGTGTCAGTGCTACAACCAGGAAGTGGACCGTGTCAAAACGCGGGGGAGAACTCCTCCCTCTACTGTTCAGCTTCCCGAAGTGACGTGACATATAACACCTTTCAAAAATGGAGATAAATTCGACCCTAATAATTACAGAAGCATCTGTGTGAACAGTAACCTGGGGAAGGTTTAATGCAGCATCATTAATTCAAGACTTACAGACTTCCTTATGAAACACAGTGTCTTGAGTAAAAGTCAAATCAGATTCATACCAAATCACCACACCAGCAGTCATATTTACACCCTACACACCCTGACTGACCTACATGTTGACCAAAACAAAACCAAAATATTTGCATGTTTCATAGATTTCCAAAAAGCTTTTGATTCTATTTGGCACAAAGGTTTATTTTATAAATAATATAAACACTCAGCCCTGTCTGTCATACGATCTTCATTCATTGTCTACCGCTTATCCGATCTATTCTCGGGTCACGGGGACCTCCTGTGCCTATCTCAGGCGTCATCGGGCATCAAGGCAGGATACACCCTGGACGGAGTGCCAACCCATCGCAGGACACACACACACACACACACACACACACACACACACATTCACTCACGCAATCACACACTACAGACAATTTAGAGATGCCAATCAACCTACAATGCATGTCTTTGGACCCTAAACAACAATAGTTATGTTTTGAATTTAGGATAAATATTGTCGGCAGTTCATAAAAAATGAAACAAAACTGTTCGTATCACCAATACATGCACCTATAAGAAAAAGAAACATAAGAAACTGATTATTTTGCAGTGGTCTTTTATTTTTTTTCCAGAGCTTATATATAAATACATATACACATATATAATATATATAATATAATATATATATATATATAACTTAAAATGATATGTACTTTACTTACAAAAATTGCCACTTCCACCCGCGCCTCACTCCATCGTATGACTCAGTTGCGGGTTTTTCCATACATCATTAAGTCTGCAAGCTAATCCACGCTAAAATGACCCAATAACAAATGTCACTAGAGAGCCCCCCATCAATCAACCACCCCTCCCCCGCACCCCACCGGTCCATGGTGCAAAAAACCTTATGAGACCCTGCAGTAATGTATATGTGACAGATAACGGCTACTGAACGTAACTTAATAGCCATGATTTGTGTTAGGAGAGGATTTCCGGATCGTCGCCTTTTCACTATATACAGTAAAGCTGTAGAGTTCTGATTGCGCAATCTCTGTAGGCTCAGGAAGTTATCTCCCCGCGAGTTCACAAACATGCTGAAGTGAAACCACTACATGCCACACACATCTAATGAGCACTTCCTTCCTTCCGTTGACCTACTTGACCTAAAGTGTGTCACCCTGAATGAGCTGTTACTATAGAAACGGTAACATATTACCCCATGTGCGTTAAATATGCTACAGAGCTAACCCTGTGGTGTGTTTAGGAGCTGGAATTGAGCTGCAGAGTTGAGCGTAATGTAATGCTGTAGGAATATTACAATGTTTATATGGAATTCAACTCAAACTGGGGTTGCATTAATGCCTCATACGATCATACACACTGTGTGTTGAAGGACTTCTTTTGTATATAGAACTTTTTCCGCAATAAACACAACCACAGGACAGCTTCACGACAAGACAAGTGAATAAACTCTGAAGGACTGAAATGTGAAGAGGAAACGGTTCAGAACACACACACACACACACACTCACACTCATACACCCACACTCATACACTCTCTCTCACACACACTGTGACACACACTCTCTCAACAGACACCCTCTCTCCCTCACACACATTCACAATCACATACACTCACTCACACACACCCTTACACTCTTTCTCACACACACATTCACATACACACTCTCTCCCTCACACACACATTCACAATTTCATACACTCACACACACACACACACACACTCTCCCTCACACACACATTCACAATTTCATACACTCACACACACACACACACTCTCCCTCACACACACATTCACAATTTCATACACTCACACACACACACTCTCCCTCACACACACATTCACAATTTCATACACTCACACACACACTCTCTCCCTCACACACACATTCACAATTTCATACACACACACACACACACACACACACACCCTTACACTCTTTCTCACACACACATTCACATACACACTCTCTCCCTCACACACACACATTCACAATTTCCTACACTCACACACACACACACACACACCCTTACACTCTCTCTCACACACACTGTGACACACACACTCTCTCAACAGACACCCTCTCTCCCTCACACACATTCACAATCACATACACTCACTCACACACACCCTTACACTCTTTCTCACACACACATTCACATACACACTCTCTCCCTCACACACATTCACAATTTCATACACTCACACACACTCTCTCCCTCACACACACATTCACAATTTCATACACTCACACACACACACACACACACACACACTCTCCCTCACACACACACATTCACAATTTCATACACTCACACACACATTCACATACACACTCTCTCCCTCACACACATTCACAATTTCATACACTCACACACACACACACTCTCTCCCTCACACACACATTCACAATTTCATACACTCACACACACACACACACACACACACACACACACACACACACACACACACACTCTCCCTCACACACACATTCACAATTTCATACACACACACACACACACACTCTCCCTCACACACACACACACACACCCTTACACTCTCTCTCACACACACTGTGACACACACACTCTCTCAACAGACACCCTCTCTCCCTCACACACATTCACAATCACATACACTCACTCACACACACCCTTACACTCTTTCTCACACACACATTCACATACACACTCTCTCCCTCACACACATTCACAATTTCATACACTCACACACACTCTCTCCCTCACACACACATTCACAATTTCATACACACACACACACACACACACCCTTACACTCTCTCTCACACACATTCACAAACACACTCTTTCTCACACAAACACACACACACACTCTTTCTCACACAAACACACACACTCACAGACACACTCTCTCCCTCACACACATTCAATCACATACACTCACTCACTCACACACAATCTATCTCTCTCTCTCTCTCTCTCTCTCTCTCTCTCTCTCTCTCTCTCTCTCTCTCTCTCTCTCTCTCTCACACACACACACACACACACACACACACACACACACACACACTTCATCTGGTAGTATTTAAACAGGCAGCATGAGACAGTGCACACAACCTCACCACTACTGAACTGTGCAATATTTGTGTTTCAGATGCTTTGCACTGAATTCTTTACATTTTAAATGAGACATAATAACAGAATAGAATGAAATGAAATGAAACATAACACAACTTCTTATAAACCACACTACTGACTAATGGCACTGAACATCAAGTATATAACACCACCATTTAACAAAACCAACAAGTCCAACAAAACAAATGTGAAACACAGCAGCATGCATTTATTGACAGCTCGTAATAAAGAAACAGAAAACTGATTAAAGGTTCAGTATCACTGCTTCGTGTATAGAGCACAGAGACGTTCTCTAGCTCACGTGTAGCACTGGACGGATTAAACAAATATTAAATACAAATCCTGACATTCACATGTTTGAAATGTACAATCTTTAACCATTTTATAAATATTTATGTTAATATTCATATACACCAATCAGGCATAACATTATGACCACCTGCCTAATATTGTGCTGTTCCCCCTTTTGCTGCCAGAAACAGCCCTGACCCGTCGTACACTGTGTACTCGGACACCTTTCTATCAGAACCAGCATTAACTTCTTCAGCAATTTGAGCAACAGTAGCTCGTCTATTGGATCGGATCACACGGGCCAGCCTTCACTCTCCAAGTGCATCAGTGAGCCTTGACCGCCCATGACCCTGTCTTCGGTTCACCACTGTTCCTTCCTTGGACCACTTTTGATAGATAGTGACCACTGCAGACTGGGAACACCCCACAAGAGCTGCAGTTTTGGAGATGTTCTGATCCAGTGGTCTAGCCATCACAATTTGTCCCTTCTTCAAACTCGCTCAAATCCTTACTCTTGTCCATTTTTCCTGCTTCTAACACATCCACTTTGAGGACAAAATGTTCACTTTCTGCCTAATATATCCCACCCACTAACAGGTGCCATGATGTCTTATTCAGTCACTTCTCACTGGTCATAATGTTATGCCTGATCGGTGTATAAAATCACTAATCCCGGAACAAGGTCCTGAGCAGGAAAGGCTCGTCCTGTGTGGGTGAAACAGACTGAAATCAAACATTTTACAGAAGTCAAATCAAAATCTAGTACGTTTCATATCAAAAATACATGTAAACATCTGTCATGATACCAGAGACGAGCTCCAGTCTGAAATCTTTTCCTGACCGTCTTAGCAAAGGGTTTTGAAATGAAGGATTGGTTGTAGCAAATAAATCTGTTCACAGAACATCAATTAATTCGGGACGAAATCTGACTGATAATGACATGTTGCTGATGACCGGATATTCAATGTGCAAGGAATAAAATCAGGAACCCAGGAAAATAATCAATAACTAGCATGTCGTGAAGACTCCTATTCCTCTTATACAGCAATTTTCCAAGGAAGTATTTTTTACAGCTACATTTCCATTCGTTTAGACGCACGCAGGTTTCTCTCGTCACGTAGGTCAAAGCGGAAGTCGCTCCCTTACTAGCCCTCGTAAAAAAAACAATCCAGCAAGTGCTCTATTGTAAACTTACAGCTTTCCGTCTGTCTGTTACAAAGTGCTAACGCTAATAATGCTCCATGTCAGTGGTGTTGAGTTTGTGGAATATGATCACGTACTGGTTTTTACATACTTTAAAGGCTGACTGGAACTTCTTATAGGCAGTCAAGACAGAACCAATAAAAAATGAAAACACCACAGGGTTAGCTGACGTACAACAGTACAATTATAGCGCGCTTAAATCCTGGAATCTGATTAGTCAGGAGTTCAAACAAACCCTTAATCAAGTCCCTAACCGCTCAGGTGTATAAACACGATCGATGGAAGTCATTCTGGATAAGAAAGAGCGTCTCATTATAATGCTAAAGTTTACAGGGATTGTAGCCATGTAGCTGGAACGGCTGTCTCCTGTTACGGAACACTTTCTGACCAATCGGATTAGAGGATTCAACAGCGCTGTGATATCCAGGACTTGGATGTTGAACGTCAGCTCACTGACCCTGTGTTGTTGGGTTTTTTTTTTTTTTTTAAGTATTCATCAAGTATGCAGGTAAACGTTCCAAATACTTTAATACCAGGACAATCATCTGACCGTTTATAAAGGTTTTTTTTTAATATATCAGCACATGCCTATACTAGCTTTCCATCAAGGCTAATCTTGGACAAACCCTCAAAAGCTCTCAGTTACAGCTGTTTGAAACTCTGACCAGCTTAATTTTGGTACATGTTGAAAGTGCAATATCATTCTCTCATCCTTAGATAACCCCAGTGTCTGCTTGTCCCTTCGAGTGTGTCCCTGCTTTGTAAAAGTTAGCAGCCTGTCTGGCCATCCTCCTGTTTAACATCGCCGGCTTGAAAGAGTCCGTTTCCATGACCACAGCCTGAGGCACCAGACCATCAGGAACATCTGAAACCTTCTTCAAGCCCTGGGTCTGCCGCAGCCTTGGGTGGAAGCAGCAGTAGTACAGAATCTTAACCAACAGCCCTATCAGATAGGAAAGCGGGATGAGGATGAGGAGGATAAGCGAATAGGACTGGCTTGTTTTCGGATCTCTGTAGCACCACCACGTGCCCGTTAGTATTGCGCTGTCTGTGATGATAAATAAGTGATAGATGATGCTCCTGCCTCTGGTGCGTCCTTCCACCACATTAAACCAGCTGAAGTACCAGATGAGGCCTACGGTGGCTCGGTAAAGCCATTCTCCAGCTTTACTGTCCATGAAACTGGTGTCCTGCAGAGACGCCCAGACCACAAACACAAGCCAAAGCAAGACGAAGTGAACCGAAATGTAACAGGACACGATGGAGGCGAAGAGGGACACACACACCACGCGTGGGCCAATTAGGAACAGGTTCCACAGGAAGTAGACGGCAGCGGACAGCCACGACTGGTTGGACTTCTCAGGGAGGAAGAACCGCAACGAGCGGTGATAGTCCAGCACCATCCACGCTATTGAAACGGTAGACGCGATCGCGCTTACATCTGCATGAAAGAAAGATCAGATTTTTATTTAGAAGGCAAAAAAACATGACAAGACAAGACGTTGTGATGTGATTGTGAAATGATTCGCTTCCAGTGAATGTGGAATTCCTCATCACTCACATTATATCAGATAATCAACCCTTATCTTCTCAGAACCCTCTGTTTTTGATCGCTCTTCCAGATAACACAGCAAACATTTCAGCTTAAATGAGAGTACAAACTCCTGTGTGTCCTCTTAAGAGTGTGAAAACTTGCGTCGTTGCACTGTTACAAAGCACCGATACTGGAGACTCCTTCCACGAATACAGAATCTCCTCCCCAATGCAACATTTATACACGACCACTTCTTTGTGTACATAGTTACTATGGCAACAGCAACGTATTAGGAACAGCACATAGACGTCAATATCACAGAAATTGCATTGATGCCTTCAGACCAATCGGAATTCACCATCGCTGTGATGTCTCGGCTAAAATCAGCTGTAAGGTGGATTACGACGAGCTTCTGAGACTGAGTTTCAACCGTCGTTATGAATGACAGGAAGTCACAAGCTGAATAAAACAGAAGTGGTTACTCACACTGAATGGTCCTAGAGTGATTATTGTGGACCATGATGTAGATCATGAGCGAGAGCTGTGGCGCGCTCTCGCAGAACGTCTCGAACAGACGCAGCATGCTGAGGTCGTGGGTCATGTAGGCGGTGTACTCCGAGCCCGGTTCTCCTCGCCACCACACGCAGAAGCCCTGCCAGATTGCTGAAACCTGCCTGAGGATGAAGAGCAGAGATATGGCACAGATTTTAGTTCCAGTTCTGAATAAATAACAATAACGGACAGGATTAAACCTCACAGGATTAAAAAAGAAACATGGGACACGGTTTAAAATTTTATATTCATCAAAATTGGTTAAATAAATGATGTGGATTTATGAGACACCCTGTACTTTGACATCTCTACATTAAAATGAACTGTATATTACACAGAATGTATACTGGTTGGAGACATTTTGCATAGCTGTACTGTTTTGTTTGGTATCGTCTGTTTGCGCTGTCTTTTGTCTTGCACTGTTTGCACTAGGCTGAACATGATGCACTTCATGTGGCTAGGACAACTTCCTTTCAGTCCTTTCAGCTCCGTGTTGTTTTATGTAGCACCAGGGTCCTGGAGAAACGTCGTTTCGTTCACTCTGTACTGCGTCAGCTATATATGGTTAAAATGACAATAAAACTTCTTGACTTGACTTGAAATACCATCTTATAAGTGATTACATCTCTAGTTACCTCCTCGCATGCAAACTTGAATGGAACTATAATAAAAGAAATAGTTGTAGAACGGTTTATTTTCCTATGAAAGCGCTTCCGGAGGTTTTATTCCCTTTCATCCTTATCACCGCAATATTACCAACAATTGATACAAACAGCGATACATGCTTTGTGGTGATTTTTAGTCACATTTGATGTCACTTCCTGTTATCACTTACACCGATCAAGCATAACATTATGACCAGTGACCGGTGACGTGAATAACATGATGATCTCCTCACCATGGCACCTGTTAGTGGGTGGGATATATTAGGCAGGAAGTGAACATTTTGTCCTCAAAGTTGATGTGTTAGAAGCAGGAAAAATGGGCAAGCGTAAGGATTTGAGCGAGTTTGAAGAAGGGCCAAATTGTGATGGCTAGACCACTGGATCAGAACATCTCCAAAACTGCAGCTCTTCTGGGGTGTTCCCGGTCTGCAGTGGTCAGTATCTATCAAAAGTGGTCCAAGGAAGGGACAGTGGTGAACCGGAGACAGGGTCATTGGTGGACGTGGGGAGCGAAGGCTGGCCCGTGTGATCCGATCCAATAGACGAGCTACTGTTGTTCAAATTGCTGAAGAAGTTAATGCTGGTTCTGACAGAAAGGTGTCCGAATACACAGTGCATGACGGGTCAGGGCTGTTTCTGGCAGCAAAAGGGGATCAACACAATATTAGGCAGGTGGTTATAATGCTGTGCCTGATCAGTGTTATAAAAAATATTTACTCTTTTACTCACATAACTTGCTCAACATGGCTAACATTTGTCCCAATAAACAACTTACACATAATATAATCAGAAATCACACGGTTAATGATGTCATTACTAACAGTGTTGCATGCCTCATCGATGAGCTGATGATATGTTCAACATTCCTAACAAAACAGAGGAGAGTGCACTGACATACACTGTCCAGGCAGCAGAAAACGTGTGTAAAAAATTTTATAATAAATGATATTAATACGAAGACGAAAACAACAGTACAGAAAAGAGCGAATGAATCACTGATTATTTCCTCAATTGATGAGCAGAGGGGTGAAAATGAGGATCAGTGAGGACAACCAGAGTGACTTTTACCTCAGAATATGAATCTAATGAACCCCCTTAGTTCCAGTGAAAGGAACTCTTAATGCTTCAGCATACCAAGACATTTTGGACAATTTCATGCTCCCAGCTTTGTGGGAACAGTTTGGGGATGACCCCTTCCTGTTCCAACATGACTGCGCACCAGTGCACAAAGCAAGGTCCATAAAGACATGGATGAGCGAGTTTGGTGTGGAGGAACTTGACTGGCCTGCACAGAGTCCTGACCTCAACCCCATAGAACACCTTTGGGATGAATTAGAGCGGAGGCTGCGAGCCAGGCCAAAACTGGGACATCTGCCTTTACATGCACATGAATGTAATATGGAGTTGTCCCACCCTTTACAGCTATAACAGCTTCAACTCTTCTGCGAAGGCTTTCCACAAGGTATAGGAGTGTGTTTATGGGAATTTTTGACCGTTCCTCTAGAAACGCATTTGTGAGGTCAGGCAGGTCAGGTCTGGCTCGCAGTCTCCGCTCTAATTCATCCCAAAGGTGTTCTATGGGGTTGAGGTCAGGACTCTGTGCAGTTCGTCCACACCAAACTCACTCATCCATGTCTTTATGGAGCTTGCTTTGTGCACTGGTGTGCAGTCATGTTGGAACAGGAAGGGATCATCCCCAAACTGTTCCCACGAAGCTGGGGGCATGAAATTATCCAAAATGTCTTCCTTTCACTGGAACTAAAGGGCCGAGCCAAACCCCTGAAATACAACACCTGAATTCAACGGTTTGGAGAAGTGTCCCAAAACATGGCAATACAGTGTAGTAAAGTAGAGGGAAGTCTGTGATTGAAAAGGGAAGTGTGGCACAACTGTATGTTTGTATTAGTCCAGTTTTCTTCTATCTCAAGTTAGACACAAAACGAAAGAAACAATCAAGCGCCATTACTTTCAATCTCCAAAAAAAAGGACAATTCCACAATGTGAAATCAAACAACACAAACACAATGTGTGGTGATGTTATCCTCCTTTATGTGAAGCGTGTAAGTGTTTACCTGAAGAAGAAGCCGAGCTGAATCACATGAAGGAAGCATGTGAGTCTCAGGCGTCTATCACTGCCGAAAAGGATCATATGCTTGTGTGTTGTTTGGAAGGTTTTGAGCTCCAGGTCATATTTCAGCCAGAACCAGCTGAACATCTGGACGATCAGGGATGAAGTGATCATGAAGCCGAGCAGCAAGCCGAACCAGAAGAAATCCCCATGGCGGAAAAACTCCTGTGAGAGCCAGAGATCCGAGCCCACATCAAACACATATGTACACACACCGATCACCGTGAAGGCGAAATCCAGCCACGAGTATTTGGGGAACATGGAGTTGTCCATGGCAAAGACGTCGGTCACTTTAAACCAGTGTGCTTCCAATCACGCTACATTCTTTCCTTCATTCTTCTACAGGATACTTCACTAGCGTCTCAACTAGATGTCTGAAAGTGGAAGCTCGGAAAAAGTTTAAGAAGATAAAAACTTCCTAATTCTGCTAATAGCGACATTACTTCGCGACTCAGTCTTGCTTAACCAAAATACACTACGGCATTTCAGCGTTATAATACTGCTCATAAGTTGCTCAAGTAACTAGGAAGAAGCCTACTCCCTCTTGCTTCCCCTGGAGCCACGCCCATTTTGGTAACCACGCCCACACCGGAAACAATTTGCATTGTGAATTTGATATTTTTTAATTATAACCTATATGTATATATGTGTCACATTAATTAAAACAAATATCATGTAGTGTAAAAAAAAAAAAAAAAAAAAAGAAAGAAATGTAAATGTAATCAGTTTGTTCTCCTTTTTTTCCCCGTTTTACCAAATCTCAAAAACTACGGGTTATGTTGTGATAACCTGAAATAATAAATCTGAAAAATCTAAAAAAATAGACTAAATCTCAGACTTAATGTAAAATATGCCAGTTTCTCAAATTAATAAAAAAAAAAATGCTCCTCATACAGCTAGTTTTTGCAGTGATGTGAAACAATTATTGTTGAATAAATTCCCTGTATAACTATTGAGGATATGTGCAAGCTAGACAGATGACGATCAGGTTAGCTTGCTTTCAATGCTAGCTCGTTCAGAGGGATTTAGTTATCTCAGTAGAACATAGCATAAAAACTGTAGATGGTCTTATGATTCATGTCTGCTGTTTTGACTCCACGTCTCTACACTTCACTTCATGGAGGCTAGCGTAAGAGGCGATTGTGCTTGGCTGAATATTTCGATACTCTGGATGCGTCTCGTTTCTCGTTGTTCTGTTCGTTTTTTTAAAAAATTTACAGTGATTGGTGTTGGGGACATTGTTGATCAATGATTGCATGTTGGGAACGGTGATAATCAGTTGTCGGAAACAATGGTGATCGATTGGTTATTGGGAATATTAGTGATCAGTGACTAGTTGTTGGGAACATTGGTGATCAGTGATTGGTTATTGGGAACATTGGTGATCAGTGATTGGTTATTGGGAACATTGGAGATCAGTGATTGGTTGTTGGGAACATTGGTGATCAGTGACTAGTTATTGGGAACATTGGTGATCAGTGATTGGTTATTGGGAACATTGGTGATCAGTGATTGGTTGTTGGGAACATTGGTGATCAGTGATTGGTTATTGGGAACATTGGAGATCAGTGATTGGTTATTGGGAATATTGGAGATCAGTGATTGGTTATTGGGAACATTGGAGATCAGTGATTGGTTATTGGGAACATTGGTGATCAGTGACTAGTTATTGGGAACATTGGTGATCAGTGATTGGTTATTGGGAACATTGGAGATCAGTGATTGGTTGTTGGGAACATTGGTGATCAGTGACTAGTTATTGGGAACATTGGTGATCAGTGATTGGTTATTGGGAACATTGGTGATCAGTGATTGGTTATTGGGAACATTGGTGATCAGTGACTAGTTATTGGGAACATTGGTGATCAGTGATTGGTTATTGGGAACATTGGAGATCAGTGATTGGTTGTTGGGAACATTGGTGATCAGTGACTAGTTATTGGGAACATTGGTGATCAGTGACTAGTTATTGGGAACATTGGTGATCAGTGATTGGTTGTTGGGAACATTGGTGATCAGTGATTGGTTATTGGGAACATTGGAGATCAGTGATTGGTTATTGGGAATATTGGAGATCAGTGATTGGTTATTGGGAACATTGGAGATCAGTGATTGGTTATTGGGAACATTGGTGATCAGTGACTAGTTATTGGGAACATTGGTGATCAGTGATTGGTTATTGGGAACATTGGAGATCAGTGATTGGTTATTGGGAACATTGGTGATCAGTGACTAGTTATTGGGAACATTGGAGATCAGTTATTGGTTATTGGGAACATTGGAGATCAGTGATTGGTTATTGGGAACATTGGTGATCAGTGATTGGTTATTGGGAACATTGGTGATCAGTGATTGGTTATTGGGAACATTGGAGATCAGTGATTGGTTATTGGGAACATTGGTGATCAGTGACTAGTTATTGGGAACATTGGAGATCAGTGATTGGTTATTGGGAACATTGGTGATCAGTGATTGGTTATTGGGAACATTGGTGATCAGTGACTAGTTATTGGGAACATTGGTGATCAGTGATTGGTTATTGGGAACATTGGTGATCAGTGATTGGTTGTTGGGAACATTGGAGATCAGTGATTGGTTATTGGGAACATTGGTGATCAGTGATTGGTTATTGGGAACATTGGAGATCAGTGATTGGTTATTGGGAATATTGGAGATCAGTGATTGGTTATTGGGAACATTGGAGATCAGTGATTGGTTATTGGGAACATTGGTGATCAGTGACTAGTTATTGGGAACATTGGAGATCAGTGATTGGTTATTGGGAACATTGGAGATCAGTGATTGGTTATTGGGAACATTGGTGATCAGTGACTAGTTATTGGGAACATTGGAGATCAGTGATTGGTTATTGGGAACATTGGAGATCAGTGATTGGTTGTTGGGAACATTGGAGATCAGTGATTGGTTATTAGAAACATGGGCTCATGTCTCCTCTTCTTCCTCCTCGTTCTACTGCATATTTAATCATGTATGTTTAGTAATCAATTTTTCCTGGTCAGGCTGATTTGGATGCTGAGCCAATCCTGGGAATACTGGCCAATACACCCTGGATGGAAAGCTAGCTCATCTAGTACACTATTTACACACATTTACATTCAGGGGCAATGTAGACAGTCTTAAAAACTTACTAGTTTTTGGGGAACAAAATTAAGGAACCGGAGAACCCAGACGCCATACATTTGAATTATATATGTATGCGTGTTATGAACATATTACAACGCCTGAATTAAAGATCACTCCAATGTAATATTGTTATTTGGCCAACAGATGGAAGCAATGTGCCATATGACAACAGTGAGAACAAATTAAGTTTTGCGTAAATAAAATTGGGCTATTTAAATATTAAAATCATATTAGCAAACATGAACCATGCAGTTTTATTACAGAAGCCAAGTTAGATCTGCTCTGTTAACATTTTTGTATTATATAAACAGTTTTACTAAACTGTACTGAAGAAGTTTTATTAAAAAAAAGAGAGAGAGAGAAAGATTTGGCTAATTTTATAAATTAATTACATTTAGTAAATGAAGTAAATTAGGCTTTAATTATTATATCTGTAAACATTTTGATTTTGATGTCACATTATGTGATATTAAACCTATTTTATTGTCCCGAAGACAATCTTTATGGTAATGATCGATAAAATAATAAATATGTAATAACTACATAATAGCAATAAAAATTAATTAACGCTATATATATATATATATATATATATATATATATATATATATATATATATATTTACAATATTTTAGTATCATATTAGCAAGAGTTCAGTGTTTTTTAAAGCATCAATTTACTGTTTTAATCTTATTTAACTAATGTTTAATTAAAATATTAGCCAGTGGTGGGTGGTGTCGCACCTCAGAGTCACGTGATTCAAAATTGATCTAAAAAAAATTAATAATTGTTCAGAGTTTGTTTTTTTTTTGTTTTTTTCATTTTAATCAGTTAGTAAACGGAAAATTCCGTGCATAAACGGAAAAACTGACGTTCGTTTGAAGAAAAAAAATAAATAAATAAAAAATACACATATATTTGGCGTGACTTGAGGAAGTATCGCGAGACTTCCGCTCGTTCGCTGTGGCTATTCGCGAATTGACTTACGTAGCTCGTTTGCGTAGACGCGCGTTGTCTTCGAGGGGACGTACGCTACGCTGTTTGCGTAAGGCGCTTACGCGGTGGGGAATTGAGGAGTTGCCGTGAGTTGGAATGTCGGTGTGAGAGACTCGGTTACTGAGGCGACTCGGGGGACGTCAGAATAATAATGGGTGAGTCGGAGCTCGCTTTCACACAAAAACAAAACTAAAAGCGTTTATATTTAAGAGAAACGTCAGTGCTTTAATGTTATTTGGAAGCGCGGTGGATTTTTATATAAAACAAAAACGGGTGCAATTTGCGGGCTTCCTGTGCGGGCTTTTTTTTTTTTTTTCTTCGCTTCACGCTAGCTGAGATGAGTGAAGCTACGAGTCAGAGCTGTGAATTAATAACTTTAGCTATTTTCTTTTAGCAAAGCATCATGTATATGTTTTATATAAAACAACACAAGAGTAGCTTATAGACTGGGGAACTCGCTGAGGTGCGATTCTTACTCAGTACTAAAGAACAAAGCGTTAATAATGTCCTGGTGTAATAAAACTGCTGATAATGCGAGTTTACTAAAGATTTAGACATTTATTTTTATTATTTAGACGCTTTTCTGGGGTGGGGGGAGGTGGAGGTTTGCTTGCAACACTTTCTAATCCTATCGAAGGCATGTGTCCTAACCTGTTAACCCAGATTAACACACACACACACACTCACTCATGGTTTAAACATGCATTAAGGGTGTAATAGTCAATATTTTTGTTTTGTTAGTAATACAAACAACCTGGAAGAGTGTGTAGAATTGCAAAAAAAAAAAAAAAAAAATGGAAAAAAAAAAAAAATCAGTAAGGAAGCGTTTCTTCCGTCGCGGGATGTTTGTTTGTACTCGAATCAGCTTCCTGTCAGTCATTGTATAGGCCACGCCCACGCCGTCACATCCTCATATATATATATTTATGAGGCTAATTTTGTAAGTTTTATATACTTTGTGGCTTTCAAACGGTCGTATGTGACGCGCGTAACGGTGGCGTCTTGATGGTTTAACCGCAGCCGTAAAATTGTAGGGGCGGGGCCTCGGAGGCGGGGCTTTGTGAGCATGGGCGGGCTTAATTAAATCGGATCATTTCAAACCCACTTTCAATGTGCAGGTGTTAGAGAGGCAAGAATAATCTTACCTAGTACCCAGTCTTACCTTTAAACACCGTGGGAAAAGTTCACACCCTGTTTTCCTTGTATCAAATAACCCCAGGTGATATTTATCACATATGAACTGACACGATGATAAATTATGATATTATATCCTGCTTTAGAGGCTTTGCTTTCTCTCTCTCTCTCTCTCTCTCTCTCTCTCTCTCTCTCTCTCTCTCTGCGGTATAAAGATGATCCAGGAAGTGCAGGCTCATTTCTGTCCTCGCTCTCTCTGAAACCAAAATGAAAGCACAAATCAACTGAAATGCAGTTATTAAGTTCCCAGTGCAGATTGAACCCGAGATATGGTGTGGATTGTGTGTGTGTGTGTGTGTGTGTGTGTGCGCATACATGAGCACACTCCCGTCTCCGTGGTTCATACAGAGAACTCACATCTCTGAGTCTGTACCGATTACCACAGACTTCTTCCTCTAGTGTTACTTAAGAAACATCTACCAGGAAGAATCTTTTGTTACTCTGTTTATACACTCTGTGGATTTGCAAAATATTTGCTCAGAAGCGTCGAGCCACTCCTGTCATGACCGATGGAAGCCAGTGAGATGCAAAGACCTAGACTTAGGGATGGTTTACTGACACAGCTGCCTCTATTGAAATGAGACCTGGTCAGTGATTAGAAATCACCACCCTGACTCTGACCTTTTAACATGATGAGGTTTGGTTGATCTTATCAGTTTTTTTTTGTTTTTTTTGATACACAGAGTAGCCTGAACACACCACTTCACTGAACACTGGACTTGAATAGACAATGCTATCTCGCTTTTCTCGTTTTTCTCCAAATTTGCTCAGTCGTCTGCCACATCTCCTCCGTCATACCTCTACGGCTGCCGAGTGTGCAGGCGATCACATGCCTCCTCTGAGCCGTGCAAATCCGCCCCTTCTTTTTCACACTTCTGCCTCAACACAACTCAAATCAGAGAAAAGTGCTGCCTGCCCTCTTTCACATACATGAGCTCAGAAAGCACAACCTCCTTCAAGGACAGCTGAGGCAACATCGGGTTCGAACCTGCGATCTCCTGACGACCAGCCGAACGTGAGTTTCTGAATCCATCATAGAATTCCTTCGTGCCGAAAGCTGACAGCTGCAACGACCTGCTACATGTGTTTTTCACAGCTGGAAAACACGGCATCACACTGAGCATACAGGACACATCAAATCCAGAGGAGCGAAAGGGAAAGTCCCTGCTGTCACGCCTACAGTTGTTTTGTTTTTTTAAAGAGTGCCAAAGCACAAAGAATGTGTAAGTGACTTAAAAAAAATAATGACTTGGATGACCGACAGACAGTGTCTAAACATGTCTTAAATCATATATCTGTTACAATTTAGATAAATGAAGGCCAAAGTGAAAAGGGAATGAGAAAGTCCAGCAGTCAGGGTCAGTTCTCCTCGTTCCCTTTCAGACTCCAGCACCAGGCAAATGATGGAGAGAGAGAGAATGCTGGCCTTGTAAACAAATCCTGGCCACAGCCGGACTGAGAGCGCACTTTGAAAAGCCACCTTATCTTTAAAATGTTTTGGATGTCATTTGCATCCTGATACAGAGCGAGCGATTCGTGCTTAATGATGGCCCTCATCACGTCTGCCCACTCTTCAGCGCAAATCCGTGACCCTGAACAACTTCTTCCTCGGCCCCGGGGCGGCATGACACGTCCTTTTCCCTCCGGAATCCATGGGATGTGATTAGATTAGTGCGTGCAAACGGGTTGTTTCCCGTGAGCGCAGCCCTCGGCTGCTTTTCTTCCATTCACGAGATCTGCTTTCTTACTACAATTAGTTTTTTTGCAATTGCATTTAGTGTAGCATTCATTCATTTATTTATCAGCCTTCGCCAGGCGGATCTTCCCGTTTACGGATTAAACGATTTTGTCAGAGATGATGCCAATACAACCGACTGGTTAGAAAGCACCCAAAAAGCAACCAATCTTTCTAGCCTTTGTGATTAAACCCAGCTAGAATGACCAACACCTTGACCTAAAAGTATTACAATAGAGGCTTGTGCTAAAATTGAGTCTTTCTCCTGCATTATGGGATTTTTTCCCAGTCAGCCATGTTGGCACCTCTCCATTTGTTTGCTTAGTTTGGTCAGTTTGCTTAATCTGATTCACAGTGATTATTTTTTATTTATTTATTTATTTATTTCATTTTATTTGGGACCACTTCAGTGATGCACGGCTCGTATTTAAGGAGAGAAGAAAGCCACGAGTCCTTTGATGGCGGGCATGTAGGAGCGAGCAGCGCTGAAAATGCACTTGTGAGTCATTTCTTGGACACTGGCCGATGTTATGACGTCCATCTCGCAGTAGACATTGCGCGAGTGTATACAGCGTCACTGGCAAATCAGAGCCAGAGGATCTCTGACCTCTGTACTGAAAGATGCTCTAAAAATGCCCTAACACACTGATCTGCTAATGAAATGACGCTGACGTTACAGTGGCGTGAGATGGTACAGATACGTCCGTCTTCCTGCTGCACAGCTCCCATGGTGTTTAAAGAATTTTGGTGTAAAAGAATTTCTTTAATGTATATGTGACAATAATAAAAGCTTCTTCTTCCTCCACTTCCACGGAGTGGGCCGAACCTGACCAACGTTTTTCACCACCACAGAAAGGCACGCGGAGGAGCTAGCATGTCCGCTTGCTGTTGCTACAGCGATATAAAAAAAACCACATGCTTACTCATCCAAAGCAGCGCACAGACAAACATGAAGATCAAAGGCACCTCTGTGTCTAGCAGCCATTACTTTCGCTTTATCTGCGTGAACTTTGACCTAGGATGTCGTGAACCTCAGGGTTGCAAGGTGATGGAGTGCAACAGCATGATGTCTCTTTGGTTAGTTTAAAAAAAAAAAAATTCTAGCGGTGCAAATGTCATTCTGGTATACAATATGATATTATTTTGATTTTTAAGGCAGCGAGTCAATGTCTAATGAATCCACTGAATCGGAGATGATACAATTCCAATTCTTAATGCAGTCTGTTAATGCCATGAGTGCAATACGTGATTTGACTGTGACTCTTAAGGCAGTGAGTCAGTATTTCATGAATCAACTGAATCACATATTATACAATTCCAATTCTTAAGGCAGTGAGTCAATACCACTGAATCTGAAATGATTCAGTTCTGATTCTTAAGGCAGTGAGTCAGTATCTGAAAATACCACTGAGTCTGATATGATTTGGTTCTGATTCTTTAGTCAGTGGGTCAGTATCTGATGAATTGACTGAATCACAATCTTTAAGGTAGCGAGTCAGTACTGCTGAATCGGATCCAATGTGATTTGGTTCTGATTCTTAAGGCAGTGAGTCAGTATTTGACAGTACCACTGAATCGGATATGGTATATCTAACCCTAACCTCCAAGGCTACATACAGCCACACTGGACATTTTTCCAAATTTCTCACGTCACGGCGATGAACACAGCTGAATTGTTTCACACTTGGTCCATGTCTCTCATCTCACTGTGTTCCACTCAGTCTGGAGTTGAGCTACTGAAAGTCCAGTACCCCGTCTTACTGAAATGAATGTCGTGACTCTGTTGAAGATGGTAATGAAGTGATTAGGGAGGGAAAGGGAGAGCGTTTGTCTCTCAGGAGTTTGTCTCTCACGTGTTGGAGCGTCTCTCCACACTGGGTACTCCGCCAGAGCGGTTCTGTAGCAGGATTCCAAAATGAGGGTCATGGGAAAGGTCCTTCTTTTAAAATGTTGTCCAGCAGCATGTCACTGAGACGGAGAGAGAGACAGAGAGAGGGGCGTGTCATCCTGTTGACTCGTCAACAAGCTTCTTCTCTTCGTTTTCATTCATCGTCTTGTACTGGTTTGAGATATTACTCTAATGACTCTAATAATTACTCTCTCTCTCTCTCTCTGTCTGTCCCAGTGTCTCTCCCGCTGTCTCTGCCTGTCACTCTCAGTCTCTCTCTCTCCCAGTCTCTCAGTATCGCTCTCTTTCTCTCTGACTCTTTCTTTCTAAAATATCTGTAAAGGTCATTCATTTCACACCATTTCTTAGTGCAGGAATGCTTTTCTCTCTATGTCTGAGACTATCAAACGTTCTTTCTCACCACGTCACTCTGTTCCTTCTCTCTCTATCTCTTTCTCTCTCTCTCTCTCTCTCTCTCTCTCTCTCTCTCTCTCTCTTCTCTCTCTCCAGCTTGTGTAAATATTGGGAACTATAGTTAAGTATAAACCTGTCCTCACTCAAAGCCACTCTTTCTGCTCTAAGCTTCAGGCTGCTAATTTGATCTGATTTTTTTTATCTGACAGAATTAGCACAGTCAATTCAATCTGTGCTAACAGTTTTTTTGTTTTTTTTTGTTACCCATGATGCTCATGTGAAGGAACACTGTTTTTGAGAAGTAGACGACGTTAATACACACTGCTCTTCCTCTTCTAACACACAGAATATACTCATTAGGGGGAACATCAGGTTCATACCTCAGCCACTTCCCCTGTCTGGTTTTGTGTGTGTGTTTGTGTGTGTAAGAGAGAGAGATGACATTTTCTTTTCTCTTACAAACACCTGTCCTGCAGAGGAACCACCAGGCTGATAACAATCAGCAGGAAGTGGTGCAGTGTGTCTGCACTTTTGCTTCATTAAAGCAGCGTCTCAGTCTGCACACCTCAGGTTTTAAAAAAAAAGAAAAAAAAAGAAAGAAGAAACGTGGGAGTAAAGATTTGCTGATGTTCAGCTGTTTCTGACTTTATCTCTGGAGGAAAAGCGCTGCTTAGCTAACCATCATCTGTCCAAACTGAACAAAGTGAGTGCTGTTGAATACTCCATTCGGATTGGTCAGAAGATTCATTTTCTATAACAGCAGCTTTTATTCAAACCACAGGTTTATTCTCATGTGTTTGTTACTCAGGGGTGTGTATGGCGCTGAAAGTACAGTTAAATAAAAACATGATACTTTTTTAATATACTGGAAGGAGTCTCCAGTTTCAGCACTTAAAGTTTTGAGTACACATCGATCAGGCATAACATTATGACATTAGGTGACGTGAATAAGACTGATGATCTCCTCATCATGGCACCTGTTAGTGGGTGGGATATATTAGGCAGGAAGTGAACATTTTGTCCTCAAAGTTGATGTGTTAGAAGCAGGAAAAATGGACAAGCGTAAGGATTTGAGTGAGTTTGAAGAAGGGCCAAATTGTGATGGCTAGACCACTGGATCAGAACATCTCCAAAACTGCAGCTCTTGTGGGGTGTTCCCAGTCTGCAGTGGTCAGTATCTATCAAAAGTGCTCCAAGGGAGGAACAGTGGTGAACCGGAGACAGGGTCATGGGCGGTCAAGGCTCACTGATGCATGTGGGGAGCGAAGGCTGGCCCGTGTGGTCCGATCCAACAGACGAGCTACTGTTGCTCAAATTGCTGAAGAAGTTAATGCTGGTTCTGATAGAAAGGTGTCAGAATACACAGTGTACGACGGGTCCAGGTAAAAGCAGCAAAAGGGGATCAACACAATATTAGGCAGGTGGTTATAATGTTATGCCTGATCGGTGTGTGTCTCAACAACATGACCAACTTCATCCGAGAGAATACGAGAGTCTGGGGGTGGAGGAACGACGTATCAGCTAACGAGAACGAGCATCAAATGTAAATGTAAACAGATAAAAAGTATGTTGTGGTAGATAGATGAGGAATAACAAACATCAGGGCTGCTATAGGAAAATAAACATCTGTTACTGGGCTGAGTCGCTGATTCTTTTCCCATCACAGATCTTCCACGGATTATTGAAAGACTTTAGCAGAAATGTAACCAAAAAAAAAGTCATTTCTTGTCTTTTCCTCTTTACAGTGGCTTAGTGATTAGTGCATTTGCTTCGTACCTCCAGGGTTTCGGGTTTGATTCCTGTCTTCGTCCTCTCTGTGTGTGTGTGTGTGTGTGTGTGTGTGTGTGTGTGTGTGTGTGTTTCAGTGGTTTCCTCCACATACTCCACTTTTCTCTGCTAGTCCAAAGACATGCTGTAGGCTGATTGACATCTCTAAATTATTTGTATTGTGAGTGAGTGTGTGTGAGAGAGATTGTGTCCCGTGATGGATTGGTCTGAGACTCCAGGTTCCCCGTGACCCCGTGTAGGGTCAGTGCTACAGAAAATGCATTGCACATAAGAGAAGTCCAAACTTTATCTGTTATAGTCTGTTCATTAGATTTATTTATCTACACCTCTGACTTCCTGTGGGTTTTTTGGGTTTTTTTTTTTTTTTATGTATATTTTTTCTTCTACTTAGTCAAATTAGTCAGGGTCACTTCTCAGAAATGGCACTTCAACATGGAGCCTGTGCAGATGTGGATGATGTCCAGGGAAACTCCCGGTTTAATTTTGTTGGATGGACTCGGGAGGTGTCAGCGCTTTCAAACACACATCTGCTTTTTCTGCCATGCTGCATATAAACACCACTGATTATCAACAGCCATGACTTACTGTCACTAAAACATCTCCCTCTCTCTCTCTCTCTCTCTCTCTCTCTCTCTCTCTCTCTCTCTCTCTCTCTCTCTCTCTCTCTGCCTTGCCTGATGGACCCCCCCCCTCCGCGCTTCCTCCGTCATCATGTGGAATAATGATATTGGAACGATCTCCAAAGTAGCAGTAAGTATGTTACTTTTGCACAACTTTTATCATCGCTTTATCCTCATAGCGGTCGTAACGCTGCTGCACTAAAGGTGCAGTAGACATTACTTTTATTCTCTTTTTTTGTTGAAAGAAACCTTAAAAACATGTAGAATATGAATTCCAGAATGCTTGTTTGTGATTGGATACACTTCCTGACGGTCAGTGTTTATGGGGCGGGGCTTGATGAATATGGGCGGGAATGGAGGAGTGGGCTCATTGACCTATTCTTGGGGGAAATAAAGACTAATCTTACTGAATGCACCTTTAAATATAACTAACGATGGATAAAATATGATGTCTTTTATTTATAAGTTTAAAAAAAGTTATGGGAGTTGCCGTGGTTTAAGAGGAATAAAACACTTTCTTGTAACAGCTCGACCCACAGAGTTTTATTCCTCACCTATGTCCTAGGTTCTAACCCGTAGAGCTTTGTCCTGCTGATCTGATCTAGCTGGAGCTCTAGACTTACCCTGTCTTGTGTTCGGTTTCGTTCCACAGCAACAGAAGAACCTGGAAGGATATGTGGGCTTCGCAAACCTCCCCAACCAAGTTTACAGAAAGTCCGTGAAGAGAGGCTTCGAGTTCACACTAATGGTTGTGGGTGAGTAGATTTTCAGCAGGAGAAAATGTTTTACTTCTGTTTAACCGACAGCGTCCTGCTATACAAGAGCTTTAACAAGGCTCATTCCTCTCCCTGGAGTGTGATGAAGACACTAGAGGTCCTGCAGATTTTCTTTTTTTCCTACAAATTTCCCTCCAGATCATGAGTTTATTAGCGTTATTCTCACAGGTGGGTGGGCCTAGATGAGTCATAGTCAGTCAGACACACACACACACACATCTCCTATAACTTAGCTTACGGTTATGAACCAGCAACACATCTGTACCATCAAAGTTCTCCACTACTGCGCTTGTTTTCCTTCCACACACAGACACACACGTTCTCTCTAATCACTTATCCTGCGCTCCGATTATCTTCACTTCCTGTGCACGTACTGGCCAGTTGGAAGCTGCAATATGTAGCACAGAGACCAACAATCAGGAAAGAAAGAGCTTTGGAATATGTCTAGGAAAAGGTTTCCAGCTTCCTGTCAGATTTCTTTAAATCAGAGGAGCGTGTAAAATCCTTTACTTTCAAGAACAATGCATCATGTATCAGAAGGAGGGGAAAAATCCTGTACTTGTTAGATAGGGAGCGTTGCTCCATGTGTCCGTATGGGTTTCCTCTGGGTTCTCTGATTTGTCTGATTGACAAAGTTAATCAGACAAATTAGTGAATGAGTATGTGTGTGTGCACACAAATTGTGCCCTGCTGCAATGGCTTGTTGTCTGATCTATGGTAGATTCCGAAATTGTGCCAAGAATTCCCACCTCCTGCCCAGGATTCCCACCTCCTGCCCAGGATTCCCACCTCCTGCCCAGGATTCCCACCTCTTGCTCAGGATTCCCACCTCTTGCTCAGGATTCCCACCTCTTGCTCAGGATTCCCACCTCTTGCCCAGGATTCCCACCTCTTGCCCAGGATTCCCACCTCTTGCCCAGGATTCCCATCTCCTGCCCTGGAAAAGACTCCAGATTCACCAATATCCTGAAGAGGAATGAGTTACAGGTACAATGAAAGGTGTTCCTCTAGAATACCTGTAGTAGTGTGTGAGGCAGCACTGGGTGTGAGCATGACCGCACTGAGAGCAGTTATTACTCAAGCAGCTTAATTATTAGAACAACGTCGAGACTATTATTAGCTTCATGCCAGTAAGAGTCATGAGACGAGTGCGTCGCTCCAATCCAGCTTTTGTTACAAACTTTTAATATTCAAATTCTAGTGGTGAGGCACTAGACAAGACACTTTTTTTGTTTCCTGTTTTGTTTTTTCTTTCTCGGATTTAAAGACTGCTCATTGGATAGTGTAGTGTTATTCCACACGGTGCCTCGTTTGCATTATTTAAAGTGTGGCTTCAGAAAGTTCTCCTTTGAATCCTAATCCACTCTGGCCTCTGATGTTTTTTTTTTTATTTGGTCAGAATGATGAAAGCTCTGTTCAGCTCAGTGCTACTTTAAGTGTAACTCAAGGCTAGTTCAGGGACTCAGGAATCCACCATTAGCAGATTGAAGTGAGGTGAATGAGTTGTCCTTCGCTGTGCTGATAGAACAGAAAGAGTCGGACTCTGTGTGCGTGTGCGTGTGTGTGTGTGTGTTTCAGACATGGCTCTGATTCATACAGGAACTCGGTGCTGGAGCGCTCAGCAACTCGCATGAGTGATGGATTTCACAGAGACCAGGGCTTGGAGAATGTGTTCTTAAAACAAATGTGAACCAGACCACCCCCCACCCCCCACTGGAATGTGTGTGTGTGCGTGCGTGCATGCTGTATAGTGGCTCGTGGGTGGGTGGTTTCCTGTAATTCCATTCATCCACTCGCGGCCAGCGACAGAGCAGCACCAGCTGAAATCTCGTACTCGAACCTACAGCTGCACTCACTTCTAATGCCTTTATATAACAACAGCGCCGCTCCCCTCATCACCCCTCAACCCTCCGGCTCTCATATCCATGATTGATGGGATCGAGAGCGATTTGACGTTCAGGCTTTTATACTTCAGTGCAGAGAGAGGAGAGCTCACATGCTGTCCTGGGGTTCTCTCTGCAGGAAGTAAAACATATGATGATTTAAGGTAGAAGTTTGTCCCTGTGGAGTTGTGGTGTAATCTTTCACCTACTGGACGGTTCATCTTAAATGATTTGATGGGCACAGTGAATTTTAGTCTTGTGCTAGCAATTAAAATTTTTAATTAGAAAAAGTTTTAACCACTGGAAGCCACGCCTGGTTTACGGTGACTCATGGATAAAGAGGCCACGCCTCCTTTAGTGCAACTTTCAGATACAGACCAAACCAAATTCATCAGGACTGAGGATACAGAGGCCACACCTTCATCAGGAATGACCGATACAGAGGCCACACCTTCTTCATCAGGATTGACGGATACAGAGGCCACACCTTCTTCATCAGGAATAACAAATGCAGAGGCCACACCTCCTTCTTCAGGAATGACAGATACAGAGGCCACACCTCCTTTATTAGCACAGATGGATACAGAGGCCATACTTTCTTTATTTGCACAGATGGATACAGAGGCCACACCTTTTTTATTAGAACTGATTGATAAAGAGGCCACACCTCCTTTATTAGCACTGATACAGCGGCCACACCTCCTTTATTAGCACTGATTGATACAGATTGATACAGGCCACACCTCTTTATCTAGTCTTAGGCTGAGCCAGCTCACCCTCAGGCCCTTGCCTCTCTCTGTCAGTAAAACTCAGTTAGAACTTAACCGGTTTTGCCTCCATGGTTCCGGGCTCATAGCTGTAGTGTTAGCATGTGACATACGGAGGTCATATGTTGCGCTGTGATGCGTCAGTGTGTTCATGTGTGTTGACTAGCAGGTAAAGAGTAGAGCAGAGACCTTTGGTTGGTGGAAAATAAGTCAATATTTGCTGTTGATTAGCAGGCATGCCAAAGCGTGTGTGAGATGACCTTGATGTTGTGTAGATGGGTTTCAGCACGACATGCTACATGAAGGATTAGCAGCAGCTTTATTTGTGTTGGGGTGTGACTACAGTGGTACAGTTTTCCTCCTCCATTGCTACAGATTGAAGGATAGACCTGACTGCCAAACTGTATTAGAATAATAGCTACTGTGTGAAATTAATAACTCATTTAAATAGTCTCTAATCTGCTGGTTGATGGTTTAGAAGAGCAGCTCTTTTTCTTTTTAGTTCTGGTTCCCAGGTTCATGTTAATGCGCTTGTTGTAATAATGCTATCGTTTCTATAGTAACCGCTCATTCACCGTGATGCAGAGGAAGGAGTCTCCAGTGTCATAAGTGAATCTGCAACATTTTACGACAGCTTCAAGACAGAATTTACTCGTCTTATTCACGTAAAGAGAGAGAAACGGAGAAGGTGTTGAGAGAACGACGCGACGTTACGCTCCATAATATTAAGTGTAGCTATAAACGGATAAAAATTATATCATTAAAGAACGATAGTGTTTATTCAAGAGGAATCAAGCCGTTGCAGGAAATTAATCAGTTACACTTTCCTGCTTGATTATTTTCTTATAACCGCATGCCACTGCGTGTGAGCATCTGCATGTCAGCGTGCGTGTGTCCACAAGTGCAGCCAAGCGTATTGTACAGGCGATTGTTGGGTCAGTATAGAGCTGCATACAGGAAATTAAAAACTAGCCTTTGCAGTGTATCTCTCTCTCTCTCTCTCTCTCTCTGCACTTTTCCCACTTCCTGCCCCCTCCACCTCTGTCATGCTATGGGGAGTTCCCTCAGCAGCATTTACACAGCTGTGGGATATTTCCTTTAAAGGAAGTGAGCTGGACGCTCCCGAGCTGCCAGCGCCCTGAATCCTCTCAGCCTTTCACTTGAACCCATCTGTTATCACCCTCATCTAGCCACAATCCTTTAACGTAAGAAATCCGATAGCTATCGCGCTTCATTCCAGCCGGCGAGCTAACACAGTGGCGTATTAGGTGCAGTTTCATCAGGACAGTCGAAGTCGACTTAAACGACACTGTCGGGTAGATCCTTCCGCTCTTGTGCCTCGTTTCAAAGTTTCTTTCTATCACAGAGCGTGAGAGCGTGCTGCTTACCGAAGCATAACACTATCAGAATTCAAGACGAGGGAAGAGTCTGTGTTCAGCAGCTACAGGGAAGCTCGTACCGAGCGCATTTGCATGTATAAACTGCTGAGTTGACAGCTGTGCCATGCAGCTGCTCTTCCATGCAGTACTTCCTGTTTGCTCATTATTTATCCATACAAAAATTAAACAACTTTCCCAGTGTAAATATACATATACTGATGATCAGAGTGATTTGTAACTTTGTGGAGTGTTGTCTGGTGCATGCATAAAGCAGGATGGGAGTCTCAGACATGTTAAATAATAAGATATATATAAATTTCTTTTATTTTGATTTTTTCTATACTGTACTGTTCTTATATTTTGTAAGACAGCCACTATTACATAGGATGAGAGCATTCGTTCCAGAGGCACTGAGTCGCTATTATACACCAATCAGGCATAACATTCTGAGCAGTGAGAGGTGAAGTGAATAACACTGAGTATCTCCTCATCATGGCATCTGTTAGTGGGTGGGATATATTAGGCAGGAAGTGAACATTTTGTCCTCAAAGTTGATGTGTTAGAAGCAGGAAAAATGGACAAGAGTAAGGATTTGAGCGAGTTTGATGAAGGACCAAATTGTGATGGCTAGACCACTGGATCAGAACATCTCCAAAACTGCAGCTCTTGTGGGGTGTTCCCGGTCTGCAGTGGTCAGTACCTATCAAAAGTGGTCCAAGGAAGGAACAGTGGTGAACCGGAGACAGGGTCATGGGCGGTCAAGGCTCATTGATGCACATGGAGAGTGAAGGCTGGCCCGTGTGATCCGATCCAACAGATGAGCTACTGTTGCTCAAATTGCTGAAGAAGTTAATGCTGGTTCTGATAGAAATGTGTCAGAATACACAGTGCATGACGGGTCAGGGCTGTTTTAGCAGCAAAAGGAGGACCAACACAATATTAGGCCTGCGGTAATGCAGCAGTCGGCTGCTATATTTTGTATTTGTGATTTTTTTTTTTTTTTTTTGTTTACTCTTGGTGAGTTGGGTATGAGTTTGTTTGTTTTTTTTGTTGGTTTTAAATATAAAGGAAACCCGCATGGTGACTGTATTTGTTAGACACATAGTACTGCAGGGTGGTTTTTCCTTTTAGGGCAGTGAACGTGTCCTCAGCATGCTTGGCACATGCACTGGAGTGGACATAAGCAATGACATAAAGCTGTCCAGTACATCAGTGATGCTGCTAGTCACCAGCACCACCACAGACATGTTTGGACATCTGCTCACGTCGTTTCTCATCTTTTCTTGTCTTAAGCTTCATTCACAGTCCATTTTAGGCAGAGATATTCTCTCTCTCTCCCACTCTCTAAGTTTTTTTTTTATATATATATATATATATATATATATATATATAGTTTTTTTGTATATAATGTTTTTGTGTGTTGTGTGTGTGTGTGTGTGTGTATATATATCAAACTGTAATGGTATCATTTTTTGTGACACTCCTGCAGTCAGTGTTGCTGCCTCTTCAGCTCCTGGCTCTCAGATCAGTCTGAATAAGTGCGTCGTTGTGTGTCTCTGTGTCTCTAATGCAGTGTGGCATTTTTAAGATGCTGCTTTTTTACTCCGAGACAGCATTACTCAGCAGAGACAGCAGAGACTATTCACTGAAAACTTGAAAAGATGTGCGACATTTAAATCCCTGGAGACTGAACCGATTCCTGAAGATGGACAGGGGTGTGTGTGTGTGTGGGGAGAGAGAGAGTGTCTGAGTAAGAGAGAGAGTATGTGTGTGTGTGTGTGAGAGAGAGAGTGTCTGAGTAAGAGAGAGAGTATGTGTGTGTGTGAGAGAGAGAGTGTTTCTGAGTCTGAGTAAAGAGAGAGAGAGGGGGGGTGTGTGTGTGTGTGGTGTGTGTGTGTGTGTGTAAGAGGGTGTGTGTGTGTGAGAGAGAGAGTGTTTCTGAGTCCATGTAAGAGAGAGAGTGTGTGTGGTGTGTGTGTGTGTGTAAGCACACTGTTGCTCTGGCTGAATAATATTTATGAAGGGAGAGAGAGTGAGTGCTCTGTGTGTACAGGCCTCTCTCAGGCCGGGTCTCGGGGCAGTCGTCAGCGGCTGGCAGCAGTCAGGCCCTTGGTAAAGGTCAGGAGAGGAAGCTTTGCTCTGTGCCAGCGTGTGCCTGCTCTCCTCACACTGCTTGCTTTGTTTCAGTCAGATCCAGCTTTAAACGACACACACTGCTGCTGCTGCTGGACACACACCGTATTGTGCAGAAGGTTGCTGAGGAACATTAAACACGGTGAGGGTGAAGGAGCAGGACGTCCAGTTTTCCCTTCATCAGACCTTCAGATCAGAAATTTCACTCTGATTCATTTCTTCTACAAGTGACCATCTCAACGTTGTGTTAGAGTATCATGTACTGCAGTGCTGCTCAATTCTCCATACTGATTGGTCAGGAGGTGATGATTAATTGTCTTTATACCACAGAGTGGTTGAATTCTCACATTTGATTGGTCAGAAAGTGTGTGTTATTTTCATGGGTCTCTGTAAGCACTTTTGAACAGTTTCCCAGCTCAGGAATGTGCTCAGGACTTTACTCTTTGCAGTATCTCAGTTATAGAGAGAGAGAGAGAGACAGCGACTGATGGAGAGACACACACTTTAAGAGAGTGAGAGTGAGACACTGAGAGCAAGAGAGAGAGTGAGACACAGAGTGAGAGAGAGAGAATGAGATAGAGGGGGTGAGACACCGAGAAAGAGAAGGAGACACTTGGAGAGAGAGTGAGACACAGTGAGAGAGAGAGAAAAGAGACATTGGGAGACAGTGAGAGAGAGAGAGAGAGTGAGACACAAAGTGAGAGTAGGAGAAAAGAGACATTGGAAGGGAGACACTGAGATAGAGAGGGAGACACTGAGCTGGAGAGAGAGAAGAGACATTGGGAGTGAGACACTGAGATAGAGAGTGAGACACTGAGCTGGAGAGAGAGAAGAGACATTGGGAGTGAGACACTGAGAGCGAGAGTGAGACACAGATAAAGTGAGAGAGAGAGTGGGACAGAGTGAAGGAGAGCGTGAGACACAGCAAGTGAGAGTGAGACACAGAGAGCGTGAGAGACAGAGAGAGAGCGTGGGAGAGAGACAGTGAGAGTTAGAGGAGGAGAGTATATGGATTTTTAAAGTTCAGACAGTTAACTGGACGCGCTATGAAATGATGTCCCTGGTGTGTGTTTAGAGTTTACAGCCTGGAACAATATTCTCTTTTCTTTATTTAATGACTATAATTACTGTACACATCCCTCCATCTCTCACGTGATGTTAATGTTCAAACCTTCTCACTTCTCCTGTAAATGTTTAGCTCACATTTTTTATGCTTGTTGTGTTTTTTAACGTTTTCCTACTAAAAAAAAAAAAAATTCTATAGCAGATTTGTCACAGCTCGCCAGCGTGAGATTGCAGAAGGAAACGGCTCACGCCGCTGGGAGAAAGCAGAGCCGATCACGTCACACTCTCCGGCTGTATCGCCTTCAGGCGTGAGGACGTGCTGATCCGTTTGTCTCTGTCTCTATCTTGCAGGAGAGTCAGGGCTGGGGAAGTCGACGCTCATCAACTCGCTGTTCCTCACAGATCTGTACTCAGCGGAGTATCCTGGACCTTCTCACAGAATCAAGAAGACTGTGCAGGTAAGGGGCGTGTCCCGTACACAGGTCACTCCGTCCTACAGCCGGGGACACAGACAGATCTGTGATATAAAGAAGAAGTTCACTTTCAGAACACAAATCTACAGATAATTGACTCGCCCCTTCGTCATCCAGGATGTTCACGTCTCTCTTTCTTCAGTCGTAAAGAAATGAAGTTTTGTGAGGAGAACATTTCAGGATTTTTCTCCATATAGTGGACTTCGATGGTGCCCGCGAGTCTGAGCTTCTAAAATAGTTTTAGAAGAAAGAAAGACATGAACATCCTGGATGACGAAGGGGTGAGGCAATTATCTGTAGATTTGTGTTGGAAGTGAACTTCTCCTTTTAAGCGTATTAACCATACACATGACTTCTAGAGGCGAGAGTTCAGCGACGCTGCGGTTAAAGCGAGACGTTCACCTGAAGTTGCTTCACTTCCCCACTCGCACACGCAGTTCCTACCTGCAGTTATTTCCTGTTTGAGATGGCCGATTCA
>JAUCMX010000028.1:16195281-16277781 GCA_033459395.1 Hemibagrus guttatus | reverse complement strand
TGACTGCTTGTGGCCTAAGGCCAGATGAGTACCGAGCCTCAAAACCACTGCTTCCTGAGCACACACACACACACACACACACACACACACACACACACACACACACACACACGTACGCATTCTGTATCATTATCATTTCAAAAGACTTTGCTCTGTGTTTCTCTCGCACAGCGATGAAAGACGAATCGAGTGTGATTATTGTTATTATGTCATTGGGCATGAATTTCAGGCTGTAAGACAGCCAGGTAGGCGGTTTATGGGCTCGGATACACACACACACACACACTCTCTCCAGTCTGAGCCTGGTTGAATTTCAGTTCTTTTTACTGTGCCATTATGAATCAGCAGGTGCAACGAAATCAAAACGTAGCTGTAAAAGGATAATAATCACATCGTGTCATTCTTTAATTCCTGAACGCGTCACTATGGTCTAGGAGTAACGCAACATTTCAGGGCTGTTGATGGAAACGAACCGGCTGTGTGCGCTAGCTGTCACTCTGCTGCATCCCAGCACGCCGACACGCTGATTATTTTCCCGTTACAGCACACCGTTTGAGGGCTTGAGGCTTTTCTTCCTTTCTTCCCTCAGGCCTGTGCAACATTTCAAGTGCACACAGAGGAAGTGCTGGGAGGAAACTCCACTAACGGTGCCAGCCCTGCGGTTTGTCATGCTTTGATGTCACACGGTAAATATTTTCAGCGCGGTTCTTCTGTTTCTCCTCCTCGTGTTGGCTCTCCTCCGAAAAGCTCTCAGACAGAAAGACGGCGCACGAGCACGAACAAGGAACGGCTCTTCAGGTTTCCCAACATAGTTTACTAATAGCGCAATCTGACGTGCTGCATGTCTCCACACGCGCTCTTCCTCCACACCTCTGTGTGATGAAGCCACACACACACACACACAGTCATATTTCACCCCAGTCAGTCTGGGGAAGTCTCGTCCTGTCTCCAGTTCACGGTTTAATGTCCTAGATGCGGTTAGACGAAATTCCTCTCAGTGTTTAGTCTGAGAAGAATAACACGCCTTGGAGCACAGCGTCACGTTTACCTGCGCAAAACATGCCGCACTACAGGATTCATAGAATTACGACACGCTATAAATGTAGCTGAGTCACCAGGAGTGTTTTGTGTTTTTAAAGATTTTCCAGCGAACAGGGAAATGGGATCGCTTCCCGAACGCGTTCTATTTTTAATTCAGTGAAGCTGATGTAGCTACGGTGTTGTATAGGTCATAAATAATCAGCAAGGTGACCAGATGTGATGAAGAGTAACTATTACCACTATGTAGGACCAAAGTCTTGTCTCAAGGCCTTTTCTCTATTAATTAGGATCGTCTCATTCTTCTTGAAAACTAACGCAGTCTGATCACTAGTGCAGCGTACAAACAAAGCCAGCTCGCTGAAATAAAGGCTCGGCCTCGACAAGAATCCGACGGTTATCTCGATCTCGACTTCATCAGGGTTCGATCTCATCTTATCCTCGTCCACTCCAAGACTCGCAAGTCTCGACTGGATCTCGGCTAATCCTAGAACTCTATTATTTTCCTATAACGCCACATCCTGAAGCTCTTTCACACCACAGCGACTGTTTATAAATTTATCATTAAGCGGAATTCTGACCAATCAGAACGGAGTATTCAGCAGTGCTGTAGTACAAAGCTGACTTGCACTGTGCACTATGTACTGTAGAAGAGTCGTATCATCTCAAATGGAGCACTAAGGCTTTTTTAACTAACCGGAAGTATAAGCCGTTTCCCACTCGATGGCATATGATGGCATTAAATGCACATAAGGTGACATCACTACAGCAGCTTTAAGTCAAGTTGTCTTTATTTGTCTCACATACATTACTGCACAGTGAAATTCCTTCTTCACATATCCTAGCCTTGAAGGGCTGAGGTCAGAGCACAGGGTCAGCTCTGATGCAGAGCCCCCTCTGGAGTAGGGAGAGTTGAGGGCCTTGCTCAAGGGTCCATCAGTGGCAGCTCGGCGGTGCTGGGGCTTGAACCCTGATCTTCCGTTCAGGTACCACTTGAGCTACCACCGCCCCGGCAGAATACACAGAATTTTTAAAACGTTGAAAAATAAATCCCACAATCTACAGGAACTAATTTAAAAGATATTTGCAAAACCTCTCATCCACCGGAGTGTCGTCGGCCATCTTGAATAAGTTTTTACTTTAATCAATGTCAGCACCTGGTAGCCCCGCCCCTCTTGTCCAACTTTCTACACTTGAACCCTCACACCCAAGTTCAGTTGAACAATCCAGGTTCTTGAAGTGCTCTTCATCTTCTTCTTCTTCAGTCAGTGTAAATACACTGCTCACTGTTTGTACTACACAATGGATTTGAGACACAGCTCTGAATGTTTTTTGTTTTGTTTTTTGTTGTGCTGATGGAGTCTCTGTCTCACACACACGTGCACACACACCTTCCTTTTTCCTGATTATGTGTGACACACACTCACACACACCACCTCTAATCCTTTAAATACCTAGAATGGATCTGTATTATCCACCCCAATTTGTTACCCTGCTTTGTTGCCAGCCTTTTTTTTTTTTTTAAACCCTCGAAGGTGTTTACGTGCACAGGGGTGTGGCAGATTCTCTTCAGACAGCTACTAAGTGAGGCTCAGTAGGAAGTTTGTGTGTGTGTTTTTTTGTCTGCTGTTTAAAGAACTGGTTCATTAGTCTAACCATCATGTAGTCAAACATGACTGAAATGTCTGCAGTTCACATCAGTGCCGAGTCTCTACACACAACATAACAATAACCAGCAACTTGTATAGTATCTGATTAGATAGGTAGGTGGGTAGGGTATGGGTTGGTGGATGGATGGATGGATGGATGGATAGATAGATAGTGATAGATAGATAGATGGGATAGGTAGGTAGGTAGGTAGGTAGGTGGGTAGGGTATGGGTTGGTGGATGGATGGACAGATAGATAGCTGGGTAGGGTAGGTGGGTAGGGTATGGGTTGGTGGATGGATGGATAAGATAGATGGGTGGGTGGATAGATGGATAGATACATACATACATGCATACATACATACATGGATGGATAGATAGGCAGACAGACACATAAATACACAGATAGACAGACAGATATAGATAGACAGACAGACAGACAGACACATAAATACATAGATAGACAGATGGATAGATACATAAATACATAGATAGATGGACAGACAGACACGTATATAGACACACATAAATACATAGATAAACAGATAGACAGACACGTAGATAGGCGGGAACAGACACATAAATACATGGATAGACAGAGACAGACAGACACATAATACATAGATAGACAGATAGATAGACATGTAAATCCATATAGATAGATACATAAATACATGGATGGATGGATGGATCAGTCGATCGGTCCCCTGAGGGAAATTCTTGTGTTACAGCTTAGTCAGTTACAAGATACAGCAAAAATATAAAATATACATTTATACACAAAAGTTTAAGACTAAGAGGAAAAGTGTTAAATATAGAATACAGTAGAGCGAGTTGAATTAAACATAGTGCAAATATGAAACACGGTTGTGGATGTAACCATATTTACATCAGTACTCACATTACATTACAGTACACATGTGCGAACTGGCTGTAGATAATAAATATGAAGTACCTCGAGAGTCTAGAAAACAGTGCTAATAGTTGTAGTAGTAGTAGTGTGCATTATAAGGCCAAAGGTTTGTGCACTCCTGATCATCACACTCTTCCAAACACACAGCTGTGTAGAAGGTGTTTGTATGGTACAATTTTTCTCAGAAGCTGTTCCAGCATGACAAAGCCCCCGAGCTCCATGAAGACATGGTGTGGAGGTGAAGGTTGGAGTGGAAGAACTGGAGTGTCCTGCACACAGCCCTGACTCTGACTCAACCCCACTGAGATGAACTGGAGTCTCCTCAACATCCCAACATCAGAGTCTGATCTCATTAATGCTCACAATCACGCTCCAACATCATCTCCCACAGATCTCTGATTTATAAATGCAGCATTGATTGAGCATTGGGTTTTTTCTTTTTTTTTCCCTCAATCAGCTCCTCAGTGATGATTTTTTTAATCAGTCATGCAAACAACTTGTTCTCACGGTGAGGATATGACCTCGCCCCGGTCACTGCAGGAAAAACAGGCGGCAAAACATGTTTCTGATTCTGCCAGCGATAAACCTCAGAGCAGATTGAGACTCGTGTCATACAGGCTGATTTTTCAGAGGATGGAAGAAGGTGACGAAGCGCAGCAGCAGCGCACAGCAGCCTGCTTCACACCTTCACCATGATGAATTCATTGCAACTTCACATGCTGCGTGTTTCAGAGTCCGGCTGTCGGTTAGGACCGAAGCCAAGCGACAAGCTCTTGGAGTTCTCACACTACCAAAAATAAAGCCACGTGCTCTGACTGAGCTGTTTAGTGTGTGACTTTACCTCCTTCAGTGCTCTGAGTGAAAACTGAACCCTGGGAGTGCAAAGTAAACAACACGAGAGCCCTCTGTTTACAGAAGGGTCAATACACTCTGATACTGACCTAATGACGTCATTATGGGCATTGATGTTGCCTATGTGACAAATATCATTTGAATTTGAGACGCTTGGACCCCGCAGATCGCTGCTGGTAGATATATTATAACTACGACTATGTAGTAAAGCTCTGTCCCTTATGTAAGCTGTGTACACAAGACGTGTCATGTTTTATCTCCGCTAGACTCAATTTCTGACTAAAATCTCTAAACTTCTATAATCTGAGTGGAAGGAAGTTTTGTAGAAACTAAACAAGGAGACAGCGAAAGGGTATCCTGAGAGTTTTTACAGCTTATTGAACTACAATATGTTGCCAAAAGTTTTGGGACATCCCTCCAAATCATTGAATTCAGGGGTTGGGCTCGGCCCCTTAGTTCCATTGAAAGGAACTCTTAATGCTTCAGCATACCAAGTGACCTCACAAATGCACTTCTAGAGGAACGGTCAAAAATCCCCATGAACACACTCCTAATCCTTGTGGAAAGCCTTCCCAGAAGAGTTGAAGCTGTTATAGCTGCAAAGGGCGGGACAACTCCATATTACATTCATGTGCATGTAAAGGCAGACGTCCCAAAACTTTTGGCAATATACTGTATATTGTGTTTTTTTGTTTGTTTGTTTTTAATCACAGATATAATGCTATATGATAATATCATCATAAGAGACAGAATAAGACATCACGCCCCACTCAGGAAGTGCTTACTGTGGCCTTTAGGAATCGACTCGTCACTGCTTTGTAACTCATTAAAATTTGACAGCGAGATTAGTTGAGGTTTAGAAGTGCGACAGGTTTAGAGCTCCCTCACAGTTTCATCTCCGCTGCATGCCGAGTGCTTGTTGAAGGTCACAGAAAGAATGCTCGAAGAGTCGTAAAGCTGAGCTCTGATCAGTTCAGGGTCATCTGCTCTGGCCAATTAAAGTGCCAAACCCACTGTGTGTGTGTGTGTGTATGAGAGTGCTCATCTTCCCCGCCCAGCTCTAAATACTTTCACCAAATGACGTTATAGATTCAGTGGCCTGTTGTAAATTCTCTCTCTCTCTCTCTCTCTCTCTCTCTCTCTCTCTCTCTCTCTCTCTCTCTCTCTCTCTCTCTCTCTCTCTCTCTCTCTCTCTCCCCCTCCCCCCTCCCCCTGATTTCTGCTGCTATTTTTTGTCCTGCTCGGTGGCTTGTGTTTTATTGGAGTTGGTGCTGGGAAACAACCACAACCAGCCTGAAAACAACACCTAGCGAAGGGGAACAGTGTGGAAAACACTCCTGATTGTTATCTGGGAATACAGCCTCCCTCGTTTAGTCAGAGAGGCGTCCATTTTCCAAACAGCCCGAAGGCACAGCTCCAGATCATAAACTGCTCCCAGATTGATGTCTTGCTCTAAAAAGCATCAGCTTGAGCTAGCAAATGGCCCGGGCATATTAGGAACAGTACTGCAAAACAGAACTTGTTGGTAAAAAGCAAGCAGAATGCACATCACCAAAAACTGGGAATAATCTGCTTTTCTACACAAAGTAATGTATTGAATATTAGCTAAAAAATAATAATAAGAACCGCAGGTATTTTGTCAGTAAATCAGAGTAGTTGTTATTATTTGCCAACATTATGATGCTAATTAATTAAAGACTTATTGATCTCTTATTTTAAAACCACATCACAGTTTAACAGTTAAAGCGGCAGGTTGTGATTTTATAGCACTTAGCTAACTGTTAAGTGAATTTACTGACCCTTTGTCTCAAACTAATTAAAGACTTATTGATCCATCATTTTAAAACCACCGTACGCAACAGTTGAGATTAAAGCGGCAGTTTGTGATTTTCCAGCCCTCTGCTAGCCGTGAAGTGAATTTTCTGACAGCACTTAAAACTACTTTATTACCTTTTTATGGAATACAGGGTCACCGTTGGGGGCGGGGCTTGTATCCAAGTAGGAAAAATTACGAGAACGAACAAACTATTCAATCTGATGCATGGGAAGGTGTGTGTATGTGTGTGTGTTTTGTGTGTGTGTGTGATTTATTAAAGCTCTAAGTTGTCTAACTTCAGTGAAACGTGACTGAGGGACGAGAAAATCCTGACACTCCCTCAGTCATGTTTCGCCGCAGTTATCTACCTGAGGGTTATGTGACGCTAAGTGATGTGCAGAGACTCACAGTGACGCAAGACAACACTAGTGCAGACATTGTGTAACACGTGACAGCGATCCAAACCAGACGTACATAAAGCAGGTTCTCGGACAGTTTCTCTCTTATCACAGAGCGAGATCGCTGACCTCAGTCCCAGTGCGCTGCTGTGGCGTGATCTTAAGTAGCCAGACATTCCATGAATATCAGTCCTGTTTAAAGAAATGAGCCAAAAAACATCCGATCCGCTGCGATTATCCGAAATGAATAAGGCTGTTAAAATAGATGTTTTAAAGAACTGCTTTAACATTGCAGCTAATTATCCTGATCATTAAAGAAGCAGTATGTCATTTCTTCACAAGTGTAGCTCACCCCATAGGCAGTGAAAAACACACACATCAAGACACTATAGGTCCATTTCCAAAAATCCTGCGAAGCCTAGTTTTTGGGGTTTTTTTTAATGATCTTGATACCATGGTTACAGCAGGTCTTAGAAGCACTTTTAAACCTTACATACGGCCGCTTTAACCCGAGACGCAGAATCAGTCTGTTTTGCTACAGAGCTCATCGCCGCTCGTATTTTATATCCGGTTTTGGGTTCTGACCACAGGCTGCTCTCGTGCCGCTGAATGTTTTTCTTGTTTCACTCGAATGCGGTCTGGAAATGTTTTGGGTCGTAAAACCAATATGGCAGGGTTAGGCTTCGGTTGAAGTCTGCGTCGTCGGTTTAAAGGGACGTGTTGCACTTTTCAATGCGGGAATCTCAGATCGTTAACGGAGCTGTAGGTTTGATGTGTTGTGTTGCGTTTTGTTTTTACTTCCTTGCTGTAGTTCAATCGAACGCTGGTTAGTGTTGAACTGTATTTGGGTCACAAACAGTGCTGCTCTAAATCCTTTGTGCCTGAAGGTTGTGAGGAAATGTGCATGACCTCCCCAGAGACGCTCCATAATCACACACAGAGCAGACACCCAACCCTGCAAGCTGACGCTCGCCGCGCGACTCGCACACAACTCGGGGTCTGTTCGCTCATCACGAGTTTTGGCTCTCATGCCCACTGCATTCTGACTGTGAGAGGTGGCAGACAGGAATAGGAAGAAGACGACGGCCATGTTTTTTCTCATCGCTTTATTTTTATACACGCCCTGTTATAAAACCCCAAACGTCACCTTTGTACATCGACACACAGCAGCGTGCAGCTTAAACCCCGCCTCCATCCGCTGCTTATTCCACTTATAGCACAGCCATTTGAAACGATTATAATGTTTACTTCATCCGTGAACATCGCATCATCATCATCATCATCATCATCATCATCATCACGGTTTATAGTTTCACTTATCAGAGACAAAAGTTAGTTCCTGTTCTCACTAATGTTATAGCAGCGGTAAACTCTCTCTCTCTCTCTCTCTCTCTCTCTCTCTCTCTCTCTCCCTCTCTCAATATCTTTCTCTTTCTCAGTATCTTTCTCTCTCCCTCTTTCTCTCTCTATCTCTCCATTTCTCTTTCTCAATCCCTCTCTCTCTCTCTCTCTCTCTCTCTCTCTCTCTCTCCATTTCTCTGAATCTCTCCTTCTCTCTCTCTCTCTCGCTCTCTCTCTCTCCATTTCTCTATCCCTCTCCATTTCTCTCTCAATCCCTCTCTATCGCTCTCCATTTCTCTATTCTCTCTTTCAATTTGTCTTCATTTCTCTCCTCTCTCTTGCCTTCTCTCTCTTGCTCTTTTTATCTTCTCCATTTCTCTCTTCTCTCTCAATCTCTCTTCCCCCCCTGAATCTCTCCTTCTCACTCTCTCTCTCTCTCTCTCTCTCTCCATTTCTCTGAATCTCTCCTTCACTCTCTCTCTCTCGCTCTCTCTCTCTCCATTTCTCTATCCCTCTCCATTTCTCTCTCAATCACTCTCTATCGCTCTCCATTTCTCTATTCTCTCTTTCAATTTGTCTTAATTTCTCTCCTCTCTCTTGCCTTCTCTCTCTTGCTCTTTTTTATCTTTCTCCATTTCTCTCTTCTCTCTCAATCTCTCTTCCCCCCCTGAATCTCTCCTTCTCACTCTCTCTCTCTCTCTCTCTCTCTCTCTCTCTCTCCCTCTCTCTCTCTCTCTCCTCTCTATCCCTCCCATTTCTCTAATCCCTCTCTATCGCTTCCCTTTCTCTATTCTCTCTTTCAATCTGTCTTCATTTCTCTCTTCTCTCTTCTCTTTTACTCTTTTTTCTTTTTCTCCATTTCTCTCTTCTCTCTCAATCTCTCCCCCCCTGAATCTCTCTCTTTTTCTCTCTCTCTCTCTCTCTCTCTCTCTCTCTCTCTCTTTATTTCTCTCTCTCTCTCTCTTTATTTCTCTCTTCTCTTCTCTCTTTTTATCTCTCTCAATCTTTCTATTTCTTTCTTCTCTATCCCAATCATTCTTCACCCCCCTTTTCTCTCTTAATCTCTCCATTTCTCTCTCTCTCAATCTCTTTTCTCTCTTCTCCCGCTTTCTTTGTCCGTCTCTATTAAATTAAAATAAATAAATCATTTTTTGCTTTTTCAAATGTGTTTAAATTTAGACTTAAATCACTTTGAACATCCACCTCTGAAGCCCCCGTGAACGAGCTGTTACCATAGAAACAGTAACATATTAGGATGAGCACATAAATATTACCGTACGGGTCGTGACACGGCCAACAACGACTTCCTGTTGCACCATAAAACACAATGTGATGTAACTTTTATTTCTGACACTGTTCTGTGGAAACGCAGCGCTGGTGGTTTTACTCTGAGTGAAGATGCCTGGTGTTGTCTGTGTTCAGGTGGAACAGTCCAAGGTGCTGGTAAAAGAGGGTGGAGTGCAGCTGCTGCTCACCATCGTGGACACACCGGGATTCGGAGATGCCGTAGACAACAGTAACTGGTAAGCAAACTAGCTACAGTACTAACTATTAACTCTTCATACAGGTTTTGTTTATTTATTCATTTATTTATTTTTGCTGCAGCTGGCAACCGGTGATCGATCACATCGATAGTAAGTTTGAGGATTACCTCAACGCAGAGTCGCGCGTCAACAGGAGGCAGATGCCTGACAATAGAGTGCACTGCTGCTTGTACTTCATCGCCCCCTCTGGACACGGGTGAGTACTACATCATACATGTATATACGTGTACACAAAGGTTTATATTTACAAGCTTATGGAGTGAAGACACCATCTTTAATAGATAGAGATCACAAGGACCTGAGCAAATGTAAATGGAAGGTGAATTTCATTTTTCTTCCCAATTTCCATATTTCCATACACCCATGAAAATTAGCCTATGGACCATTTTGCCCCAACCACTCAAATGTAGGATCTATGCAGCATTGATGGTAAATTACGCATCGCATCCCGAATCTCAGTCGTTAGTTAGGCTTTCGTCTTCTTCTATCCCGAATCTCAGTCGGGTCTTAGGTCCTTGGTTACCAAAACCTTGAGATTTGTAAACAACATGGCCGCCACATGAGAGATAGTGGGCGGAGCTTGGAGCAAGAACTGGGTTGACACATTTTGTGAAAAGTGCTTGGACCCCTGTGATCGCTGCTTCTTATTATTCTTTTTATTCTTATTCTTACTTCTGCTTCTTGTTCTGCTTTTGCTTCTTCTTATTATTATTATTACTTCTGCTTCTTCTTTTTCCTTATTTATTATTATCATTTTTATTATTATTATTAGGCTCTCAAAGGAAGGAAGACATTTCTTCCTTTACTGAGCTCTATAAAGCAAGGGTCAGGAAAAGCAATAGTTCCTGTGCATGAGGGAGTGTGTGTGTGTGTGTGTCCAGGAACAGGGAGGAAAAGGAAAAACCATGTGTAGTCCTTCCAGCCTCTGTTTGTCTGTGTGTGTGACCCGAGTGCTATTTTGTCATGTGTTCAGCGCTGGCTCAGTGTGTGTCATATTTCAGCCGGACACACACAGCTGAACACACACACACACACTCACTCCTGGCTGGAACAAAGAAAGGATTCACTCATGTGGCTTTTAACGGCCGATTACTGAAGCCACAGATGATCAGTGGGCAATTTCCTTATATCTTCATCTGCACCATCCACTGCAGCATGGAGGAGAGCTGGAGGAGTGTGTGTGTGTGTGTGTGAGGTTGTGGGTGTGTTTCTAAAAGAAAAGGAATCCTACTACATCCTGAGGAAGAATTTCCACTTTGAACATGTGTCTAGGAATAAATGCCAGGAGCCATACTCTGTACTCTGACTCTTAATGGTCTTCTTTGACCGCTCGTAATCTCAGCATTAAGCTGCTTCTTGTGATGTGTTTTCTTCTCCATGCTTCAGGGTGAAAAGAGATTGAGTTAAGATCAGGATTGTGCAATCATAAAGTCATTAAGTAGTGTTTTAGGACAGTGAATCAGTGCAAAAGGAATAAAAGTGTGTGTATGTGGCAGCCTGGTGAAACTCCTAACACTCTCATGCTTTATATTCATGTAGAGTTTCCTGAAATATTGAAATCATTTCTTTTTGCACGGCTCTTGTCTCAGATTCTATTCTTTTAAATCTAATCACTTTGAAATAAGCAGATACACCGATCAGGTATAACATTATGAGCAGTGCCAGGTGACGTGAATAACAGTGATGATCTCATCATGGCACCTGTTAGTGGGTGGGATATATTAGGCAGCAAGTGAACATTTTGTCCTCAAAGTTGATGTGTTAGAAGCAGGAAAAATGGGCAAGCGTAAGGATTTGAGCGAGTTTGACAAACGCACAAATTGTGATGGGTCAGAGCATCTCCAAAACTGAAGCTCTTGTGGGGTGTTCCCGGTCTGCAGTGGTCAGTATCTATCAAAAGTGTCCTTTAAGTCACATGGAGGTCCCACCTCACATCTTACAGGACTTGAAGGATCTGCTGCTAACATCTTGGTGCCAGATACCACAGTATACCTTTAGGGATCTAGTGGAGTCCATGCCTTGATGGGTCAGGGCTGTTTTGGCAGCAAAATGGGGACCGACACAATAGTAGGCAGGTGATCATAATGTTATGGCTGATCAGTGTATACAACTACTCAGGATAAGAGAGTTTTTTCGGAATTTACAGAATTTTCGGATTTCTTGTGAAATGTGGAAGATAAATTAGGCCCAGCGTCCCGAAGCCAAGTTTCAGGGCCGCTCACAGGCTCCTGACCGGCCGCCTCTCTCTGCGTCTCACGCTCTGAAAATATTCTATTTCCTGTTTCAGACTGAAGCCGCTGGACATCGAGTTCATGAAGCGGTTACACGAAAAAGTCAACATCATCCCGCTCATCGCCAAAGCAGACACACTGACTCCTGAGGAGTGCCAGCAGTTCAAGAAGCAGGTTTGCGTGCACCACATGCAGGGAGATGTGAGAGAAGCAATAGTTGAAGTGCAATTCTTTTTAGAGAACGGGTTTGTAGGCGAGCGACGATCAGACGCCAAACAGCTCAGATCAGACCTACAGGAGTGAAGATTGATTTCATGCAAAACAGATTTATCTCCTGTCTAGATGATGATGATGATGATGATGATGATTATTTCATGTCAGCCGAAGAACTTGGATTAGACTGTGATTGGACAATATAATATGAAGATAAATTTATGTCACAGGGCAATTTAAAAATTTTATTTAATTTTTATTTACAGTGGAACCTCAGTGTATGAATTGAACTGGTTCTGGAGGCGAGTTCTTAAGGTGAAAATGTGTATTGCGAAACGGATTTTCTCATAAGAAATAATGTAAATGCAGATAATCCGTTCCAGCCGGCCAAAAATATGACCGATATGACCAGTACGAAGCGTATGTAAACTGTACGGCCGCTTACAAAGAACTGACCCAAGACCAGCATTCCATGTCAAGGCTCCTCACAGGAAGTCGCGCCACCAAGCTCGGGCTAAAAATAGAACAGAGCACCCACGCCACCGATCTGTCAACTAAAAACGCCCGAAAAATCACCTAGCTTTCGAACGCATGCCGAAGGCGACGTAAATCACCAAGTAATAGAGCATGAGCAAGTTTAACAATTAAACAAAAAGTTTTAGTTTAAGTGAAAGGACCCTGAATTTGTGTATGTTTTATCCCACTGGTGGAGGCAGGTAATTCAGGATTAACATGCAGACACACACACACACACGTGTAGAGGAGTGATGAGTAACGTGCACTAACGCTCGTGTTTCACCATTTCACTCTGCCTTATCTCTCTCCTGACTCTGCACAGATAATGCGAGAAATCCAGGAGCACAAAATCAAAATCTACGAGTTCCCCGAAACGGACGATGAAGAGGAGAACAAGCTAGTGAAGAAGATTAAGGTTTGTTTTCTCTCACCACACTGATGCCTCGTGCACTGAAGTTTTAATTTGTATTCATACACCAGATATTTACACACACGTGCTGTAACCTGCTCTCCACTCAGGATCGGCTGCCACTGGCCGTCGTCGGCAGCAACACCATCATCGAGGTGAACGGGAAGCGTGTGAGAGGCAGGCAGTACCCCTGGGGTGTGGCTGAAGGTGATACTGAGTCTGCCACACACACACACACACACACACACACACACACACACACTCACTCACTTTCATGCTTGATCCCTGGCTGAGAATGACTAAATGCACCGTTTGTCAAGATGGTGTGTGTGTGGCAGTTATAGTGTGTGCGTGTGTGTGTGTGTGTGTGTGTAGGAAGATGGTAGTGAAAGGCAGAGCGATCCCACAGAAGCAGGATGTGAGAAGATTTGTGAGTCTCACACACACAGGAAGCTCATCTACAGCTGTGTGAACCGGCGTTATAACACTTTCATCTGCTCACAGACGCTTCATAAAGACGCACAGCGAGCGAGTCTGTTCGTAGCACCATGGTCTGACACCTGGTGGACGTTTTACTCATCCGAAGACCTCTCTAATGCGTACAGGAGTTTTACAGGACACCACGGATACACAGTAATGCAGTGGAGAGAATGTGTGGGCAGAAAAAAAAAAGATGCTTGTTATCAGCTGAAAATCGTGGGGGCGGAGCTTCATCCACATTCAAACGTCAGATCCACGAAACCTTTATAACGCCTGACTCTTCTGATTTAATCATTGGCTTGACGGATGAGGTTGGAATCGTAGTCTGATTCGGTCAGTGCTGTGGGTCGGGTCAGGATCAGAGAGAACGTTTGTTCGGAAAATGTCTATTCTCTGATGTATTTCATGGGGTTGTGCTGCCGCGTTACATTAACCGTGGCAGAGTAAAGATCATCGTCGAGGCCGAATTGGCCGTCTGAGCCGAGCTGAGAGACGGAGCGCTTCAGCTGACGATGTTATTAAAGTGTAGCACTCGCCAGTGCGCAGATCAGCCTCTAAGGAGATGCTTATTAGTACTACAGTGCTGGTGTGTGCTTTCATAGCTCCCTCAGGTCTCTATTAATATTTCTGCAGTCACACACCAGACATGCGTGCGTGCGTGCGTGTGTGTGTGTGTGGAGAAAATGGGCCTTGAATGACTGAGATGGTTTTGACAGGCGGCATGTGGGCAGGGAAACGGCGAGGCGGTTTTGGCCGCTCGTCAGCTATCCAACGCATTCTGTAGTATGAACGATTCCTTCTGCCCTCTGCTGGACATGAAGAGTACTGCAGTGAAACACACCACCACCTCTCCAGCTCTTATTCACACCTTCATTCAGGATAACATGCGTTTCATTGAGACCTGATGTCAGGGGGAGGATAAACTGTGTAGTGATCTTAGACGACAGGCCAGGCAGGTCAACTTCACTAAACTTTTTTTAAATCCCGCCCTCTAATGGACAAATCCCACCTCCTGCTCCGTGATTGGCTAGTTATCACTCACACTAGCGACAACAGACCTGTTATAGTTTAGCGACTCTATATATTAGCGATTCATTTAAAGCCATAAATAAGACGAACGCCTTCGAATCAACAAATGAGATGAGGCGCGGAGAACAAACACGTTTCTCAGTACGTTTTGTTTTCATCGTCCATAAGTCCCGCATCATTTAAATCAGATTTCACACTGATTAGTGTGTTGTGTCATTAGTGTATAGCGACTTTATTCAGGATTCAAGTGTGAAAATATGCTGATGACTGATGAAAGTCAGTTCTCACTGTTTCCTGTCTGAGCTGCGGTCTCTAGCCGTGTAGTGTGCATCATTTACATGAATGCGTGTGATTGGATGAACAGGATCTGCTCCAGGAAGTAGTCATAGAACAGCAGCTGCTTTATACTCATACATTTATCAGCTATGATACTGTGGGTGTTTTTTTTGTTTGTTTTTCTTTCTGGTTCAGACTTTCACTTAGCTGTGCTCTTTACTCGGTAGTGCTGTAGTGATGACTTTTATTTATTTTCAGTTTTCCTGCTTCAACAGTCAAGGCTACACGGAAAACCAAAAAAAAAAGCCACGCTCTTTCAAACAACAACTTATTTATTAGTTTAATTAAACTGTTTATCCGCTGTCAGTGTTTGTTTGTTTGTTTTTAACCCCAGTGACGCTTGTGTGTATTTTCAGTTGAGAACGGAGAGCACTGTGACTTCACGATCTTACGAAACATGCTCATCAGGTACGTTACCGCCGGATCAGCTGCACACATCTGGAGCAGCGTCTCCATTCGTTCCTGGAGATCTTCCACACTGCTCTATCTATCTATCTATCTCTATGAACAAAAAGTCAGACGAGTTCAGATTTCCGTCCGTAGCTCTGTAGAAAGATGGCGTCGTGATGCTCACATGTTTTTTCTGGTTATCACCCACATGCAGAACCCACATGCAGGACCTGAAGGACGTGACTAATAACGTTCACTACGAGAACTACCGCAGCAGGAAGCTCGCCGCGGTCACCTACAACGGAGCGGACAACAACAAGAGCAAAGGCCAGCTCACCAAGTGAGTGTGTGTGTGTAATGTCTAACAAATGTTTAGTGTTCTCAGACATTCCTGGACAATATGATGACATATATTAACATAATGGTATTTTTTTTTTTTAGATGTGACTTGACTGTCGATATCCGATTAAATTTTTTTGAAGTGATATATCTTGTTTTGTCATATCGCTACCTTTCGAGTCTTTTAGTTAGTTAATAACTACTTTATTACATAAGTTTATTACTCCTGAAGTCATCAACACCGCCAGACTCCTACAGCAGCACGATTAACGGGCGTAGCTCACAAGCATCCGCTCCGTGTAGACGACCGAAACACCGCACTAACACTAACCTCAGGTCCACCGAGCGCACTCTCATCTACACCCTGAGACGTCCAGCAGCATGCTAAAGTGTGTGTTTTTTTGTTTTGTTTTGTTTTTAGATTTGAGACAGGTGATGGCATGTAAGTGGCACGCTTCAGTTTCACCCACAGCGTCTCCACTCTGTTCTGTCTGCTCTGTTCCTGCTCATCACTCTCTCCTCCTCTTCTTTCTCTCTGCTCAGTGCTGTAGCAATACACACCAGATCGGTCTGGCTGAGAGGGGGTGGGGTTATGAGGGGTGGGGTTAGTGAGTGGGTGTGGAAATGACCTACGCACAAGCCTCAAGCAGTAGAATTGAATACGTTGTGTTTGTTTTCCAGGACAATAAATCGGTCTGGAGAGCGAGAACGTGCGCCCGAGCCGATCTCAGTGTTTCTTTAGCTACTTTATATAAGCCAACAATCAGACATCGGGTTCAAATCCATCTCACACACACACACACACACACACGGTATCATTTGATTTCCTGCTGATGCCTCTAACCCTGCTGCAGCTTGCATAATTAACACTGAGGCTATAAGGAAGCTGTGGTGTTTAACTCTGGGGTGTAAAGTGACGGGTCTCTCGCTTTCCTCCGCCTCTGTCTCTCGGGTGCTTTCTCCAGGGCTTTAAAGCTCTCTGTTCGTCTCCTTAATGATGCACACTGCTAACTGTGTGTGTGTGTGTGTGTGTGTGTGTGTGTGTGTGTGTGTGTGTGTGTGTGTGTGTGAGAGCAGGAGTCCCCTGGCTCAGATGGAGGAGGAGAGGAGAGAGCACGTGGCGAAGATGAAGAAGATGGAGATGGAGATGGAGCAGGTGTTTGAGATGAAGGTGAAGGAGAAGCTCCAGAAGCTGAAAGACTCGGAGACGGAGGTAAAGCTCCTGAAGAGCTGAAGAGCTTCACCTCAGATCAGCTGCTGTTCATTACTAACACCATCAGTGTCCCAGTGAACACTCCACACTGCTGCTCTTTATTCTTTTCCTCCTTTCCTCATCTCCTTTACTTTTCTTTCCCCTTTCTTTCCTTTCTTCCTCTCATTTTCACTTTCATTTTTTCCCATTATTTTATTCCCTATTTCTGTTACATTTTCATTTAATTTCCATTCATTTTCTTCCCTTCTTTTCTTTATTTTCCCCATTTTAATTTCATTATTGTTTTTTTTTTCTTTTGCCCTCTTCATTTTCATCCCTTCTTTTCTTCCTCTCCTGTTTTCTTTCCCGTTACTTTTATTTCCTTCTCGTCTTTGCCTTCAATTGCTTTCCTTTTCTTTGTATTCATTTTCTTTCTTTCTGTCTTCCTTTCTTTCTTCCTGTCTTTCTTCCCTTTTTTCTTTGTCTTTCTTTCTTTCGTTTTCCTTTCTTTCTGTCTCTTTTTTCTTTCTGTCTTTCTTTCTTCCCTTTTTTCTTTCTGTCTTTCTTCCCTTTTTTTCTTTCTTTCTGTCTCTTTTTTTTCTTTCTGTCTTTTTCTTTCTATCTTCACTTTTTTCTTTGTCTTTCTTTCTTTCTTCCTGTCTTTCTTCCCTTTTTTCTTTGTCTTTCTTTCTTTCTGTCTCTTTTTTCTTTCTGTCTTTCTTCCCTTTTTTCTTTCTGTCTTTCTTTCTTTTTTCTTTCTTTCTGTCTCTTTTTTTTCTGTTTCTTTCTATCTTCACTTTTTTCTTTCTGTCTTTCTTTCTATCTTCACTTTTTTCTTTCTGTCTCTTTCTTCCCTTTTTTTCTTTCTTTCTTTCTTTCTTCCCATTACTTTTTCATTTCCTTTTCTTTTTCCACCCTTCTTTTCCAGTCTTTAATTCATTTTCTTTCACATTTTTTTCCTTCATTTTCATAATTTCTTTTCTTTTAATCTTTCCATCTTCATTTCCTTTCCTTCCTTTTACCTTTTGTTCTTCATCTTCTTCCTCTTCCTTTGATCACATGACCAGTTTCTGCTTCAGCTTTGTCCAGTCGAATCAATATTTATGCAGGTCATGTGGGTGACCCTGTGTGTGTGTGTGTGTGTGTGTGTGTGTGTTTGCTCCCTCAGCTGCAGCGGCGTCATGAGCAGATGAAGAAGAACCTGGAGGCTCAGCATAAAGAGCTGGAGGAGAAGAGGAGGCAGTTTGAGGAGGAGAAGGTCAGCTGGGAGGCTCAGCAACGCCTGGTGGAGCAGCAGAAACTCGACGCCTCTAGGTACACACACACGCACACACACACACACACACTGTCCTCCTAAGCACTGATTACAGCATCCGAAACCTTGATTCCTGATCTCATGAGTTATTTATTTATTTATGTCTGCATTTCACGGTGTTTGTGAGGACATGTGATTGTTGATTTCCTGAAAAATAGTTTCAACCTAAATTCACCAGACCTCCATTATAAGTGCACAGGAAAGGCGCCACAGTTTCACGGTTACCATAGCAACAGGCTTGTATTTAGAAATCGGAAAGTGTAGACGTTACATGTGAACACAGCTTTTCTAATAAAGAAGATATCGTGAGGCTTGTCAACATTTTCAGCACTAACTAAGAAGCTGGGGGAAAAAACAGTCTATTACTCAGTTGTTGATTATTTTCCTCTCCCAGCATGCCCCCAACGTGTTTTATTCCATAACACACTGCTGACCCAAGCAACACCATTCGTCCAGAGAGGATTAACACACGTTAATACACTGTTTCTTTCTCAGCTTTCGTCTCGTTTAATAAGAGGTGCCATATGTGACCCGCTGAGACCACGGTTTTGGCGTAAGCAGAGGGGCGTACGCTATTTCACGCTCACGTTGTTCCGTGTTCTGTTTTTGTTCTTCTTAAGGACTTTGGAGAAAAACAAGAAGAAGAAGATCTTTTAAAGTGTTTCAACCACCACGATGTACCAGTTGCCAACGATGCCAGCCTGGACTATCTGTCGGTCATGCATAACGAAATACCCCCCCCACCCCTCTCTCTCTCTCTCTCTCTCTCTCTCTCTCTCTCTGTCTGTGTGTGTGTGTGTGATCTCACATGGTCACCATTCAGCATGATAATTAGTGAACTCTCAGTTTCAGGGCTGAGCGGTATGACGGAAACATTAAAGATTACACAACACGAAGACTCTTTTTAACAGCAGATTAAATAAAAGTTTAACGTTTGTTGTAAAACTCAGTGTTATTAAAAACGACGTTACTCTCAAAACAGCGCATCGTGTCTGATGATGTAACCTTATCATCATGATGTCGTCATATTGCCCAGCCCCTTTCCTCCATCCCCTTTCTTTCCACTCTCTAGCAATGTGCACTCTCTCTCTCTCTCTCTCTCTCTCTCTCTCTCTCTCTCTCTCTCTCTCTCTCTCTCTCTCTCTATATCTCTCTATCTCTCACTCTCTCCCACCCCCACATCCCCCACCACCCCCCTCTAACACGCCGACAGACTCGAATCCTAAAGGACCGTAAGGCTGCAGTACACCTCAGGCCATTTATTCATTTTGTTAATTTTTAAAAAATAAAAAAATAAAATAAAAAATGATGTGGCTTTACTATTTTTTTTTCTTTCTTTTTCTTTTTTCTCTCTACAAAATGTTAAGCTCTTCCATTCTGTGTAATTTAAGTTATCTAGCCTCGGATCGCATCGTATACCGTTTTCTTTCGTCGTCGTTTGTGTAACATTTCAGTTACTTTTGTTTCGTTTCTGTTTATTGCGTGTTCTTATATATCCACCCCGCTACAGCGCTCGGTTACGGAGACGCTGCTCTCATCGACCTTGATCGACGTGTCGTGATCTGGACCCGTGCTCATGGACCCGTTTACACCCTGCATTTAAAGAGCAGATCCGCTAGGGTTCAGGGTCGGCGTGTGTGATCACACAGGTTCCTCACTCAGTGGCCTGTTTAAAACTTCAGAAAGTTCTCTGGAACTCTATATTCAGAGGCGTTATGTCATTGCGATGATGGTGGATCTTGTGGAGGAGATCTTTCTCCCATGCTTGTACCTGCCTCAGATCTGATCTCCGTCAGAGGTCCAGCTGATCCGATCACATCCCGGTACACGCTGATCATGTTTCTTTATTAATGCAGGGTGTAAACGTGTCTGTTATGATGCTGTACAAGACCTGGTTTTTGAAAATGCCGGTCGAAGTGGATTCAAGCCGAACCGCTCTTTCATCCGAATACATTCACGTGTCAATTTTTTGGAAAAACTCCATAATATTAACAAAAATGCTGCCGGTTTTATTCCCCACAGCGTCTCCTTTTCTCTATCTGCTAGTGAGCCGCTACTGTGAGGCCTCCATCACACAGGACGGTTACTCTGAAGGCTTTTGAACAACAGCCTATAAAATCCTATAATCCAGTTCGCCCCACTTCTTCTTTTCTAAATGTCTCTTTGGTATGATCCAGATTAGTGCTCGCTGCTCATTGGCTGATTGGAACAGTGAGTGTGAAGCCCCGCCCACATTTAGCTTTCCATTATTTTACTGCACCTATATATATATATTTTTTTTTTAAATTGTCCTCTCTCTCTCTTTTTTTTTTTCCTTTTTTTTTTCCATTTTTATTGTACAAAGTCACATAATAAAAACTGTGATGATGAACTTAACCTGTGCAGCATGTAGTCGTGCATTTTTGTCTCATTTCTCTTCACTTCCATTTTACAGTTTTAGAACAGTGACGTCACTGGTAATTATAAACAATTTTACAAATTTTATGTCTTAAACACATTAACCAAGACACTGTAGATGGTTGAGAGAAAGCTTTAAATTAAAAGTATTTTTTAAAAATCACAGAACATATTAAAAACTCACAACAGGAGAAACATGCGCGAGACAGCCATTAAAAGTTATACATTTTATTTTATTATTTATATTTTTTAAATAATACACAAATTTGATATTTTAAAGTGTTTGTTTTTTTTAATTTTATATTTTTAAATGCTAAAATTATTTCAGTAAGTGTATAAATTTAGTGGTTATGATTTTCTATATCATTTCACAGTAAAGTTTAATATTTAAATGTTTACCTAAAATATATATTTGAACATCTAGTGTCTGTCTTTTGCCCCTTGACCAACATACAATATCATAACTGACCTCCAGGTGGTATCATTTACACTCCATTGCTCACGCCATGTCTCTGGTGGACGTTATATTGGTCACATGGGTCTCGTGTTGAACTGAATAGAACTTCTTTTTGGAATTAATTTTAGTAGTTATGAGGGGGGAAAGATTACTGATACCTGAGTGCACACACACACATTACTGAAAGATTACTGATACCCCCCCACCCCCACACACACACACACACATGCACACACATGTTCAGAGTCAGCAGGTGACATGACTTTTCGTTCTGCTCTCTGATTGGCCTGCAGCTCTCCCAGGATATACAGTGACTGTGACGGCCAATCAGAGCGGAGTGCAGTCACGGTATCTGGCAACAGAGCAAGTTACAGGTCAGAGCTTTCTAGAAATTCTGGGTGAACAGCACACAGGGCATGTTAGACATGCTGTCTGACCTCATAACTAGTTCAGGTTGTTTGGTGGTTTTAAGCTCTTACACTGTCATCATATTTTTAATCAGACTTTAAAAAGACCAAGATCCACAAAATGGATAATTACCTGCACCTTAGGGTTGTAAGAAGTAGTACCCTTGAAAAAGGCAGATTTTCGTACTAGTTACTCAGACGATTGTAAAAGACAGTTTGGATCCTCTACAGTGCTTCTGGTGCAAGGTTCTGTGTATTAATAAGAACTAGAGGATGCTGTGAAAGGAGGGGAAAAGAGACTGGGTACCAGCAGCATGGTGAAGCTCGGTGGTGGGAGCAACTGAATGCCACAACTGTACAGAAATGCAGAGACCTGAATTCATGATGATGTAGGTCAGATGGTCAGCAGCTACAGGAATCTGTTTATATATATATATACACATACATATATGTAAAGGGCGGACCAACTCCATATTACATTCATGTGCATGTAAAGGCAGATGTCCCAGTTTTCACCTGGCTCACAGTCTCCACTCTAATTCATCCCAAAGGTGTTCTGTGGGGTTGAGGTCAGGACTCTGTGCAGGCCAGTCAAGTTCCTCCACACCAAACTCGCTCATCCATGTCTTTATATATATATATATGCTACTGTATGTTTATTATATTACTGGATTCTTTAGGTCTATAAAAGATGCCCTCTGATTATAATGAGATACAATACAGCTGGCGCTTTATAATTAGCTGAGATTAGCCCCAGCATGAAGAAACAGTCTCATAACGCTTGGCACAAACCAAACCACTAAAGTCTATGAGAAAAGGCTTGATTTGGGGGTTAGTTCATTTTACTCACATCTGACCGACATGCTCACACCTGTTCAAACAAACTCTCTCTCTCTCTCTCTCTCTCTCTCTCTCTCTCTCTCTCTCTCTCTCTCTCTCTCTCACACTCTCTCTACCTGTCTGTCTCACTCTCCCCATCTCTCTCTCCCTGTCTCTCTCTCCCCTCTACTTGTCTGTCTCTCTCCCCATCTTTCTCTTTCCCCATCTCTCTACCTGTCTGTCTCTCTACCCTGTCTTTCTCTTTCCCTGTCTCTCCCCCTTTCTCTATCTGTCTGTCTCTCTCCCCATCTCTCTCCCCCTTCTCTCTACCTGTCTGTCTTTCTCTCTCCTCCTGCCCTCCTACCTGTCTGTCTCACTTTCCCCATCTCTTTCTCCGTGCCTGTCTCTACCCCCCCTCTCTCTACCTGTCTGTCTCTCTCCCCTGTCTTTCTTTTTCCCCCATCTCTCCCTCTATCTCTACCTGTCTGTCTCACTTTCCCAATCTCTTTCTCTTTCCCTGCCCCCTCCCCTGTCTCCCCCCCCTCTACCTGTCTCTCTCTCCTCCTGTCTCTCTCTCCCCCACCTCTCTCCCCCATTTTTCTCTTTCCCCATCTCTCCCTCTATCTCTACCTCTCTGTCTCACTTTCCCAATCTCTTTCTCTTTCCCTGCCCCCTCCCCTGTCTCTCCCCCCTCTCTCTACCTGTCTCTCTCTCCCCCACCTCTCTCCCCCACCTCTCTCCCCCATTTTTCTCTTTCCGCCATCTCTCCCTCTTTCTCTACCTGTCTGTTTCTCTCTCCCCATCTCTCTCCCCCCTCTCTCATCTCTATCTGTCTGTTTTTCTCTCCCCCTGTCTCCCTCTCTCCCACTGTCTCTCTGTCGTTGTTTCCAACGTATGTGACTGTTTTCATGGGAGTTAAGTATTATTGTTGGTTCCTCCTTCAATACTTCTGTGAAGACATTTCTCTGGATATTGGTAAGAGTCTGTGGAGGTTTATGTTTATTCAACACTGATGTTGGGATGTTGAGGAGACTCCAGTTCCAGTTCATCCCAGTGGGGTTGAGTCAGAGTCAGGGCTGTGTGCAGGACACTCCAGTTCTTCCACTCCAAACTTCACCTCCACACCATGTCTTCATGGAGCTCGGGGGTTTTGTGCACAGGAACAGTGTTTGAGACTCAAAGGTCAGGTTTCCTCTACATAGTTGTAACCAGGAAAACACTTAAGTTATAAATTGTAATGTCTGTTATTTGTTCCGTCTGAAAACGTTCTGAACACAGAGTCAGAATGTGATGTGACTTTTCGTTCTGCTCTCTGATTGGCCCGGGATATCAGCACGACCAATCAGAGCTGGCGTATTTGGCAGGAGCGTACGATTTCTAGATATTCTGAGTCAACAGCACACAGGGCATGTTGTCTTACCCTTGAAATGAACTGACAAGCGCTTGCTCTTTCAGCTCCATTTAGCAATAGATCTCTGGTGGATGATGGAAGCTCAGTGGTTTGCTTTAGTGCCTGAGAGATCGTGAGGTCAGCTCGTCAGCCGCCGTCGGATTGACCGTCGATTCATCTTTTAAACCTTGATGATCTGCTCGACCGACCGAGTGCTTGCTACTTTAATCTGTTGAGAAATTAGTTATCGCAATCAAGGCTTTATTTATTTGCACAAAATATAGTTCTCTGGAGCTTGCAGATGCAAGAAAATGTTTATAAATCCTTTAAAATGATGTGGATTTCTACCATAATTAGACACCGGTTTCTAAAAGAACATCTGGAGGGTCCTCTGTGCTTAAAAAGAAAAGGACAAGATAGATTGTTTAGAGGAAAAAGAAGACACTGAACACCAAAACCTCATCCAGCTGTGAAGCGCGGTGTTGGGTGCATCACTCGCAATCACAACATGTTATCTGTCCAGGTTTTTGTTTCTAAGCGGTTGTGATTTTTAGGGAAATGGCAACCAGATTACATTTGCACATCATTTGGGACACGGCTAGAGCTTTGTGGCTGGAGTCTTTACAGCTGTCCAGAGGTCAGAGAGTGGCTATAAACAAAGCTGTATGAATCAAAAAAATTGATTCTGCTTCTTTACCACTGATGGTGAAAAAAAGAGAAAGAGAAAGAAAATGCGCAATCACAATTTCTACCCTTTAATTAAATGAAGTCAGCTGCTACGGACACTGTTTACTCAAGAATTCATCACAAATTTGTAGAAATAAAAAGCAAATACATCTGGGTTTATTATAAAAACAAACAAACAAACACTGGAATATACCTTTAAGGTCCTCCTCTCACCTCAGTGGGGCATTTGACTTCCTGCCAAATAGAGAGCCATGCAATTATAACCCACCAGCAAGGGGTACAAAGAAACTAGGGCACAAATTCTCTTGCACTATGTGTTTTTTTTTTTAAGCAGAAATCACCCCATGACATCACCTGGTTACTTTTGTTGTGCTTCTCTGCTTTTCTGTGGTGTGTGTGTGTGTGAGAGTGAGTTATTTAAAAATGTCACAGTGAGTCATCGGAAAATGACTCTTCCTGAACGGTGTGTATTGTGTAAATTGATGGTGAAAGGATATTATCAGCAAAACTATTATTACACACACACTGTGAGCTGCGTTTTCTTTGTAATCCGGCTCACTGTAGTCATGACCACCAGTAGGTGGGAACGAATGAGCGAGCGACGGCCAACTGGCACATGACTCTGTCCAGCTCATCACTCTCACATCACTGCCTTGCATCTTCACTCCTGGTCCTCGTCAGTCCTCAGAGCTTTTCAGCACACACTTAGATGGGATAGAAAAGTTCTCAAGGCAGATATGGTGTCAAGGTAAACCTCTTTTTTAGTCTGTGTTGCATAATTCATGCCCCTGATGTCGCACTCTGAGCAGGAGACCAGCTCTTTCCTGGTTTTAGTCAGCGACTGATCACACACACACAGCAACAAATTCATCTCATGTCCAAAAGAGGATAGGATTCCTTATAAGATCCTGGTCCTCCATATCCCATAATCCTGTGCGCCAGCTCTTCCACTGCTGATAAAAAAAAGGCGTCTGAAGTGGATCCTCTCTACAATGGAACGTGTTTCTGTAATTGATCCCTTTCTCGCTTCTAGGCTCCGCCCACTGAGGAAGGTGGAGAAAGATTGTGAAACACTGTCTGGATTTTCGACAGGGCTTCTGGTGCAAGTTTCTGTGCATTAAAAAGAACTGGAGGACACTGCAAACCAGCAGCATGGTGAAGCCCGGAGTTGGGTGCATCGCTTCTTCCTCCTTCACTACTTCTACAAAGACATTCCACCAGTCGTTCGAACGAGGCTGTGGAGACTTCTGTTTATACAGACTCTGATGTTGGGATGTTGATGAGGCTCCAGTTCATCTCAAAGGTGTTCAGCCGGGTTGGGTCAGAGTCAGGGCTCTGTGCAGGACACGCCAGTTCTTCTACCCCAACCTTCACCTCCACACCGTGACTCTACACCCAATATCAGTGTAGTGGAGGCTCAGTGGTTAAAGCTCTGGCTTAAGGCTCAGAAGGTCAAGGGTTCAAGCTCCACCATCTGGGTTTTGAGGAGAAAACACTTTTAACTGGTCTGTAATATATATGAGACAAATAAAGGCTTTTTCTTCTAATAAAGAGACTTTATTGCTGTATTTTCAATCAGTATTAACTGCATGAGAGATTTGCACACACACACTAGTCTTTAATTAAAGCATCACTGCATATCTACATCACACACTGTCTTAAACGTGATGTTACTCATCCAGTGACCCTTGTATTGCCTTCCCGCTGACCATGTCCTCCCGGGTCTGGTTTAAATGTTTATAAAGCATGAATTAAAATGGTCACCCAATTCTGTGTCACCTGTTCTGAAGTCAATATATTTCTGACCTAAAAACATTTGAAAACGGGTCAAACTTGACCCTAAGGACAACAGGAGGAGTAAAGTAAGGCTTATTCACTGACTTTCATACAAGGATTTAGTTTCTAGTCACTACATACAAGCACTGTTTACATGCAGCACAGTGAGAAAGCACTAGAAACATCTACTCTTTGTTTTTTTTAAGTCTTACAATACAGTCACAGTGTCGTGTTAACGTCAGCTGAAGTGTCTTTTTCTAAACCTTTGCTATGTTTATGTTTATGAAGGAGCTTTGCAGCAGTCAATAATGCAGTTCATGCTGTAGCAGGAAAATGTGGCACATTGTTTTTGAGACACAAAAATAACACGTTTTGTCCCGTTTGGCTTTCCACAGCGCGCTCTCCGTCACCAGGAGCCACTCCCCAAAAGCGGCATGTGAGCCACGCCCCCTCAACCAGACTAGAGAGCGCCTGAGCTTGTTTGGTTTGAGTGTGTGTGTGTGTGAGAGAGAGAGCTCGAGTCTACCGACGAACACACACTGCAGCGGAGATAGACAGTGCAGGAGAGAGAGAGAGAGACACACACAGAGAGAGAGAGAGACACACACAGAGAGAGAGAGAGACACACACAGAGAGAGAGAGAGAGAGAGAGACACACACACAGAGAGAGAGAGAGAGACACACGCATCACTCCACCGCGGCTGATGCGAGGTGTGGCGTGGTTGTAGTGGTCCAGGGTTCGCGGTGTCGGTGATGGGGGGAAACCTGGGGTGTCACCGCTCGCTGCCGGCGGACCCCGGGGACGTGCGGCAGCGCGGGCGCAAGTTCAGCGCGACCTGCAGCTTCGCGCACGTCTCCGCGCACAACCCCGAGCGCCTGAACGTGAACGCGGCCAGCGAGGAGGAGCTCATGACCCTCCCCGGGGTCAACCGGGCCGTCGCGCGCGCCATCGTGGAGCACCGGGCGCGCATCGGCGGCTTCAGGAAGGTGGAGGACGTGGCCCTGGTGAGCGGCATCGGCGCCGCCAAGCTGCAGCTCATCAAACCGGAGATATGCGTGTGGAGCCGCCGGCACGACCACCGCGACCCGGAGCACCGCGCCTCCGTGACGCACTCGTGGACGCCGTCCTCGCGTCCCAACTCGCCGGCCGTCTGCAGCGAGCTGCCCCCCGGTGGACCCGCGCACATGGCGTCCGAGCGGCCCGGAGTGCAGCCTCCGCCGGCCGCGCGTCACGGGAAGCCGGTGGTGCGCCTGGCCACGTGGGACCTGCAGCGCTGCTCCAGCGACAAAGCCAACAACCCCGGGGTCAAGGAGGTGGTGTGCCGGACCCTGCTGGAGCGCGAGTGAGTGAACTGCACTGACCTCTACATCACACACGCAGCCTCTGAACAGTGCACTACATAGGGTACAACACTCCATACACAGCACTCATCATATAGTGCACTACATAGGGTACAACACTCCATACACAGCACTCATCATATAGTGCACTACATAGGGTACAACACTCCGTACACAGCACTCATCATATAGTGCACTACATAGGGTACAACACTCCGTACTCAGCACTCATCATATAGTGCACTACATAGGGTACAACACTCCATACACAGCACTCATCATATAGTGCACTACATAGGGTACAACACTCCATACACAGCACTCATCATATAGTGCACTACATAGGGTACAACACTCCATACACAGCACTCATCATATAGTGCACTACATAGGGTACAACACTCCGTACTCAGCACTCATCATATAGTGCACTACATAGGGTACAACACTCCATACACAGCACTCATCATATAGTGCACTACATAGGGTACAACACTCCGTACTCAGCACTCATCATATAGTGCACTACATAGGGTACAACACTCCGTACTCAGCACTCATCATATAGTGCACTACATAGGGTACAACACTCCATACACAGCACTCATCATATAGTGCACTACATAGGGTACAACACTCCATACACAGCACTCATCATATAGTGCACTACATAGGGTACAACACTCCGTACACAGCACTCATCATATAGTGCACTACATAGGGTACAACACTCCATACACAGCACTCATCATATAGTGCACTACATAGGGTACAACACTCCGTACACAGCACTCATCATATAGTGCACTACATAGGGTCCCTGAGCCCATTACGCACACTATATACAGTACAACAGCCCCTACATCATACCCTCTGTAAATAGTCATATCCTAAATGCCCTCCTGCTACACAGGAGCCTATAATGCCCCTGGTAGTGTACATACTGTATAGGTTATAGGGACTGGACATATAGTGCACTATTTATAGTATAATGTACTTTAGTACCCTATATATCTCTGCACAGAGGAAATCTCAGAGGAGAGTGCTCTCTGTGTAGTGCACTTCATTACAGTGGAGTAGATTAGCTCTTTATCTCGTGCACTTTGTAGTGTGTTGTGTTATATTGCACGTTCAGTGCACTACAAAGGGCTGAAGTGTTGTGTAGACATCTCAACAATATTTCTACACGCATCAGCTTCACGGACGTTCACGGGCACGTGAAAGTAGACGACTACTTTAAAGGATTTTTGGTTGTCAAATGTGGCTCGGAGAGACTGTCCAAGCTGCGACTAATGCACGAGATACTAGTGTTAAATGTTCCGTTTCTTTGTGGCTGACCTGATGGCAGAATAAGCAGAACACATGTTTGTTTTCTGTTTACTGATCTGGACTCTGAGTTTCCTGGGAAAAGCACGCGACAGTTAAGATCAGAGAGAGGGAGAGGGAGAACGAGAATGAGAGAGACAGACTGAGAGTGAGAGAGAGAGAGTGTGTGTGAGGGAGGAAGAGGGAGTGAGAAAGAGAGTGTGTTTTTGGGTGTGTGTGTGTGTGTGTGTGTGAGAGAGGAGAGAGAGAGAGAAAGAGAGGGGGGGAGAGAGAGAGAGAAAGAGAAAGAGAGTGTGTGTGAGAGTGTGTGTGTGTGTGAGAGAGAGAGAGAGAGAGAGAGAGAAAAAGAGAGTGTGTGAGAGTGTGTGTGGGGGAGAGAGAGAGAGAGAAAAAGAGAGTGTGTGAGAGTGTGTGTGTGAGAGAGAGAGAGAGAGAAAGAGAGTGTGTGAGAGTGTGTGTGTGTGTGTGTGAGAGAGAGTGTGTGAGAGTGTGTGTGTGAGAGAGAGAGAGAGAAAGAGAGTGTGTGAGAGTGTGTGTGTGTGTGAGAGAGAGAGAGAGGGAGGGAGGGAGAATGAGAGAGACAGAGTAAAGTGTGTGTGAGAGAGGGAGAGAGAGAGAGAGAAAGAGAGCGTGTGTGAGAGAGAAAGACAGGGAGAGATTGTGTATGTGAGAGGGAGGAGAGAGTGTGTGAGAGAGAAAGAGAGAGAGAGGGAGAGAATGAGAACGAGAGAGACAGAGTGAGAGGGAGAGAGAAAGAGTGTGTGTGATAGAGAAAGAGATGGGGGGAGAGAGAGAGAGAGAGGGGTGTGTGTGTGTGTGGGGAGAGAGAGAGTGTGTGAAAGAGAGGGGAGTGAGAGATGGAGGAGAGAGTGTGTGTGTGTGTTTGTGTGTGTGTGTGTGAGAGAGAGAGAGAGAGAGAGAGAGAGGGAGTGAGAGATGGAGGAGAGGGGGTGTGTGTGTGTGTGTGTGTGGGGGGGAGAGAGAGAGAGAGAGAGAGTGTGTGAGAGAGAGAGAGAGGGGGTGTGTGTGAGAGAGTTCAGCCTGATGTTCGCTCTATTATTGTGCTGCGATGCTTTTGGGAAACCCGAGCCGCGTCATCCGCTCAGGAAGGCGAGAGTTCAGCCTGGAGTTCAGTTCGTCCTTTAGCTTTTTATAACACACGCAAATAACCTCGCCCGCTTCCACAGGAACACCATGGGGCATTTATCCAGCAGATGTCTGGAATGATTTTCCCGTGTGTTTCATGTGTTTCGTCTCGCTTTCGTTGCTCCCTTGCTCTATGCAGTGACTCACGGTGCTCTGTGCTCTTTTCATTACATAGTGTGTGTGTGTGTGTGTGTGTGTGTGTGTGTGGTGTGTAGGACTGTGGCTCTATATATAGCTAAAGGTTGCCTGGTTAGTATTACAGTGATGGAGGTTTCCCCTGTGTTTTATATAAAGCATGTCTCGATCTTACTTCATCTGTGGCTCTGATGCTGATTAAAACCAGTAAGATTTTAAAAAAAACACAGTACAGGAATAATACTGGACCTCTAACTAGGTTTTTTTTTCTTTTTTTCCCCCCACTCTTTATTTTTTGAGACTATATGACGTGTCGAAACCTTAGAAACGCAGAGTGTAAAATGATTGCATTGAAATTGATACCCTGATCACTGATATCAATAATCTTCATACCACGCCGTTGGTTTGTTCTCAACTCTGATTGGTCAGACCGTGCAGCCCTGATATTAGTAGTTATTATTATTATTATTATTATTATTATTATTATTATTATTAACAGGGACTTGAATAGCAGACACTCCATGTGATCTACATATAGTAATAAATACATTGTTATTTAACACGTTATACCACGGCCCGGGTTCGATTCCTGGGAATGTCGCTAACCCAGCCACTGAAGAGTTAGCTCTCCCAAGCCCGGATAAAACGGGAGGGTTGCGTCGGGAAGGGAATCCGGCGTAAAACCTGTGCCACATCGAAACATGCCAGAGATTTATTTAACACTGAAGGAAGGAAGGAAGGAGTCTCCAGTGTCAGCACTTTCTAACAGTCTAAACTTTGGGTTTTCCAGAGGAGTTTACACTTTTTTTCTGTCATATTAAATCCAAAGAAACAGAGAAAAGGAGAGACCTGTGAGGGAATGATGGTTTATAGCTGCTTCACTTTTTAGTGAATGTCCCACAACATTAAATGTAAAAATCTAGGAATAACTGAAAAATCTGAATCACTGACCCGTCGCTGTGGTGTTCACTGAGACAGGAGGCAGAGCTGAAGATGTTGAGGTTCTCTTTGGGAGTGACAAGGTTGGACAGGATTAGGAACGAGTACATCAGAGGGACAGCTCATGTTGGACGTTTGGGGGACAAAGTTAGGGAGGCCAGATTAAGATGGTTTGGACATGTTCAGAGGAGGGAGAGTGAGTATATTGGTAGGAGAATGTTGGACATGGAGCTGCCAGGCAGGAGGCAAAGAGGAAGGCCAAAGAGGAGGTATATGGATGGAATTAATGAGGATATGAAGCTAGTGGGTGCAAGTGTTGAGGATGCAGAAGATAGGGATAGGTGGAGAGAGATGATTCGCTGTGGCGACCCCTGAAGGGAAGAAGGAGATGCGTTGCTGTGGTGTAAAAGGAGTCAAATACATCAGGACGCATCTTGAGGTGGTTTATACTTCACTAATCTCACACACAAAATTATTGGCACCCTTGCATTTTAAGCGTTCTGCACTACAGAGCGAGGAATCTGAGCTCATTTCTCAGTACAGAATCTCCCGAGGTTTTCTCCTGCCTTCTCTCCTCTCCAGCTCAGTCCTCATGTCCTCATGTCCTCGGCGTGTGCTAGGTCAGGAACCTGGGACTGTCCTGTCCACGCTTGACCCTGTGCTCACTGAACCGTAATGACCATAATTTGTTTATTTTTTTGTTGTTTTGTTTATTTGTCCATTTCAGGATGTCCTAAAGTTTGGTTGATTAATCTCAGACCAAGGGCAGGTTTGTTATGACCTGTAGTAACCCCAGTCTCCAGGCCGTTTATTACAAGGAACACCGCATTCCCTTAATCTCCCTGATGCATGTAGGCCAAAGGGAAATCGTGTAACTAACAGTGCGCTAGGAGGTTACATGAGTTCAACGTTTAGAAAGCTCTGGAGACGCTTCCTCAGAAATGTCCTACAGTAACCCTGCACGCACACACACACACACACATGCTTGCGCACACCCTGAAAGACAAACAGCCTGATTCATTTCCATAGCGCTGTTAGCTATGACTCTGTTTACCCACATGATTCGTGTATCTGTCCACAATGCAGGGATATTTGGACAGTAACGAGAACGGAATCTTACTCTCCAGCTCGTGATCATGCTCATGTTAATCTCTTCCATGATATCCGTGTAATAATCGAGTGTCTTAGAAAACAGCATTGCTGAAATTTCGGATCGGATCGGATCGGACACATTCGTATATACCAGCAACTCCTATGCTGTTTCTATAGCAACAGCATACACAGGGATGCTGTGTGTAAAAGAAAAAACTTCCAAAAAATGAATTATTGTACCAAGAAAACCAGAAAAGATTCGTCATGATTTTTTAAATTTTTTTTTGCTTGGAAGGAGTCTCCAGTGTGAGCACATTGTAACAGTCATATGACAAGCTACTATTTATTTATTTGTTTGTTTGTTTGTTTTTAGTAAGACAGTGATAAAAGAGAGGCTTGTGCAGGAACGCTTGTTTACAGCTGCTGTGAATGTAAGCAACAACAGGAAGTGACTCGTTTCTTGTCCTTCCCATATCTATAAACGGATAAAAAGCTCTTTATCTTTAGTTGATCGAAACAATCAGCTCTGGCCAGGCCTCACTGTGCCTCCGTGTTGACGATTATGTTTCTATAACGATGTTTCTATGCACCCAAGTGTTTTCTACCTTCCTACCTTTACGGATTCGAGGAACGACGCTTGTGGCTTCGGCTGCGCTTTCGTTCTTTCCTTTTTTTCTTTTTTTTTTTTGAAGAAATGATTTGGTCACTTGCAAAGAACCTGAACTGTTGAACTCGGAGATCCTTTCACCCAAATAGATGCAAAAGAAAGGGAAATGTGCCGAGGGATTTTAAAAGCATGTCCGTGCAACCGAATGGTTTTGAAGTCTTGCCAAAAACAAAACATTCGGAGAAACTTAAATGAATTAAACACCATCGCAAGTCGCTACTTCTGTGTTTCAGTCTCGACTGCATGCTGAAACTTCTGCAGAAATAAGATAAGGAGAGGCCAGTCTGAATAGATCAGACCAGGGGGGTGGACCCCTCAAACATCTGTCTGTAGTCTGGTTCAGTTAGTCTAATCAACCTCATGATGCAATCATTGCGATTATGTTAGCTGTGTGTGTGTGTGTGTGTGTGTGTGTGTGTGTGTGTGTGTGTGTGTTTTATGATTGATTTATTCATTTTTTCTGACCCCATGGCATTTTGTAACAAGTCTATGTGGAAGCAACACAGCAACAAACGTATGAAGCCAAATTAATCTGCCAAAGACCAGTGGTTATTTTTATCCAGGACTTCACTCTCTCTCCTCTCACCCTGTTTACCAGCACACTGCGTTCTGACTTACGGGAAGTTATCAGTCAGTGTAAAGAAATGAACAATGTTCAGGCTGTGAGTCTGATCTAAAACGAGTCTGTCGGCTTTCAGCGTGTTTTAGACGTGTGTGTTTTCCCTCTGGTGGAGAACCTTACACAGGATTTTACTGGTTAAAGATCAAATCTGAGCCGCTTTTTAGATGAACGAGCACTTGGAGCGTCTCAGAGAGCAGAAATGGGTTTGAGGTCAACATTTACTTTGAAGATGCAAACATTTGTGTGGAGAAAAACACCCGTGTTTGTTTTTTCTATGAAAATATCACCCCTAGTAGTCTAGAGAAAAAGGGAGATACTTATAAACACGACAAATTCTTAAAGTCCTGAGTGTCTACTTTCACGTGAGCTTCATATTAACCACCGGTGTGGAGTGAGACGTGAGAAAGACGCTCGATCATCAACATGGACACAACAGAAACAGGAGGAAATGAAGTTTTTTGGCTTCTGTCCAGTCAGCTGCCATATTCTGTATGCATTTTGAATAAATGTGTTTTGTGGTAATTTTGGTGTTCTGTGAGCTGCAGATGAAAAGAACACATTTAAGGAAATTCAGTCATCCATCTACAGTGTTTTATCCCAGTCAGGGTTGAGTATTGTAGACGCATACAGTTTAACCTCCGTCTTGCTCCAGAGAGGAAGCGCTGTGTTGATATGTAACTCCAGGCTTGGGGACCTCCTGCATGCTGATGATGAACCGATCGTGTGTTCGGGTCTGAATATCCGAGTGTGAAAACACCGACAATGTTAATACGGCATGTGTATGTGCCAGAAGTCGTCACTACACACCCGGGGAGGTCAGGACCTCTTTATTTGGTTTTTATTTATTTCACACTTTCAACAATAATTAGATCCCTAATGAGGGAGAAACCTCGAGGGACTCTAAAGGGAAGCGGTCCTCATCTGGGCGACACCTGGTAGTGTGATTAGGGATCATTACTCTTCCATTAAAGTACAAAATAATTAAGCAAGATCACATGAGCAGTCGCTCTGCTGCACTGAATATCAGCACATAGGCTGCGGCTTGGCTGTAGACATGAGGCCACAGGTGATCACAGGATTGTCACAGGTGACCACAGTCAAAGGTGATCACAGGGCTGTCACAGGTGATCACAGGATAGTCACAGGTGATCACAGGGATGTCACAGGTGACCACAGTCAAAGGTGATCACAGGGCTGTCACAGGTGATCACAGGTGACCACAGTCAAAGGTGATCACAGGGCTGTCACAGGTGATCACAGGTGACCACAGGGCTGTCACAGGTGATCACAGGTGACCACAGGGCTGTCACAGGTGATCACAGGTGACCACAGGGCTGTCACAGGTGATCACAGGGCTGTCACAGGTGATCACAGGGCTGTCACAGGTGATCACAGGTGACCACAGTCAAAGGTGATCACAGGGCTGTCACAGGTGACCACAGGGCTGTCACAGGTGACCACAGGGCTGTCACAGGTGACCACAGGGATGTCACAGGTGATCACAGGGCTGTCACAGGTGATCACAGGGCTGTCACAGGTGATCACAGGGATGTCAAAGGTGATCACAGGGCTGTCACAGGTGATCACAGGTGACCACAGTCACAGGTGATCACAGGGCTGTCACAGGGGGATCACAGGATTGTCACAGGTGATCTCAGGCGATCACAGGCCTGTCACAGGCGATCACAGCCATGCTGATATTCAATACATCACGATGACTGAGTGCTGAAATGATGCTCAGCGTGTTGAGTTCTCTGCTCTACAGTATCCAGGTGAGATTATTCACTGATGCAAGAGAAACACTCGGGAATACGCTGGTCTTCATCTTATCCGTTTAACCAGCCAGTGCCCCAGTGTTAAGAGTCCCAGTGTTATGTTCTTGAGTGTAGAGCCAACAGATGGGACTACCAGCACCGTCGTCATGGGCAACAAGCCCCGCCTCCAGCCTCAAGCCCTACTAACACTTGCACTTTTCCTGGATTTCTGGCTGGTTGAGAATCTAATATATTTTATCTAAACATAAAATATGTTTAACGTTCTTAAAATGTGGATCAAATAAATATTAAGTGTTTTTACTGACTGAAAACTTTATACAGTCACATAAACTCAAAATTCTATTCTATTCCATTTGGTTTGTATTTTATTCAATTTTTAATTTTTTTTATCAGTTCTATTCTGTAAAATTTATTTTGTAACATTTACTAGAAATCTGTATCAATCTATTCAGCATCGTTTATTTCGATACTGTGCTGTAAAATAAACTTCTAGTCAATTCTATACTGTACTCTGTTTTAGTTTAGTTTTCTGTCATTCTCTCATCTTATTTTTTTTTTGATTGATTGATTTTCTAACTCTGGTTGCATTGCTCTCAGTTCTATTCTATTTCTATTGTTTTATTTTGTTCTAGTCCATTTTAATTCTATCTGGTTCTATTCATTTCTGTAGTCTTTTGGTCTTATTCTATTCTGTTCTATTTTAATAGCTTTAACTCATATTCTACATCCTTTTCCTTATTTCTGTCCTCTTCTATTTTCTAACCATTTGTTTTATCCTATTTAATTCCAATCTGGTTTCTATTCTATTTTATTTCTGCTCCATATTATTTACAGCACTCTGTTCACTGGTGTTCTTCTCTATTTAGTTCAGTTCCTCTTTTATTCTGCTCTGTTGTTGGATGTAATTCTTTTCTCTTTGACTACAAATAACCGCACGAAGGTTCTAAAGTTTTATTGCTAGATTCTATGCATTCTGATATTCAGGATGTTTCTTGAAACGGCCGACATGCTAATCAATGTCTGTGCATCAATAATATCAATGATATTTCTGTAATTTTTGTAATATTTGGTTTAGTTTGTGTGACCATCACTGCAGTGTGGAATTATTGAAGATGGGAGAACCAAAACTTTCCATTTTTCCAGGTCAAACAGTGCAGCTAGTGAGAACGTGTGTGTGTTGGGGGGGTTGTGTCGGGGTGTGTCGGGGTGTTGCGTGTAAGCGAGGAGCAGCCTGAGCTCACTCTTGAGATATAGTTTGTTATACTTACACACAAACACGTTTTTTAAGTGTGACACTGAGCTTCCTGTTTTCTCTAGAAACAGGATCTGGATGTAATTGCTAACAAGTCTGAGGAAACAGAAGTGATGATGCAGTTTCCACCTCGCTTTCTGAACACAACAGTGTTTCCTAAGTGACCGTCTCTGTGGCGATGTGAGTCGCGTTCCTCACGTTCCCCCGACGCCAGACTTTCTCACTTCTGCTTTTTTGGAAAATCTCGTCATTAATTAAGGAAGACGCCGATGCATCTCTTTTGGGTTTCTTTGCTTGTCTGTGAAATATATTAACCCCATTCTTTAATGTTCTCTCTCTCTCTCTCTCTCTCTCTCTCTCTCTCTCTCTCTCTCTCTCTCTCTCTCTCTCTCACATGCAATTTGTACATTGCAGAGCTCCAAGAACAGAGCAGATGTTTGCTAGTGTACTTTTCCCTTTCTAGTTTTTTTACTCGCTAGTTTTTTGATAACCTTCACTTTGCTTTTCTCTTGCTAGATAACCATCATTTTTAGATCGCTAGTTTTTTGTTTGCTAGTTAACATACACATGCTAGTTTGTTTTTCAATGCTATTTAATTGTTTCTAACTTGCTGGTTTACAGCAACCTTCACCGGTTCTTTTCACTTGCGGATTCTTTTGCTAAATAAACAGCATTTTCGAGAATGTTTGCACTTTCTAGTTAGTGCTTGCTTGCTATTTGTTTTTCACTTGCATGTTAGTGTTCCCATGCTAGCTTCTTTTTCCAGGACTAGTTAGTTGTCACTTGCTAGTTTGTTTTGGCTGAACCTTCACTTGCTGATTGATTTTCACTGACCAGGTTTCTTTTCAGTTGCTAGTTTGTGTTCCTTTGCTAGTTGGTGCTTGCTTGCTAGTTTGTTTTTCCTGAACCTTCACTTGCTCATTAACTTTCAGACTTTTCGTTGCCTTTGACTTGCTAGTTTGTTTGACTCATGCTAGTTTATTTGACTTATGCTAGTCAGTTGTTACTTGCTGCTTTGTTTTTTTTTTGTTGTTTGTCCCTTCTGAAGAATCCAGCTCTGTTTGTCCGACTGCCAGCTAAAGAAACTGGTCAGACTGGATGTCTTTCTTTTCTTAAGTGCTATTAATTTTCCAGCATCCTCATTGCATCAGTAAAATAATCAAACCCTCTTTGAGATGTTAAGTTCATCTTTCTGATGTGGTGTTTTTAGAAAACACCTTGTTTATGATGAATAATGGTTAGCAGAAATTGTTTGCTAGTTTTCCGGTTGCTAGTTTATTTTTGTTTATTTTTTCAATGTCAGAAATGTGACTTTTGATCAAATGAAATGTTGCGGTTGTGTTACTGGACGTTTTTATTCCCACACACGTTTTAGTTGTAATGAGATAAGGTGAAGTAGATTTGAGGAGTTAGCAGGGCTGTTGTCAGGGTTGAAGCTCACAGCTGTAATCTCTCCTCTTGCTGCTGACGCTGTTACACGGTTCAGTTGTTCAATCGGACCGTAGCAGACTCACTCCTGATAGACGCTCTGCTGTAAGAGGGACAGGGTTCAGCGTGACACAGTAGCCGCGTCAAAGCAAACAAACTGCTCACGTCTGAATCGATGCTTCTTCACCAAAACCCTCCGTCATGTTGTCCTTTAAATCCTGCACCATGAGCTCCTGAGGGGGGGAAAGAATCATTCGAAGCTTACGAATGAATCAAAATGAGAAAGTAGGAAGTCTTTGTGTGAGATTTTCATTTCAGCTTCATGCAATTTTTTATATTTTTTATTTTTCCAGTTCATTGTCACTACATTACTGTCCATGCTGTCGGTCCGCTCTCAATGTGCGTCGACCAAAACGAGACTCTTTGTAAGCATGTGTAAATAATCTGATATACAATAAATATCATCTTCAAAGTAAATGTTGATCTCAAACCCATTTCTGCTCTCTGAGACGCTCCAAGTGCTCGTTCATCTAAAAAGCAGCTCAGATTTCAGCTTCATCCAGTAAAACTCTGTGTAAGGTTCTCCACCAGAGGGAAAAACACACGTCTAAAACACGCTGAAAGCCGACAGAGTCCTGACTTTCCCATAAGTCCATTTCTGTTCCAACCAACAGACTGGAACAAATAACTGTATTGTGTGTCCTACAACAGCTGTAACCAGATGTTTTTTACTCACAGGTTGTCTCTTTAAACTAATTAGAACATGTGAGAGATAAGGAGAGAGAAACTAAGATAAGATGTACTTTTTTTTTGTTCTCCCAGGGAAATATCTTAGACTCAGCAAGCATGTGGAGGACAACACAGACTTGTTAAGGAATAATGCATTCAAAAAACAAGCAAAAAATAAAAACTTAACAAGGCCAGACAAACCGAGTGTATACAGTCCTTCAGTAATAACTGTCAGAGCTGCCGCTCCTGAACATTAATCACCAGTCGCAGTCACGCTGTGGTGTAGGAGACGCTAAGGAGAGATATTTGATATCTTGACTTTATTCCTCTGAAGCTGACTGTGGTGGAATTTTTTTTTCTGCCGTTTTAGATGTCAGAATTTCATAAGGTGGCTAATTTCCGCCTCTGTGATTCTGAGCAGTGTTCAGTTGACTTCAGGTCAAGCTGAATGTAGGATTTTTTTATTTTTTTTTCTGACAACTTCCTCAAAAATGCTGTGGTCATCAGCGGTAGTGTGTGGATGTGAAAGCGGTTGGTGATGATGTTGGTGATGATGTCGATGTCAGTTAGCTGCACTTTGCTCCCTTTAAGAATGCTGAGCTCTCACCTGAGGAACAACAGGAAGAACATTGACGATCATAAATATTGACTTCTGCTCTGTGTCTGTGCAATTGACCAACAGATTATTTCTCATTTCTCTCTCTCTTTCTCTCTTTAGCATCAAGTTGCTAGCAGTTCAGGACCTGGCCGATCAGCAAGCGCTGAATAAGGTATTGCTTCATATCATAAACATTTCTCTGTCTTATGTCCTTAACCCCAACCCACAGCTTTTAAAGGATCTGAAACAGTGACGCATATAATAGTCACTTAAAGGGATCCTTTAAATGGATACTCCTGTTTTTTCTGCTTCATCTGTAACGTCAGGAATTTCAACATGACCCTGGATTGAGAAACGAACAGAAAATCTGCCCTAAGGTTTCAAAAATCCATCCATAAAAGTTTTACATATACAGATATTAGTGTCTGTATCTGGATTTAAATCTCAAACTGCGCATAGGGTTAAAACCAGAAGACCAAAAACTGTCCTAACACTGGAGACACCTTTCTGAAATAAAAAAAAAAAAAGTCTTCACACAGAAAACGCAGTTATTCTCATTTTAAAATAGGTTACATGGGAAGTCCTTCATACAGGTCTCTGTGAATGAGCTGTTACTATAGCAACCATAACATATTAGAACCAGTGCATTAATATAAAGATGTGGCGTGCGGCAGGAATCTCTGTCACCGCTGCTGACCAATCAGAATCCAGAATTCAGCAGCGCTGTGATTCTCATCACTGAGTCAGATCTGTGTCTGCGTCAGAGTTTGTTTGTGTGTGTTCTTCATCTCTTCTATTTAAAAGATGTCTCACTTTCTGTCTCTTTCATTCTCTCTCTCTCTCTCGCTCTCTCTGGTCCAAGAGAAGTGTGGCTTGTTGCTATTTTTGAGGTGATATCTGTGTGCGAGCCATGCATGTCCACTAGAAGCCGGTCATCTATAAATATCACGACAGCTTCTCTCTCACTTTGTGTGTGTGTGTGTGTGTGTGTGTGTGTGTGTGTGTGTGTGTGTGTGTGTGTTTTACCAGGGAGGGAGGGGGGGGGAGGGAGGCAGGGAGGCAGAGGGTGAGGGGGGGAGAGGGCGGCAGAGGGTGAGGGGGGGAGAGGGAGGCAGAGGGTGAGGGGGGGAGAGGGAGGCAGAGGGTGAGGGGGGGGGGAGGGGGAGAGGGGGACTGAGGGAGGGAGGGGGGGAGGCAAAGAGGGAGAGGGGGAGGGAGGGGGGAGAGGGGACAGGGGGGAGAGAGGGGAGGGGGAGAGGGGGACTGAGGGAGGGAGGGAGGGAGGCAAAGAGGGAGAGGGAGAGGGGAGGGAGGGGGGAGAGGGGGCAGAGAGGGAGGGGGAGGGGGGGTAGAGAGGGAGGGGGAGGGAGAGAGGGAGGGAGAGGGAGAGAGAGGGAGGCAGAGAGGGATTGAGGGAGGCAGGGAGGCAGAGGGTGAGGGGGGGAGAGGGCGGCAGAGGGTGAGGGGGGGAGAGGGAGGCAGAGGGTGAGGGGGGGAGAGGGAGGCAGAGGGTGAGGGGGGGAGAGGGGGACTGAGGGAGGGAGGGAGGGAGGGGGGGAGGCAAAGAGGGGGAGGGAGGGGGGAGAGGGGACAGGGGGGAGAGGGGAGGGGGAGAGGGGGACTGAGGGAGGGAGGGAGGGAGGCAAAGAGGGAGAGGGGAGGGAGGGGGGAGAGGGGGCAGAGAGGGAGGGGGAGGGGGGGTAGAGAGGGAGGGGGAGGGAGAGAGGGAGGGAGAGGGAGAGAGAGGGAGGCAGAGAGGGATTGAGGGAGGGAGAGAGACAGACACAGACAGAGGACGAGAGGCCTGCTCCTTATGGACATGTCCCAAATCCCTCCATCCCCCCTTTTCATTTTCTTTTTCACTTCCCTTTCAAGTGCCCTTGTATAATTCACTGTCACTCGTTTCATGCTCCTCTTTCTTTTTCCTTATTTACTTTCTCTCTCTCTCTCTCTCTCTCTCTCCTGCTCTCTTTCTTGCCCCATATTCCTTCTCCTCAGTCTCATTTTCTCCCTTTCTCTATGACTTTGTCCTTCTTTTTACCCCTCACCCATTTTCTCTGCTGTCTCTCGCTTGTTATCCCAGTCCACTATTTTTACTTCTTCTTTCAATCGTTCCTTATTTATGCCTCCCAGTTTTTGTTTGTTGTTCTTTCTCTGTCGTCTCTCATCCTTATTTTGCCTCTTGTTTTTTTTTTTAAATTAAGCATCTCATTTCTGTCTCTACCCCATTTTCTCTCTCTCTCTCTCTCTATTTTTCTCCTTTCATGCTCTTTACTTCTCTCCTCTCTTTTACTTTCTCTCTTCTTGTTCCCTCTCTCACAATCTTTCTGTCCATCTTTTTCCTTTTTCACTATCAATCCCTTCTTTCCTTCTCCCACATTTCCCTTTTATTTGTCATTCTCTGATTGCACTCTGCTGTTTTCCACTTTCTTTTTCACTCACTTTTTCTTTCTCCTTTTCTCCCCTCACAGTTCACCTTGCCGTCCTGTTTTTCTTGTTCTTGTCTTCATCCCTTCTTCTCTCCTGTCTCCCTCCCTAACGTTCATCATTTTATTTTTTCTTTCCCAGACTTTTCACCCCTCCTTCCACATTCCTGATTTTTCTGTCTTGCTCTCCTCTCTATTTTTCCCTACTGCACTGCAGTCTGACTGAGTCACATGGTGTGTGTGTGTGTGTGTGTGTGTGTGTGTGTGTGTGTGTGTGTGTGTGTTTGTGATTTCACGCTGCATGTTTCTTGTTGTCCTTCAGTTCTGCAGCAGCGAGAGCTGTACAGTTTGTCCTCAAGTCGTATTTAATTCTGCGCTTGCAGTGAAGGAGGCGTGGCCTCTGTACCCATCAGTCCCACTGAAGGAGGCGTGGCTCCTGTACCCATCAGTCCCGATGAAGGAGTTGTGGCCTCTTTACCTGTCAGTCCCAGTGAAGGAGGTGTGGCCTCTGTACCTGTCAGTCCCATTGAAGGAGGTGCGGCCCACCTGTCAGTCCCGGTGAATGAGGTGTGGCCTCTTTACCTGTCTGTTTGAGTGAAGGAGGCATGGCCTCTGTACCTGTCAGTCTTCATGAAGGAGGTGTGGGTTCTATGTTACACATTCTCAGTGAAGGAGGCGTGGCCTCTGTAACTGTCAGTCTTCATGAAGGAGGTGTGGGTTCTATGTTACACAGTCTCAGTGAAGAAGGTGTGGCCTCTGTAACTGTCAGTCTTCGTGAAAACGGTGTGACCTCTGTGTCACTTAGTCGCAGTAACGGAGGCATGCCCTCTGTAACTTTCAGTCTTTGTGAAGGAGGCGTGGTTTCTGTTACACATTCTCAGTGAAGGAGGCGTGGCCTCTGTAACTGTCAGTCTTTGAAGGAGACGTGGTTTGTATGTTACACATTCTCAGTGAAGAGGCGTGGCCTCTGTGCCGCTTTGTCTCAGTGAAAGAGGTGTGGCCTCTGTAACTGGTAGTCTTCTTGAAGGAGGCGTGGCCTCTGTAACTGGTAGTCCTGGTGAAAGAGGCATGGTCTCTGTGTAAAGGCAGCATGACCTAAGTGTCTGAATCATATTGTTTTTGACTAGACAATCTTGGACAAAATAAATATATGAAGAAAATGGTTCTTGCTCATGATTAGAGACACGGAGTAGTTGTGATGGTGAGATGATTTAGTCTTCTCTTTTCTTTTTAAATGTACTCCTATATTAATATCCACAGAGTCAGTCTGTGGGTTTATGTACACACAGTAACACAGTGCAAGTTCTTTGATGGTCAACGACAGGAACCGGTGTAGAACAGGAAGATAAACATGCAGGACTTCACGGAGAACAGCAGAGTAAAGTAAACACTCACTGCACTCAACAAGACGAAGCCAAGGCATAGTGTTGACTATGCAAACTGCCTGTGACTAAAGTTCAGCATAAACCTTACTCGTGCTGACATCAAGAGAATGAGCCTCTTCACAACCCACACAAAGGCCCTGCATCACAAAGACTGTGATTTATATCTGTTCATAGTTATTTATTGCTGCACAATGGCTAGAAAGGAGATTGTTAAAAAGGAGTGTTTGTTTGTTATGAGAAAGTGCTTCATCACAGTGGGACACGCTTGTTTTCGTCCGTAAGCCTGTGAGGAATCTGCCATCCGTCTGCCTCCACCTGTGCGTTGGCTCTCGCTGCGAGCGAACGTTTGTTTGCCAACACACACCCTGCCAAAGCTCCTTCTCTCCTTCATCGCCGATATATTCACTTACAGCAACTCGAGCTGCGTGTACTGCAGATATCTGGGCAGCGATCCATAACTTTTAGCATTTGCAGATTTACAGATCTCCAGGCTTCAGGTTTTAAAGGCAGGAAACTTTTCAGTCCTCTTTTGTGATTTTTTTTTTTTTTTTTTTTTTTTTCGTGGATCTCTGTGTGTCTTCACGACTGGGATTGAAGCGCAGTGCTTTTAGAGTAGCAGCTCCGTCCTGAATCACTGCCTCCCCGTCTTTAACCCCTTCCCTCTTTTCCCTCCGAGCTCAGCAGGCCGGAATCGCCCCGAGTGGGAATCTCACTAATTGTAGGAGAGTTGATGGTAAATGTCAGGCACACTGATCAGATTTCATGTGATAAATACTCAGCCTTGCTGTGCTGGAGGTGCTGCAGGGTTGGGTTAAGTTTTTAGGGCAGATATGATCCTCATCTGTGCGTTAGTCTGGATAGATGATCGCTCAGGCGTTCATGATTAGGATTATTGTTCATTTTCATAATGGTTACGCTGACTGAGACACAAATTCTCTTCTGTGGCTGAGACAATTGAGTACAAACGTTTGCATGGCCTTAGGACGAAATGGAGAAGGTGAACAATTCAGTTCTTCAGTCGCAGCAGTTAGAGTGTCTTGGTACCAGTTTCAGTATCAGATCCCAGTGCATCCAGCTGTGTAAACAAACACAAAACAAACAAAACGGACACAATTTCTGTGTCAAAAATTCTTTTTTATTCTCTTGTGTTTCGGTAACAAGTGATCGTATTTATAGTAACAGCGTAGGCAGGGGCATGTATTTTGGCTCTCAGTATTATCTCGGTCCCATAAATAAAGAAATTTAAATAAATAAATTTGAATAAATTCAAATAAATAAATATATAAATTTAATAATGGATATTAAATTTTAAATGATTTCAAAATTTAAATAAATAAATAAATAAATAAATTTGAATAAATTCAAATACATAAATATCTAAATTTAATAATGAATATTAAATTTTAAATGAATTCAAAATTTAAATAAATAAATAAAAATAAATAAATAACTAAGTACACGAATCATTTTAAATAAATAAATGTAAATAAATACATAAATAAATGTAGTCATATTGAATTTTAGACAAATTCAAAATGCAAATAAATACATTTGAATAAATAAATACATTTGAATAAGTTAATAAATTTAAGTAAATAAATAAACACACCGAAGATAAACATACGTTTAGGGTTTTAGTGAGGAAATGTAAACTTTTCACATATTTAATGAAGGCGTCTCCAGTGTCCGTGGATGCAACGGTGCATTTTTCCACCACGGGAAAGTTTTCAAGATATTCACATTTATTTTGTGTGTTTTTTTGGGGTTTTTTTTTAGTAACCTGACATTTTTCATGATACCTTTGTGGGTTTTTTGTTTTGTTATCTTCAAGAATGAGAAAGGGAAGTGTTTATAACATAAATAAACAGGAACTAACTTGTTTTTACTGATGTTCCACAACCTTCTGGATGTGGCAGCTCTGTGGTTAAGGTGTTGGACTACTGACCCGGAAGGTTGTGAGTTCCTTAAACCCCAATTTCTCAGCTGTATAAAATGTAAGTCTCTCTGGATAAGGGCATCCACCAAATGCTGTAAATGAATCGTTCTAAGTAAATAAATGGCTGAGGATGGAGCACATGATCAGTCAGGAGATACAGGACATTACTGTGGATAGAAGCCCTGAAGATGAACTGGAACTGATTTCATTTCCAGTCCGTTTTCGTGGTTTCTGACCACAGTCATGGCATTTATCCAGCTGGTAGCTTCATCAAGACTTCAGGTTGAAACTAGAACGAATTTCCTGGTTGCACTTTTTGACCCTATAGTACACAGTTAATGAAGGGTAATGATTGATGATCCAGATGACGACGAGGTTCTCTTCTGAGTCTCAAGGTTTCTTCCTCATATCAGCTCATGGAGTTTTCCTCATCAGCGTCACCTCTGGCTTGCTCATTAGAATTATGTCTCAATTTATATCCTGAATTTATTTATATATCTATATCTATATAAATATATTACTGTAAAGCTGCTTTGTGGCGATGTCCATTGTTAAAAGCACTAATAGTATTGAATTATGAAGGAAATAAAACACGTTGTTATTGGAAAATAATCAACTTCCACATCACCAGTTATTCATTTTTATTACTTTTTATACACAGTGGAGTTACTGGTATTACTGCATTTGTTTTAAATCATTTCGTGTGTGTGTGTGTGTGTGTGTGTTGGTTTCAGTTTTGCTCTGAGCTCAATCAGCCCACCCTCTCCAGTGTGTATAACTGGAACGGTCCTCGTGGTGTGTGGAAATGTGCTGCTTCTGGAAAACCCACTGGAGAGTCCAGTATAGTAAGTAAACACACACACTACACAGACGCATATGCTTTACTCACACACACACACACACACACACACACACACACACACACACACACACATTCTATCTCATGCACTTTCACACACAAACACACACTTATGCTATACACACACACTACACAGACACACATCCTATACTCACACACACCCACACTCTCACTCACGCACTTTTACACACACATACACTTATGCTACACACACAATCATCCACACACTAGATGACACACACACTACACAGACACACATCCTACACTCTCACACACACAAACAAACAAACAAACACACACACACATACTACACATATGCTATACTCATACATCCACACACACACACAGTATAGCTGCTACCAGCACAGTGTGTGAAGAGTTGTTGTGTATCTGCTGCTGACTGATTGTGTGTTTTTGTGCAGGGTTCAGAATATTCCGGGTTCCTCTGGGACTCCTCGGCCGGCATCCAGCTGAAAGAGGCCGTGGTTTTGGAGAGCGCTGCTGCTAACGGCAACGGGAACGACGCCCAGCCCAAAGCCTACCTCGGACACTTTTATGTGAGTAACAGCAGCTCTGGCTAAAGGCAAGCAGGGAATCTGTACAACTCCTAGTGTGTGTGTGTGTGTGTGTGTGTGTGTGTGTGTGTGTGTGTGTGTGTGTGTGTGTGTGTATGTGAGTAACTGATCCGGTGTAAATTTGATCCTTAAACATTTCACTGTACAGCTTACTGCACACATCAGGGACATAACCGAATACATGTACACGATACAGTTCGAGGAGATAACGCTTTAAACAGATAGAAAGCGAGCAGGTGAAGTTTTTGTCTCTTCTTTTGTTTTTTTATTTTCTTTCATTTTATGATAGCTTGAATAAAATATAATGCTTTTATATCAGTTCCACTGGGAAAAAAAAAAAGAGCTAGTTATAACAGGATAATGATGTTTTGTTTAATAAAACCTGCTCCGGATCTGCAGTAAACCTTTAACACTTTAATCTGAGTCTTCAAACAGAAAGGCGTGATCGGTTCATCCTGTTTCTCTCCAGAATAGCCAATAAAATATGATTAAACAAGCTTTGGGATGTGATTACTGGTGTTTGAGGTGATTAGAAGTGGCTCAAGCAGTTAAGGCTCTCGGTCACTGAACAGAAGGCTGGAAGATTAGGGTTTAATCCCCAGCACTGCCAATCTAACACCATGAGGCCCCTGAGCAAGGCCCTTAACTTTCTGTGCTCCAGGAGTGCTGTGTCATGGCTGACCCTGTGCTCTGACCCCAACCTCCAAAATTGGGATATGTGAAGAAAGTATTCACTCTCTGACGTATCAGTTGTATACATCGACCAGGCATAACATTATGACCACCTGCCTAATATTGTGTTGGTGCTGGTAAAACAGCCCTGACCCGTCATGCACTGTGTGTCCTGACACCTTTCTATCAGAACCAGCATTAACTTCTTCAGTAATCTGAGCAACAGTAGCTTGTCCATTGGATCGGATCACACGGGCCAGCCTTTGCTCCCCACGTGCATCAGTGAGCCTTGACCGCTCATGAGACCCTGTCTCCGGTTCACCACTGTTCCTTCTTTGGACCACTTTTGATAGATACTGACCACTGCAGACCGGGAACACCCCACAAGAGCTGCAGTTTTGGAGATGCTCTGATCCAGTGGTCTAGCCATCACAGCCTAGCCTTGTCAAACTCGCTCAAATCCTTATGCTTGCCCATTTTTCCTGCTTCTAACACATCAACTTTGAGGACAAAATGTTCACTTGCTGCCTAATATATCCCACCCACTAACAGGTGCCATGATGAGGAGATCATCAGTGTTAATCACTTCACCTCTCAGTGGTCATAATGTTATGCCTGATCGGTGTATGTCACCACGCTTTTCTTCTAAATGTCAAATCTTGACGATGACTCAGTTGACCGACATTACGTACAGACCATTGTTGTTCTTATCTAACGTTGAATAATGGTGTATATGATGAGCCGCACTGTGTTTGTGTTATATTTACTCCAATACGTATTTAGAACCGGACGTTATTTCCATCCACACCCCGAGCCACGGGATCCCCCAAACGAAAACATCATGCGAGTGGCAGCTTTTACTTTCACACCTACACGTGTGAGTGAGCACACAAATGTGAGGTCTGCAGGAGAAAGAAGCAAGCGTTCATTAATACATGCAATACATGATCATCTTTATTAACTGTCTGATCCGCATCAAATCAGACTACTAATAAAACCTGAAATAATTCCCTAGTAAATGTCACAAGCAGCTGCGAATTAATCAAATTAATGCGCAAGAAGAATTAAAAATAATCCAGCCCCTTATTTGGAAAAAAAAAATCTTAGCGGAGTGGTCTCTTTTGTTAAAAATACATAGATTTAGATCTTTTGGTTTTTTTCCTTTGCTTAAAATCAAGGAGTTTTTGTGATTCGATCTTTGTCTTCCTTTTTCTTTTATTTAATATTTATTACATGTTTAATGTATTTAATTGTGTATATAGAAATAAAATTGAATTGAAAAGAATTGCTTTTTTAAATTCTACCAGTTTAGGCCACGCCCACTCCGGGCTTTAATCTGAATACAGATCCGGATATTTGAAGCGTTAAAACGGTTACAGATGGTGTCATGGATCTTCAATACACTGAGCTTTTAAAAAAATATTTTAAATGTATAATTCAACTTGGGGGCACGGTGGCTTGGTGGTTAGCACGTTTGCCTCACACCTCCAGGGTTGGGGGTTCGATTCCCGCCTCTGCCGTGTGTGTGGAGTTTGCATGTTCTCCCCGTGCCTCGGGGTTTCCTCCGGGTACTCCGGTTTCCTCCCCCGGTCCAAAAACATGCATTGTAGGTTGATCGGCATCTCTAAATTGTCTGTAGTGTGTGAGTGAATGAGAGTGTGTGCGTGCCCTGCGATGGGTTGGTGCTCCGTCCAGGGTGTATCCTGCCTTGATGCCCAATGATGCCTGAGATAGGCGCAGGCTCCCCGTGACCCGAGAATAGATCGGATAAGCGGTAGACAATGAATGAATGAATGATAATTCAACTTAATTCAATTTCTAACCTCGTCAACAAATGCTGTATGAACTGTATATGATGTGTTGTGGCCTATTCACTGTCCTGCTGTGATGTTTACACGAATAAATTGGACTGTTACGTCTTTCCGACACCTCGTCCGTCTCTGATTTCCTGTGTCTGATCTCCGTTTCTGTACCCAGATCGGATCGTCCGAGCTCACCGTCGTGAACGTGCACTTGAAACCTCCATCAGCGCCAAAGCAGCAGAATGGGCGGAGCCACAAATCTGACGAGCCGAAGGCCCAGAAGCTGAGCCCTGGAGTGCAGGAGACTCTGAGAGGTTGGTTTTTTTGATGTCCCAGAATGCACTGGGTGTCTGATGTGTGACTTATTGGCAGCGTGTCAGTGGGTTCGGCTGCACGGCTGGATCTCTGGACGCTGTTTGTGCTGATGGTGAGCTAAACCGGAGCGCAGTGCAGCGTAAGCACACTGACAGGATTTCTCTTCACTTACTTAATGTGTTTTGGTCAGAACCTCATTGTGCTTTCTGTTTATTATATAACACGTCTCAGCGTTCGAGTTATCCTGGTCTCAATAACATATTTTATTTTATTTATTTATTTTTTATTTTAAGGTGCTTTTTTGTTTTGCAGTTTGTTGATGTGTGGTTCAGACATAACATTTATGATTTATTATTTTTGACACGAGACTTCTCTCTACACGTTAGCAAAGTAACACGTGTTATAATTCATACATTAGCCTAATAAACAAAAACGTTTTTAAGTTTCAGGCACAGGGCTGGAAATCAGAGGCATAAAGTAAGTGGAACCTCGCCATACGAATGCCCTCCCTTACGAATTTCCGCCTTAAGAATTGAAATTTTGTAAGGTATTTGCATCGGCATACGAAGCATTTTTGGCATACGAACGAACCGAACAGAGGCTAAGTTGCGCGTACGTCCGGGAGCCGTTCAAAACTTCTTAGCGTCAGTGGAAAGGCAAGCGAAGCGAGTTTACAAAGTTTTTTCAGTCAGTGAAAGCTGTCGTGAAAGAGTCATCCCACGATACCAACATTGTCTTCGGCAAGCGTTCAAAAGCTAGGTGATTTTTCGGGCGTTTTTTGTTGACAGATCGGTGGCGTGGGCGGTGTGTTCTATTTTTAGCCCAAGCTTGGTGGCGTGACTTCCTGTGAGGAGCCTTGACATGGAATGCTTGGCTTGGGTCAGTTCTTTGTAAGCGGCCATACAGTTTACATACGCTTCGTACTGGTCATATCGGTCATATTTTTGGCCGGCTGGAACGGATTATCTGCATTTACATTATTTCTTATGAGAAAATTCGTTTCGCAATACACATTTTCACCTTAAGAACTCGCCTCCAGAACCAGTTCAATTCCTATGCCGAGGTTCCACTGTATAATATATTTTCTGTCCTGTTAGAGATCATGCCTAGCTTTCCAAGCTTTTGAAAACAAAGCTGTTCATTAAAAGTGTTATTCACTGTTTAAGTGAAAAAGCAACACAAGTGTTTGTGTAGCCTGAATTAAAGAAATCTCAGATCAGCTTGAGAAATGATATGATGATTAAAGTTCTCTGAAAGGAGAACCCTCTTAAAAGTTCCAGACCTTTAAATACTGAAGCGCAGCTTTCTTTTCTGTGAAGTGTAAGTGTGATGTGTATGTGATGATCGTGCTCTCGTTGTGAAATCGGAGCTCAGTGTGGGTTCTCTCTGTAGGGGTGAAGAACGTGTTGGTTGTCGGAGGCTTTGGGCTTCCTCCAGACAGCGCTCAGTTTGAGCCTCTGAAGAAGGAGAAGCTGAGCGCGCTCGTGCCTTCCTCCATCAACACCAACATCAGCACTAAAACACCGCAGGGATCCAGCTGTCTGGACAACATCTGGGCCAATCGTAGCATCAAGAAGCTCTACACAGGTGCGTGCATGTATATGTGTGTGTGTGTGTGTGTGTGTGTGTGTGTGTGTGTGTGTGTGTGTGTGTGTGTGTCTGGTTTTGTGTATAAATGTGCATGTGTGTCTGAGTGTGTGTAACTGCAGGAGAGTGTGTGAATGTACACTCATGAGTGTGTCACTAACAAATCACAGCCATCAGGAAGACTTGTGTCCTGTTATTGTACATGAACGCACAATCATAGAGAACATTTCAGTAATTAACTTTTTTTAACTTAATTAAAAGATCTTTTTTTAAAACAGAGAAATGTTACAAATCCCAGGTTTTGTAAGTCATCCGTATAACATGATATGATTGTTACAGGTTTAAAAACGTATCTAAAACGTGTGTGTGTGTGTAGGTCATTGCTCCGTGGTGAGGGAAGGCCTAACCAACCCCTGGATCCCTGATAACTGGTCATGGGGCGGCGTGGCGTCGGAGCATTGCCCCATCGTGGCCGAGTTTTTCACGGGTTGCACAAACGAGAAGCCGATGAAGGAGCCGCTGCTCAACGGAGGCAGCAGTGTGGCCGTGGTGGAGAGGGATGACATCACACCCAAACATGAGCGGTGACCTTTGACCTTCGGGCTGTGGAGACTGTCGTGGTGGTATGACATCACTGCAGAGAGACTGAGATGGACTGAGACTGCATCTTTTCCAGCTGTTGTACAGTAGAAATAATTTTGAATATAGAGAAATAATCAGATATTTAAGGAGATGAGACAGAGAGATATGTATGTATTCAATTTTTCAAATTACACATGTGCTAAAAACTTTTTAATGAAGTACCTGGAATAAAGCAATACTGAGAATTTAACTGATCAAAGTAATATAACTTATCTGTATTAGAGATAGAGTTGTTTATGTGATGTGATGTTCTTTCTCTGAGCCTGACAGCACAGAGGCCACGCCTCCTTCTATATGACTGACAACACAGAGGTCACACCTCCTTCTCTATGACTGACCACACCGAAGCCATGCCTCCTTCTCTAAGATTAACAGGCACAGAGGCCACGCCTATTTTAGAAAGATACACTTTGGCCTTGCCTCCTTCTGAAGACGACTGATACAGAGGACACGCCCACTTCCCAAAGACTGACAGACACAGGCCATGCCTCTTTTAGTGAGAAAATTTGTATAAGCAAGTCCTCTACAGTAGGAGAGCAAGTGACCCTTGTTTTTAGGTTACATCCTTCCATGACGTGTGTGTGTGTGTGTGTGTGTGTGTGTGTGTGTGTGTGTGTGTCCTTAAACAAGCCCGATCAACTATGCTATCAGGATGATATAATTAAGTATTTCAGAGTACGAGTGAACGAGGTGATAAATGTTCAGACGACAGAAAAAGTGTAAAAAGAGTATAAAATTCCTGTGAAATTTCCTCATTCCTAAATGTTAATGTTTAACACATGGTTGCTTGCACCTTGATATTTAAAGTAACAAACAGCACCGCAAAACATTTACGTCTTCTGAAACAAAGTCAACTTAACTGAACAAGGTCAACGTTTGTCATTTAAAAATAAGTAAATGAATTCCTTGTGTTTTCACAATTGCTGTTAACTAGTGCCTTCATGAGGTTTTATTTTGAAATCATGTAACATCAAATCATATAGGAGACATGTTTAGTTCGGGTCACTAAGGTGATGTGAATAACCTGTGCATGTGAAGAGCCAGTGCCAAATTTGGTTTATCAAAAGATTTTTTGTAAAAAAAAAAATTTTAATTGTGAATGCAAAACTGCACATTGACATACATCTCTCTCAGTGAAGCATGGTGGTGGTAGCATCATCTTGAGCTTTACCTCTGGCTGCGTACTGACTGTAAGCTCCTCCATAGGGACTTGTTTTTTTTTTTCTCATACTTTCAGTGGATGGATGGATGGATGGCTGGATACATTAATAGAAGGATGGATGGAAGAAAGGATTGATGGATGGATGGATGGAAGAATGGATGGATGGCAGAAAGGATGGATGGATTAATGGAAGGATGGATGCATGGATGGATGGAAGAAAGGATGGATGGATTAATAGAAGGATGGATGCATGGATGGATGGAAGAAAGGATTAATGGATGGATGGAAGAAAGGATGGACTTCTCTAGGCAGCGTTATAGTTATGACAGTTTTTCCAAGTAATAGATTTCATGACGAGCCATAATGATGATTTTCAAATCCTGGACTTGTTTGGTCTTGATGGCCTTTATGATGCTGTTTGTTAGCTATGATCTCTGAGAATTTTTATTGCCATATCTTTAACATCAGGTCACACTGTCGCACACTGATGGACTAATTATGCAACTTCGACGTTTTCACATCACCCGGTGAATCCTAATGCAATAACAGCTTTGAATTATTTGTAACTAATTTCCAAAATCAAAATATACTGACGTTTTTTTTTTTTCTTTTCTCCACTCCAGCATTACGGGATATTTGTGTAGGTTCATGGCGTGTTGTCTGCATTAAACTGATTGAAGTTGCAGGCTGTAAAACTGCAAACTGTGGGAAAAGTTCAAGCTGTGGATAATGATGGCGGCTGTGGTGGTGTGTTGAGTGACAGCGCCATCTTGTGGCCTGCTCTGAAACAGTGAGCTGGTACAATATACTGAGCTCTGACATGAACATTACTTTCAAAAGGACGAAAATATCTGAATTCACAATGAGTTTCACCTAAATTATGCTGATGTGTGTAACGTATGTGGGTTCTCTCACACTAATGCTAATAAATGCTAACACTAGTGAGCAAATTACCTCAGGGAAAAATCCTTGTTAGCTGTTTGTTGCTATTTTTTCATCGTTTATTATTTTATTTCCTTCATATATCATTAAATTGGTCTGGGGAAAGAAAGATTTCCTTAAAATCTCTTACAGTCTTATACCAGAAGGCTTCAAAATTTTATTTAACCCCACGTGAACCAGCTAGCTAGCTAGTTAGTCAGTTCTAGCCATAGGAGAGTACTACATGTTGACATTTCTGAAGGTCTTTCGGTCAAAGATATTTTATGTTAAATGATAAAATGGCATGAATGGGTTCAAATGATGATTTACAAGGAATATTTTTTGCAATAAAAATTAAAAAGAAGAAGAAAAAAAAAAGAGGAATACATTTCCTCTCAAGTCAAGACCTGTTTTTTTTTTTTTGTTGTTTTTTGTTTTTTACCATAGCATGTCATCAACAATCAGCACAAAACATGTTTAGACCTTAAATCTGTCAGGGATAGTGGGGGAAAAACTGCCAAAAAAACTGAAATAAGTGGGTAAATTTATTAGGATTTGACACGTTTATGAACATCAGAACACAAGTTTCTCAAATATCTGAGGAAAAACTCCTGTAAGATGAAAAGCATTAGGAAGGAACCTACTGGTGAGAAAGGTTGTGTGTTTTCATGCGAAATACCACAAACACAAACCTGAAAACATGCTAATTTACAAATCATCAAGTCTAACATTTAAAGTAGTCACAGAAGTTAACATCTACACTAAAAAGAATTATAGTATTAAAGATAAATACAGTATGTAAGGAATAAAGGGTGTGTCCCAGACACCAGTGCTGGAAAGAAGAGATCCTGGTCGATTGCTAACTAGAACATAATCGAACACATCTCAGTCCAGTGTACAGAACCTATATTTATCTTTGTTGTGTTTCTGATTATATGCAAACAACTTTAGAGATTTGAATAATATTTTGATGGTGTGCACAAGTTTGACTCAAATTGATGCAGTAGAACAAATGGAAGTTAGCATTCGATGCTAAGTCAAATTACAGTGTAATTTCAGCTATACAGTGGCTTTTTTTCAGTACTGACCAACACATCTAAAGAAATCCAAGTAGTTTCATCTTATTTTCATTGTTACATCAGTCATTAACCAGCTTATGCTTAGCATCTATCTATCCATGCACCTGATAACAGATTATTAGTTATTAGTGAAAACAGAACTGCAAATTGACGTAGACTATATTACCAAAAGTTTTGGGACTCCCCTCCAGACCATTGAATTCAGGTGTTGTTTTTCAGGGGTTGGGCTCGGCCCCTTAGTTTCAGTGAAAGGAACTCTTAATGCTTCAGCATACCAAGACATTTTGGACAATTTCATGCTCCCAGCTTTGTGGGAACAGTTTGGGGATGACCCCTTCCTGTTCCAACATGACTGCACACCAGTGCACAAAGCAAGGTCCATAAAGACATGGATGAGCGAGTTTGGTGTGGAGGAACTTGACTGACCTGCACAGAGTCCTGACCTCAACCCCACAGAACACCTTTGGGATGAATTAGAAGCAGAGACTGCGAGCCAGACTTTCTCGTCCAACATCAGAGCATGACCTCACAAATGCGCTTCTAGAAGAATGGTCAAAAATGTCCCATAAACACACTCCTAAACCTTGTGGAAAGCCTTCCCAGAAGAGTTGAATAGCTTCAAAGGGCGGGTCAACTCCATATTACATTCATGTGCATGTAAAGGCAGATGTCCCAAAACTTTTGGCAATATAGTGTACAGTACATGGCCACAGTGAAGCATGGTGATGGTAGCATTTTGACTTTTGACTGCTTGTGTCAGAAGCACAAATTCATATACTCTTGTATGGTTTAATTACGCAGTATACTAACAAAAACGTGTCTAGAAAACATGACCTTTGCTAGTGTGCATAACTAATATAATACATAAATAACATTTCTCAGTGTCACAACTGACATACACTCACAGTGCATTGTGAGCCACCGAGTGTGTATGAAAAAAATAGAACAAAAATGACCAGAAAAATCAGAAAGAGTTCTGACTAAAAGACATTTTGGGATGTTTCTGAACTAGCTGACAGTGTAGTAGAAATGCAAAATGTATGCTAGCGTTTGGGACACACCCACAAACTGGCATAAGCAGAGTGCCACACTGGCAGGTATGTATATTTCTCCTCAGAAGTTTGGTTCTTTAAAAAAAAAAAGTAATTTCTGATCACGGCAGGTAGGTGGCACTGAGGTTGTGTTTATGTTCATCCTGGTATGCCTGATTTCTTTAACTTTAACAGAAACGTTTTAGAAAAATGTACACTTTCTTTAAATGGATTAAAAAGGACACTTGGGTATAAGGAGCATCACTCGTAGGCTGGGTCAGAGATGCAGGGTTGGTCAGTCTAGCACACAGAATTTTTTAGAATTATCAGGCCAGGTCAGTGTGGGAATCAGAGGTCACAGGGGTGTCCTGGCATGCTCAGATAAGTGCTTGGAGCTCTTCATCGGTCAGCTGATTGACCACCATGATCTTCTGGAGCTGCTCGGCGTAACGCGCCTTGTCCTGCAGGAAGTGAGGGATTCGCACGTTCTCCATCACAGCAAGGCTCTTCAGGCGCTCCACATCCTCGTAGGACACCTGCAGAATGTGCATGCTGATGTGGGTTAAATAAGTAACAGCTTAATGTCCCCATAAAACATCTTTACACCTATACACCTCCATACTAACTGCATTAACCTACTGTATATATGCACAATAAAGAGTCATTAAACAAGAGATAGCTTTAGAAATCTAAAGAATTTAAACTAGTTATTAGCAAAAATAAGTAAAGGAGGTGGGGCCTTATAATTAGTTCTTGATACTGATTGGTCAAAAGGTGATTGATTGACACTCTGACAATAGTACAGCTGCACATCACAGATTTGTACTAATATCTGTAGTATTTCTGTGGTAGCAACTGACACGTGGATTATATAGTGGACCTTCCACAAAAATTTATTTAAAAAATGTGTCATTTACACGACAAGCTGCATTTTCTGTCTTATTAAGAAAAGACAGTGAACAGACTGGTGAGGGAACAGCTGTTTACAGCTGCTATAATTTTTCCTGCTAACAGGAACTCAACATGTCCATACGAATGGATAAATAAAGACCAATACCATGTGACATTATTTGAGTAAATCATTCTTTTTCTTAACCTACACAAAATCAAGATGTTCAGCTGTTATTTGTCTGTTGGTTAGTAAGATTTACAGTCAAATTTCTTGTCAAATAGCTTCGTTAGCTACATGCACTAATTAGACTTGTAATGAACTTACATTAACTACGTAGATAGTTCTCTGTTCTGACATTTTGCCTGCATCAGTGTTTTCTATTTCCATCAGCAGTCTTTTAACTTAACTTAACTTTAACTTAAATAGATTTAGCGTATCTATGCTTTGATCAAACTGTAATTCAATAAACAATCACAGTGTGCTGAAGAACAAGCGAAAATGCAGTAAAGTGTCACATTAATAGTCACATCTGACCTTCCCAAGCGCGGTGAGGAGCTGAAAGTCGATCTTCTCTCTGTGCCTGAGGATCTTCAGGATGCCGTCCAGATAAACCTGGTCCTTATTAAAACAGCCTGAGCACATGGACAGAAAATTAGATATAAACTCTCATCGCTTGTCTGTTTAATGCTGTATAGTGTTATTATTACCGGGTTGCGATGTGTCGGTCTGGCCACGTTTAGCTCGTACACAGTAGTCCCAGCGTGTACCGGGATCGTGGACGAAGCGTGCAAGCTCTTGGAATAGCTGCATGAAGGACATGTGCGCTGCCTGGTGGACGGTGTAGTAGAGCAGTGCGGCACGCCACAGCCGAGGGTCTCTACGGAACAGCACGCTGTGGATGCTGGCCAGGCCCTCCTCGGTAGGGTTGACCGGCTTCAGTCCGAGCTTCTTCCGCCCGGTTCCGCTGCTCCACGGCTGCTGGCTGTTATTGATGCTGCGGAAATAGTGAGTACCTGAGTGATAGAAGGAGAGAGATAAGCACACCTCCAATAAAAACTTGTACAGTGTTAAGGATCTATAGAATGCTTTTCACACACACCAATCTCGTGTCTCAGCATGCCTTCGAGCCACTGCTCCCTGGCTGTGGAGATGTTGATGGTGAGAGTCGGTCTGCCGTTCACCACAGTCATGGAGGCTCTGGAGAGCAGGTCCTCGGTCAGGTGCACCACTATCTACACATACATACAAACAGATTCACATGCTGTACTGTACCATACTGCGCATTAAATTAATCTATTCTGATTATGATAAATGCTCTGATGTGCACGCACTTACCTCTCCCACACAGCCTTCCTTCTCCATGTACTTCTTGACATGGGCCCAGATTCGGCTCTTGGTCAGCAAGCTTCCTCCGGTGGCCTGCTCAAACTTCTCATAATTTCCGTACTTGTGCAGAGCCAGCTCCATGATGCGCACCGCCTGGGAGAACGTCATAGAGAGGTGAAAGAATGAAGCTGACACAAGAAATGCAGCAAGTCTGTGAGGACGCTAAGAAGAGTGCTGTCTGTTGAACAATGACACAAGTCACACATTAAATGGACAGAGACATAAAAAGAGAGAAAGACCTGGAAGGAGCGAGAGAACAGGTGTAGAAGAAAAATGGAAGGTGTAGAAGAACCCTTCATATTGAACCCTCATTTTATTTATTAGCTCCTACTACATTTGGTTGTGTTTGTGATGATTATGGTTATAAGTGAAAGAAATGATTTGATGGTAGTGAAGATTGAGAGGCAAAGAAAGAAGATGGATGGAGGATTATTTGTCAGGGGTTAAATAGTAAAAGTCTGAGAACTAGGTTTTGTTTGTTGTGCTTGGCATCAGAAATGGACTGTTACCTGTGTGAGAAAGCGGTCAGAGGCTTTGCTGTGTTTTTCCAGAACTTGTGGTGATGCTGGGTTGCTGTACTCAAACTGTGGGTTATACCTGAAGTCTGACTTGAAGAACTTGGCCTTCTCTCTCTCCACATTAGAAGGTTTAATGGCAGTGAGAATGCAAAGCTTCTTTGTGGAGTTTTCTCCATCTCTACTACCTTTAGCCAGCTGTGGGAGTCTGACCCGAGGTTGATAAACCCTGTTGAGCTGGCTACCAGGACGTGGAGACAGGCCAACTGGACTGCCAAGGATGCTTATATTGTTCACTGGCCAGGAACAATGGAAAAGCTGTGATTGGCTGATTTCTCCATAGCTCTGATTTCCTGATCCGATCAGCACCAGAGGCCTCGTGTCTCGGCGGGTCGATGTAGAGACGATGTGCTGTGCTCTTTTAAACTGTCTGTAGGGGGAGTGCTTGAGCATCTTGCCTTCTGTCTCCTCTTCTTTCTGTGGGAAGAGTGAGCTGCTGGAGAACGGGTTCTTTAGGACACTAGAAGACCAGCGATCCACATACACCTGACTTACAGGCTTCTCCATGACTCTCAGTACACACTTCTTAGCCATGTCCTTCTCAGCCCAGTGGAGATGTTCTAAAGAGAAATATAAGAATATGATGTAGAACATCAAATATCCACTAATCAGTGGAATAGCTTGTCAGACCTAGTGGTGGAGGCGTGGCCTCTGTGCTGTCAGTCCCAGTGCTAAAGATGTGGCCTAGCAAAGGAGGCATGGCCTTTGCGGTGTCAGTCCCAGTGCCAAAGGTGTGGCCCAGTAAAGAAGGTGTGGCATCTGAGTTGTCAGTCCCAGGGATAAAGTCGTGGCCCAGTAAAGGAAGTGTGGCCTCTGTGGTGTCAGTCCCAGTGCTAAAGGTGTGACCCAGTAAAGGAGATGTGGTGTCTGTGCTGTCAGTCCCAGTGCTAAAGGTGTGGCCCAGTAAAGGAGGCATGGCCTCTGTGCTGTCAGTCCCAGTGATAAAGGTGTGGCCCAGTAAAGCCTCTGTGCTGTCAGTCCCAGTGATAAAAGCGTAACCTAGGAAAGAAGGCGTAGCCTCTGTGGTGTCAGTCCCAGTGCTAAAGGTGTGGCCCAGTAAAGGAGGTGTGGTGTCTGTGCTGTCAGTCCCAGTGCTAAAGGTGTGTCCCAGTAAAGGAGATGTGGCCTCTGTGCTGTCAGTCCCAGTGCTAAAGGTGTGGCCCAGTAAAGGAGGCATGGCCTCTGTGCTGTCAGTCCCAGTGATAAAAGCGTAACCTAGGAAAGAAGGCGTAGCCTCTGTGGTGTCAGTCCCAGTGATAATGGTGTGGCCCAGTAAAGGAGGCGTGGCCTCTGTGCTGTCAGTCTCAATGATAAAGGTGAGGCCCAATAAAGGAGGCATTGCCTCTGTGGTGTCAGTCACAGTGATAAAAGTGTGGCCCAATAAAGGAGGTGTGTCCTCTGGGGTGTCAGTCCAAGTGCTAAAGTGTGGCCCAGTAAAGGAGGTGCTCTCTGTGCTGTCAGTCCCAGTGATAAAGGCGTGGCCTAACAAAAGAGGCATAGCCTCCGAAGTGGCTCTGTAAGAAGTATCTTTGGATCAGAGGCTGCTTTATTAGTCTTGTTTGGAGGAAGAGATACACCCGTTCCTGTTAAAGAACAATTGTTCGATGTAAATTAACATGACACTTAAAACGCTCTTAAACATTCAAAGTCCTTCAATTGCTTCTCTCCTTCTGCTCTTTGTGTCCCATTTTCCTGGAAACCTAATCTCTGTGTCCTCGTCGTAACTACAACAAATGAAATCGATATGGAAGGAACAAAACAAAGCCCATTGTAAAGTCCTCAAGAATCCTTTTAAGGAGCGTGACAGTGAAATATCCTCAGTGATAAATCCATGAGAGATTCGGTTACAGCGTGACAAAACCGCAGCCACTTTTCCACATCTTATCTGACCTGTTCTGCTGCTTTAGATACAAACCTCGGGATGTTCTGCGGATGAATTTATTTATTTGTCTTTTGGAATCAAGTCACGTTAAACTGACCTCGGTGGCTGGAGTGTGCGAGCTCTTGGGACGCACTGTGCCACGCTTCATTAAAATGATCCTGATTATTTTGGACAGTAGGAGCACACAGGCAGTGAGAGGACACCCGAGGCATCGAATCACAACAGGAGCGAGCTTTTAATGAGAGCAATGAGCTGGAAGGGCACGGCTTCATCATCACAGCCGATTACTCTAACAAAGCTCTGGGATGTGAAATGATCAGGCATTAAGTGTAATACCATGTATTACTTTTGACATGATGGTGATTTAAATCGATTTAATTATCGTATTCAATGCACAATTTAAGCAATATGATTTAAAAAGTATATATTTTTTAATGATTTTTATGTACATTATGGTTGTCTGTCTGTGTGAGCATGATTATTTGCATAGGCGAGAGACAGGTACTGAAGATGAATTGTATTATACAGTACAGTAATGTTTAAAATATTGAGATTTCTTATAGAAAAACAAACAAACAAACAAACAAAACCAGCATGGTGGAATGAAGCAGCAAAGTATAAACTCCTTTAAAAGTCTTTTCCATGTCAGAAACGTTACCTCTGTCTGTTACACAGCACTGTCACTGGAGACTCCTTCCATAAATGATACACCTCATCAGTTTACTACTTCATAACATCCACAATGACACATATTTTGCTATAAATATTATGTAAGATATATATATATAAAAAAAAAAAAAAGTAGATTCAATTTTAAATCTTCTGAATATGAAGACGTTTATACATTACTGCAGCTTCCTGAACCACATTTAATGGGTTTTATTTCTTTCATGTTATAATCAATGATTAAGATTAATGATCATAACTAGAAAGTCTGTGAAGAAATCTCCTTAAAGCAATTGTTGTGCTATAGATGTTTTTATTTATTTGTTTGTTTATTTGAATTATAACATCAGATCCAGGAATAATAATCATCATCATCATCATCATCATCATGATCATCATCATCATCTAGGAAACTCACCAGTAACTTGAATGGCTTCCAGCATTGCTGAACAGATAAAGCTGTGGAAAGATGAGGTCCAGCTGACAATAAGACACACACAAGCTGCAAATATTTACACAAATATTATTTCGTGTACGTAACGATGAAATATCCTGACGATAATCTTATAACACGTTCTCCTCATATTCCTACTGCTTCGCTCTGCGGTCTGTTCACTCTCTCTGCAGCTGAGCTTCGTCTTGTTGTCATGGAAACCTTACGTCATTTCCGTACGACCTTACGGCTAGGTAATTTTACAGTGATGATAATATTACATTGACATACTGTGAAACGACGTCATTTACGTAATCGATTGTTTAATTGTAGTTATATATATTTTTTTGTATTCACAAATGTTTTGACAGCTCAGTCGTGACGCAACAATGACGTATTCAACATGGCGGTTTATCCAGAAACTGCTCAATGGAGGGAATTATTACGATATTTTAGTCGCACCGAGCCGTTCTGGAGTAATTCACCAACAAATCAGGGAGAAATATACCATATGGTATTCTTGGTACGTTTTGTGTTTTGAGCCGCTACCTACATTTGAGCCGCAGTTAAATTAACAAATTAACTTCCGGTTTCGGCGTGTCCATAATTTCTCAGTTGCTTAGCAACAGTGAGAGGCGAGTCGTCTGCTATTCAACATTAACGTGGTGTTCTTAACACCTTGCTACAGGGGGAATGGGTTGGTTTTTATTTATTAAAAAAAAAATAAAAACAAAAAAAACCCTCCATATATCACTCAAAATTTGCTCAGCTTAATGTTGATATTCTTGCAAATAATTTTGTGAACGTGAACTCTAGGCACAGATTTGTTCACCACTATAACTGAAAATAACCTCCTCATACACAAACAGCCAAAAAAAAAAAAAACTATCTCTAATGCTCAGGCATCTCCTTTTCACACGCTTTATTACACCCGAGACACCAAAGGTTAAACACAAGCTGAAATATTTCATACTACATCCTTCAGTGACGACAGACACTTCACATTCATAATCAAGCACAAAGTTTGTTGTCCATCAAGGGCAATATTTATTAAAAGACAAAGTAAAAATGGTTGTTGAACTACAATAAGGTGTCTTGTAGTGGATTCTTTTTTTTTTTTTTAACAAACAACTGCAGTCATCACATGACCCATATTCATGAGTACAACTTGACCATTAAAAAAATCACAATAAAATACAAGACCAAGGGGAAGTGTGTTTGTAGCACAATGCTCTTAGGAACAGCACATGTCAAAACAAATCTGATTAAATTTTAGAGTAGATGAATATTAATGATACTAAACAATATTTCCCCCAAAGTCCAGCTTTAATAAAACTCACAGGGCAAATAGTCTGTTTTGTGAGGGGTCCATGTCAGGGGCAAAGCTCGATGTCCACTGTCCAGCATTTTTACTGATACTGTGTGGACACCAAATGAGCCTAGGCTGTATAAAAGGTGCTCCTTTTTCACTCTAATCAGTAAGTAAGCTTGTGGAGCTCAACATCAGACAGTAAATCCAGCTCTCGCCACATACATGTCATCACTTTGTAGAAAGTTCAGTGTAAATAGCATTTTTGATTAAAATGGACATTCAGGAAATAAATGCCTGTAACTATATGCCTATCTGACAAGATATCAGTGTATACATTCGCAGATTACTCCATGCTCTCCGGGTCAGCTTGGGCCATGTACGCGTCCAGCTCTGCATCTAGATGTCCCTTGGTTTTGGACATGTAGGCATCCAGCTGATTGTCCAGCTGTTCTCTGGTGACAGCGGGACGTCCTGCTCCCCTGCCTCTGCCTCGACCACGGCCTCTTCCGAGGAAACCGCCACGACCACGCAGACCTCCGCGACCTGAAAAAAAGGGCACATCTTAAGGTTCAACACATACACTATCATTAACTCTAGGCCTTATTTATTGAGTACTTTGTGCTACAGCCGATTTAAAACACACACAACTCCATGAAAGGGAGAGCTGAAAACAAGAACGTGATAAAACTGTGGAGAGCCTTCTCATTATCTTCCAATAATGCAGTCTAGCCACTGCAGCACATCAGTTACAACAGACACACACCAAAGCAAACAGGACCGCTGCCACGAGTATCCGTTTGGCGAGTGTGTCTCAAATCAAACGCTTGTTTACTAAGCTGTAATCTTACTGAATACAACACTACCAGCTTTCCTACTGCAGTTAGGGTCTGAATTCAAATACTTTTAAAATGTACTAAAAACTGTTTTGAGTAAGCAGTCTTCTGAACTTGCCAGCACACTAAAATGTATGAATGTAATTTAAGAAAGCACAATCACAACCACAGAAGATAGTTTTAACCAGAAACATAGCTTGTCAGTCTGTTTAACCTCATATTCCATTTCAACTTGGAAACCTGGCAGGTCAGGATGTTCTAGCTCAGACATGACGTCTAGTCTTTTACTCCTCCAGGTGCACACAAGATAAAAACTCCTCTTGTGAACTTCAACTCTTTTATGTAAATTTACACATCACATGATCGTAGAATAAATTTTTTTAAACTTCCTGGATTTTTCTAAAAAGCACATTTTGTGCAAATGCTGCTGAGGATAATTTGATTATCCACAAAATCCTATCCAAATAAATAAAGTCCTGTAATCCTCACCTCGGGCTCCGGCTCCTCCATGTGCTGCTCCTCGGCCCATCAGAGCGGCTCCTCGACCCATGGCCCCTCCTCGCTGGCGCATTCCCTTGCGAATACCTGGACGCCCCGGACCACCTCGGCCCTTCAGCTGACCTGTCGTATGTGCACACACACTCACTTTAGTCCATTACCGTGCCATGAGTCTTCAACAGTACTGATGTCCATGTCTGAAAACTGTCTGAGACTGATTACATCACCACACCCCAGTTTAACTATAATGCATGATGTGGAGATTTCATCACACCTCTAAGAGCCAGTGCTCCTCTCATGGCGCCTCCTCTTCCTCGTCCTCTGAGGCCTCGCATAGCTCCGCGCATTCCTGCCACACCGAAGCCACGACCCCCGGCGCCTCCCCGCATCAGCGGGCCGATGGGACGACCCAGCCGTGCCTGAATGTTGCTCTTCCCAAGTCGCTGCTTCAGGCTCTGCAGAGATGAGGCGAGGAACCAAAGCAGCATAAAAACAGGATTATAAACCAATCAGCCAAAAGGAACCGAATCATTCTCACCAGTCTTTAACACTCCTCTGACTTCACTAGCTCTAGCTTCACTATACTCTATGTAGTGGGCATATGTAGAGAAAGTAAGTATAATTCAACAAAACATTTTAGATGGATTAATTGTACAGCAAGCACACAAGGCTGGATTAATAATCAAAAATAAAACATTGAACTACAATGAAAACTGACTGTATTAAAAATTTAAGATGTTCTCGTCAGTGAGGCATGTTTGTGTGTGTGTTGTGTACTAGACTTTCGAGTAAATCGCCACTAGACTCTGGATTGTTATAAGCTTCACTCTTTAGACACAAAAACTAAAATTAAAGCTGATATTCCAACGCGATCGACAAAAAACAAATATTGCTCAACTACTTACAGCCTGCAGTCTTTAGGACCTTGGAGACAAGGCTGTGTTATTGCATCAAGTGTGTTTGTATATGTACATAATTATTTGATAACTAAAAGGAGGGGGAACTCATCCAGCAAAACTCAAGGACTGTGTGAATGAAAGACCTCCGAATACAAACAAACAAGCAGGGGTTCAATCCCCAGCACCACACCAAGCTGTCACTGGCCTTTAATCCTCTCTTCTGGTCACTCGCTCAACTACCTGTTTGTGCTGCAGTGCTGCCTGCACTGACGGCCTGTTTTCCATCTGCTGGGCGAGACGCCGGTTCCTCGCGCTGGCCATGTGCTGCTGTTGCATGGTCGCTCGGATGCTAACGGCGGTCGGCTGCTTGTTCTTCATCATGTTAGTGAAGCTTGTGGGACACAACCGAAAGGAGCGGAGAGCAAAGAGAGGGAGAGAGAGAGAGAGAGAGAAAGAAAGAGGAGAGGGGGATACGAGGAAAGGAGGTTTCCAAATCAAATCACTTCACACACCATGGACGCAGCCACAGGGGAACCTGCAGCAATTCACTGAAGGCCTGTTATCAGGCACGCTTTCCTTCATTACACTCTCTCTTTGTACTGTCTGGTGACACCCCGACATTTTAACCAAACAAAATGCCTGTGAACTTCTAAAAGTGGTAGAGGAGAGAGACAGAGATAGAAGGAGAGAGACAGAGATAGAAGGAGAGGGAAGCAGAGAGGGGGGGGGGGGGGGGTCACTGCCACTTACGAGCCGCTGTCTCCACATCATCGGCCACGGACGGCACGGGACGGAAGGCGGCCCAGGGCTTAAGTGGGGTGTCCGGCAACTCGGCCACTTACAGTCTGGACCGTGACCTCTGACATTTTTTGCCATGAGAGGCTCATGAGGTAAACAAGGGAAGGGGATGAAGGGAGCGGGTCACGTCCAGGCACGGGCTGAGCACCTTGTGTGAGAGAGTGAGAGAAGACAAGTGAAGCAGGAGAAGAGGAGAATGAGGAAGATCATCAGAAGTGGTCTAAGTGAGAGAGTTTGTGTGAGAGAGGGCAAGAAATATGGCACGCTTTATTAAATCTCATCATCTCTGCCATGTTTGAGGAGGTTCTTCTGCAGGAAGCTTACCTCACCGTGATTACACACCCCCTCTCACCTCAGGGTGTGCACTGCTCATGCAAGATGGCTGACGTGACGGAAAACCCACGGTCAGGTCTCCTGTGCGGAGCGTACGGTCGTCCGCCATGTTGCGTGAGCAGTGCACACTCCATGAGCAGCCTGGCGTCCGTGCCTGTTCTGCTCTGGTATCTCCCCTCATTGACCTCCAAAGAGCATGGCTTCCTGCACCGTGCCTTAAGTATCTCTGCATGATTGATTTGTTTTTTTTTTCTCCCCCCGGGCTTGAGATAGTGCTGTCAGGATGCGTGGAGCCTCACCGCTCGTTCAGCGACACCTTGGTGGTGCTTTTCAGCACAACTTTTTGAGTCGAGGGGGAACTCATTTTCTTCTCACGCTTGCCGGCTTACTCCTGCAGGGAGACATTTTAAATATGGAAAAGAACAAATTAAAAAAAAAAAAAGACACTTTTTCAAGAGGAAGAAAAATGTCTAGTAAATATGTTAAACACATTATTAAGGAAGCTGCAGACACTATAAACCAACCCTCCATCTCTCCTTAAAGAAGTGCACTACACAGGGAGTGAAAAGGCGTAGGCACCCTAGGAAGTGCACTACAAAAGAATTAAGCCGCCTCGAGTTAAAAATATCCAATAGTTTCCTTTTATACACCTTTAATTGTGTTAAAACTAAACAGGGCGGCCATTTTGACAAATAAATAACTAAAGTAGCTAACTAGTTTCACAGCTGGCGTTATATGATTTATTTCATTTATACCATACATTATGTATGTAATCGGTAACAGTTTCAAAATGTAATTATTTAAAGGTTTACTTACTTTGATCGAGAATCTGTGGATTTTAATATTTAATCTGTCGCAGCTTTAGGAGCTGCCTGGCTCATGCGCTAGCTAGCTAACTGACTCAGCTGATCTCTAAAAGCTAGCTGATCAAACAAACTTCTGGTAAAGTCGTATCTATATTACAACCCCCTCTTTTTTGTATTAAGTAAGACCCTTAGTAACTTAAATTCTCGAGAAAACTGGTGATTAACTACCTATACATCTAACTATACTACCCTGTCGGTCTTCTCTCTTCAGGTTCATCACAAAATGGTGCTAACAGCTGCGATACTGGAAAATGGAGGCTAAACCCCACCCACTTTTTAGAGTTCTGTGATATGATTGGCTAGAGGTTCATCTAATAACCAAGTTCTGATTGGACAGTCGAGAAATCATTCACGCCCGTCATCGGCAACCAAAAAAGAAAATAATTTATTAATAATGTATTTAATTTATTAATAATTACATTTTATGCTAAAAACAAAACGTTGTAGCATATTATCAGTGTGTTGTTTGGAATTTACAGTATGGTCTTATTTTTCTTTATACAAATACTGTGAAGTTAGCGAGCACAGGAGGCGGGATTTGTCGGGATTGCGTAAGATATCGTGAGATTTCATAGACCAGCCACAAGACGCAGGAAAGATGGCGGCGCTCGCAATTGTAGAAACTCCGTCAGGAAAAGATGCTTTTGCAGAAGGACTTATGGATTTGTTAAAACCAGCAGTACAGCAGCTTGATCTACATGTGCATGCAGTGAGGTAAAGATATTGTGGATTGATTTGGAGCTACGTCCACGAATACATTGTTATATCCGTACTGTGATGCTTTGTTTACTTGTTTATTCTTTTTTTATTGCTCCTTTGGTAGCTTTTGTACATCTTTTTTTTTTTTTTTGCATGACGCCGACCACAGCGTAGTAAAGAGTTGTTTAAATCTTTAAAATCATCTTTAATGGTTTTATTCTGCTCACAGGGAGAGTCAAGTGGAGCTCCGTGAACACATTGACAACTTGGCAACTGGTGATTTTATTCACACAAACACTCCTAACTGTGTTATTTTTAATGACTGAATAATACGTGTATTTAATTTTTTGTAACATATTTCAGAGCTGTGTAGAATTAACGAACACCAGAAAGTCGCTCTAGACTTGGATCCCTATGTGAAGAAACTGCTCAATGCCAGGCGCAGAGTGGTTCTGGTCAATAACATCCTACAGAATGCACAAGTAAGTCAATCAGTATATTTCTATACACAGATCCTTCTTTTCTAAATACAAAGCACATTAAACACATCATACTGTTTCTAACTCGACCGTGTCAACTTCCCCTCATGACACAGCAGTAAGAAGTGACCTAACTCTGAGAAATATGTAAGGAAGTTGCAATAGATCACAATTTGAATCTTTTCAGAGAGTTGAGTCATTTAAATGATTTGATCATTTATATGGGTCAACCAGATCACACAGCTGTCTGAAGCGGACAAAATAATCATTTTATAATATGCTTCTACAACGATCAGGCATAACATTATGAGCAGTGCCAGGTGACGTGAATAAGACTGATTATCTCCTCTTCATGGCACCTGTTAGTGGGTGGGATATATTAGGCAGCAAGTGAACATAGTGTCCTCAAAGTTGATGTGTTAGAAGCAGGAAAAATGGGCAAGCGTAAGGATTTGAGCGAGTTTGACAAGGGCCAAATTGTGGTGGCTAGACCACTGGATCAGAGCATCTCCAAAACTGCAGGTCTTGTGGGGTGTTCCCGGTCTGCAGTGGTCAGTATCTATCAAAAGTGCTCCAAGGAAGGAACAGTGGTGAACCGGTGATAGGGTCATGAGCGGTCAAGGCTCATTTATGCACGTGGGGAGCGAAGGCTGACCCATGTGGTCCGATCCAACAGATGAGCTACTGTTGCTCAAATCTCTGAAGAAGTTAATGCTGGTTCTGATAGAAAGGTGCCAGAATACACAGTGCATGATGGGTCAGGGCTGTTTTGGCAGCAAAAGGGGGACCAACACAATATTTGGCAGGTGGTCATAATGTTATGCCTGTTTGGTGTATGTCTGTATTTAGAAAACATTTTTAGGTGACAGTGTGTTTGTAATCATAGTGACCATGAGGTGTGAGACTGGAAGGAAAACCCAAACAATTGCAGATCTTGGGCTTTTTTCAGGTTACTTGTCCACCTTTCTACCATTCTTATGTCCTCTTCTCATTCCAGGAGCGCTTGAGAAGGTTGAACCATAACGTGGCCAAGGAGACAGCTCGACGGAAAACCATGCTGGAAACATCCGGAGCGTTTTCCACTCGTTCACCTAGCAAGCCGTGATAAGTGGCAACTTAAGATAGGACACTGCACAGGGAAACAAAATGATGCTGCGTCCACTTCATCAGAGATGAAGTGGACTATGCACAGCATGGGCTGATGTACAGCACTGAGGCTTGTGTTCATCTAGAAGCAGCCAAGAGCTGTTATATATTTGCACAAGAACGTTTGGTATATGTCTAATGATTAATATCCTAGATTGATGATTGCCTTTGATATGCACCTGGCTTTACCTCTTCTAATATTCGCACAGTACAGCTGTTTGTATCTTCAAATGCCAAGAAGCATGCTCACATGTAACAGAAATGTTTGGTAACCTCAAGCTAATTATAGTAATCATTTTGTAAAACAGTAGCCAGTTAGATGACATCATTGATGACTTGTCAGTAATTAAACAGTTATCCTGATTTTATGACAAGCTGGTTGCATTAGACTAACTGCTATGTTGTGTAATAGTTATATTTGCTCGAGAGAGATACTTGGAAAACACTGCATTCTTTTTATATATTCATATAATGCCGTGAAAATAAGGCCGTGTGCGCGCACACACACACACACACACACACACGGCAACGAGAGCTGGCGACTTCCGGTGACATGAGCTACAACAGCCACTGCTGGCTACATGTGGGCGTGTCCAATGAGAAAGGAGAGTGCACACTGCTTCTTATCTATATGTAGATATACACCGCTAATTTTATACACACGCCAAATCTCCCTCCAGAATGATTTACTTTAGCAAATATATATAATTTACAATATATTTAAATTAAAATATATTTCATGCTAATTGCGCTACCCGCTAATAAACATTATCACCATGGGAACCAATCGCAGTCGCGCCTTCTGATGACCTCATTGCACAGCGACTGGAGACGTCCAGAATAAAATCGCTGTATTTGTGAACGATTCATAAACATTGAGATCCTCCATTTCATGTGTTCATCAATTGTTTTTTTTCTTTCTTTTTGAAATAGGAGCCATTTTAAGGAAATGTAGAAAATGTATACTGTCAGACAATATGAAAGGAATGGAAGGATTTTTTCCCCCTACAATGGCACATCCTGTAGTGTTTTATTTTTCATATGCCACGGAAATTTGCTTACAATTATCACTTTTTTTATTTATTAAAGAATGAGATTTCTTGCCAGTCGTCCTTTTGTAGCTGTAATTAATTTATAAAGTAGTTATAAGCAGTCTTTCCCTCAAAAAAGCTCCACCTTTAGCTATGACTGTTAAAGATCTGACACTCGAGACTCTTCTATAAATGTTTAATAAACGTCTTTTCATGGGAAAAGTGATAAGTTTAATGTCTGTTTTTAATCCCTTTATTATAAGTTGTAGATTATGTGGGGTGTCCGACATATGGTGTTTTTATTTGTTTGTAATAGACCCTGTTTCTATGGCAACCATAATGACTTGAATGATCATGTTAATGTACACTTGTGATTTACATATACAGTAAACAACACACTTGAAACCAGGAAATTCCTCCTACAGTAATAATGGATTCAGAGAGATTCCTACAAGATAATGGATTCAGAGAGTGTTAAGTAGGATTTAAAAAAGAAATCACTGAGAATAGAATACAAATCATACTTCTGCCAACCTTTGACATATACAAGCTGCTATACTAGTCATTAAAGATCATATTCAAATATTCATAGTGTTTATTGTCATGTGCACAGTGAGGAAACAAGCTTCCCTGTACAATGAAATTCTTTCTTTGCTGTCCACAGTGAATGCCATCTATTTATAGATTCTTCTAAAGGTGTAGATACACTTTATTGCCAAAAGAGCCAGGCCAAAACTGGGACATCTGCTTTTACATGCACATGAATATAATATGGAGTTGGCCCACCCTTTGCAGCTATAACAGCTTCAACTCTTCTAGGAAGGTTTTCCACAAGGTTTAGGAGTGTGTTTATGGGAATGTTTGACCGTTCCTCTAGAAGCGCATTTGTGAAGTCAGGCACTGATGTTGGACGAGAAGGCGAGGCTCGCAGTCTCCGGTCTAATTCATCCCAAAGGTGTTCTATGGGGTTGAGGTCAGGACTCTGTGCAGGCCAGTCAAGTTCCTCCACACCAAACTCGCTCATCCATGTCTTTATGGACCTTGCTTTGTGCACTGGTGTGCAGTCATGTTGGAACAGGAAGGGGTCATCCCCAAACTGTTCCCACAAAGTTGGGAGCATGAAATTGTCCAAAATGTCTTGGTATGCTGAAGCATTAAGAGTTCCTTTCACTGGAACTAAGGGGCCGAGCCCAACCCCTGAAAAACAACACCTGAATTCAATGATTTGGAGGGGTGTCCCAAAACTTTTGGAAGTATAGTGTACATCCCCAAAACGTTTTGGTCATGTTTTGGTCTTTAAAAAGCATTCAAATATTTGTTATAACAATTTATAATAGACTATTATAATTTAGGACTTCATAGATTAAAACATCTGTGCTGTTTTCTCGTATCAACTCTTTAGCATATCAGCACTTTAATATCATCTGGAAACAGTTCAAATCTTGACACATAATCCATCGACTTGTTTTATTTATTTCAGGGGTAAAGACATCAATTTGAGTCCATGGTGCTTTACAAATAAAATGAAAGCAATATGTATATAGGGGGCACGGTGGCTTGGTGGTTAGCACGTTTAGCACGTTTGCCTCACACCTCCAGGGTTGGGGGTTCGATTCCCGCCTCTGCCGTGTGTTTGTGGAGTTTGCATGTTCTCCGGGTTCTCCGGGTACTCTGGTTTCCTCCCCTGGTCCAAAGACATGCATGGTAGGTTGATTGGCATCTCCAAATTGTCCGGTGTGTGTGTGTGTGTGTGTGTGTGTGTGTGTGTGTGTGTGTGTGTGTGTGTGTGTGTGTGTGTGTGTGTGTGGGCACTCCGTCCAGGGTGTATCCTGCCTTGATGCCCAATGATGCCTGAGATAGGCACAGGCTCCCCGTGACCTGAGTATAGTTCGGAGAAGCGGTAGACAATGAATGAATATGTATATAAAGACCCTTAAAAAGATAATTGTAAAATAAAAGGTAGGCTAAGGTACAGTGTGGAAATAACGAGAGAGCAGTAATACATGTATTATTAAGAAAATGTTTGGATAAAAAATTCAAAGCAGTGAAAGTGTAACTATCCCTGAGAGCTAAACTCACAAGCCTGACTCCCCTGACCCGCTCATGTTTAATAATCAAGAGAGTTCGGTGAATAATTAAGGTGAATAATTAAGGCTAAAACCATGGAGGCTGAAGGAATGCAGCAGAGTCATATGTGACTGAGTGGCTGCATGCTGTATAATTAAATCAGCAGTGAAATGTCAGCTATGTGCTTCTCCTGTGTAAATAATGAATGTTTTGTAATTGGAGAGGCGGGAAGCTGGCTTTAGCTGACCTCAACCTCGGCTCTGGGTTTAAAGGGTGCAGGTTAGGAGTAGGTTTATAAACCGGGTTAAAGATCAAGAGGAGGAAGTCATTAAGGGATGAAGGTGGAGTTCACATGGTGCTTGTCCTGAATGGGATTCTAATGATGACAGATTGAAGACGGCTGAAAAACGAGGAGTAGCTGTGTCACATACACACACACACACACACACACACACACACACACACACACACACACACACACACACACACACACACACCTCTTATTGTATGATACATCAAATAAAGAGCAGTGTTCTGCAAAATATTCACTTATTTTCTAGCATTATGTTTGAAACCAAAGTGCAAAATGTCCATATGCATTAGTGTTAGTGTTCAAATGGTGCATAGTTGTAGGCGCTATAGTTGTTACAAAATACCCATAATGCACCGTGGTCCTATTACACATTACATTCTCAGAAGAACTGTGGCTATAATCCAGTGAAGTGCAAAAGTTTTCATACCTCTAGGACAAAATAAAGAGGGTAGATTGAATTATATGACCTCATTAGTCTGTTAACTTTTCTGAAACATGCACACACACATACACACACACTTCATGACAGCTCAGCTGTATCTGCTAAATGTCATGCACTGTCTTGGTTAAATCAGATCTGAACTAATGTTTTTGTCTTTGTCTTGTTTGGAATTTTTTTTTTTTGTTAGATTGAACTTCATGCCTCTTCGGCATGAGCTAACACTTTGGGCCCCAGATAGCTCATTCCCTATTTTCTCCCCAGAACCACCCAAAGATGTTGAACAATTTAAGCTCTCTATAGGCAAATACCAACCATTTTGAATGTTTATTTATCTATTTATTTATTTATCTATTTATTTATTTATTTTCTTTATTTGAAAACTTGGCCAAAAAAATTGAGCTGATACTTCTGAGTCCCAAATGGCTTACTGCAAGCCACACTGCAGGCATATCCTTTGTCCAAAACCCAGCTATTTTTAGAATTGTTCGGTGACTTTGTTGCTTTTGGGATATCAAACGATTTGGGAATCAAACGATTCGACTCCTTTCAGAAATCAGTGATGATTAAGTCTCCTTTCTTCAAAAGTAGACAAAGGTGTTGAAAACTTTTTTTTATAATCGATAGGAAAACACCAGCAGCTTGGGCTCGTTTTGAAAAAAATAAACATCTGGAGTAAAAAGAGTCGGTTCTGTGCCACTGAACTCTTTCGGCCCCCAAACGACTCACCGACAGATTCCCGCTAAAACGAGCCAAAGTTGCTGAAATTTGCATACCGATTATGTAGACCAGGCATTCTTTTGCCTACTGTTTGTTTTTTTGGAAACTTTTAATAGAGTCGAGTTTGGAGCCATTCTTTTAAAGAGTCGATTCTTATTTCGTGAGTCGGATCACTAAAAAGAGGCGAAATTCTCATCAAATCGTAAAGAGAAATTAGATAATCAGGGATAATGATGATGATGATGATGATAATGAGTGGGCGTGGCCATGTGTTCTTTGGGGTTTTGTGTGTGTGTGTGTGTGTGTGTGTGTGTGAGAGGAGGGGGGTTAATCTCAGTGGCGCCAACTTAATAAAACACGCAGTCGCCCCGGAGTGTCAATAAAACGGAAGACGAGCCGCACAGACCCTGAAATGCGGCTCTCTGATTGGCTGAGCGGACGCCGTCCCTCCGGAGACCGAAGCTTCCTCATTGGCTGGCGCCTGGCGAGACGCTTTATTTTTTTTTTTGTTATCGTACAGGAGGAGGGAGAGAGAGAGTGAGAGGGAGAGAGAGAGAGAGAGAGAGAGATGCTGGAGGAGGCTGGTAGATTCATATCGGCTTGGACAGAGAGCTGATGTGACAGCGGGGAGGGGGGGAAGCCGAAACTTGGATTTCTACCTCACTGTCCTGCTTGTGTTCATGTTTATCCCGGGCTGATGTGTGAGTACAGACTCTTTCATTCACGTTTCTTTTAGCAGCAAAGGATGTGGAGATCTTCTACAGTCCACATCTCCAACCTGTCTAATCTCCATTCAGTCACATCGGGGCGCATGCAGCTACCTTATGCATCGTGCACCTTATTTCTCATTCGTTCAGCTGATGTGTAACCCTTTCTAAACAGGCTCGTGGTGATGATGTTGTTGTTGTTGTTTGTGTGCCGTCACTCTGTCCACTCGCCTCTAAACGTTTGGACGGCGGTCGGCCTCGATGACGTCATAACACCATATAAGGCGCGGCCCGGCTGGCTCCTAATCGGTGCTCCCCTTCGGAGCACATCTTAAGAAGGCGTGGGGCGTGACGTCACAACCATTCCGACAGGTTCGGATTAGAGGGCGGGGCCAGAGGGGGTGGGGTGGGGTTTAAAGGGGTAGTTGTAGTAATTACCCCAGTGATGACAAAAAGCTTGGCCACTCCTAAAGCTATTTCACACATGTCGCCAGGTCTGTACACATCGCCGGTAGGCGTTCCTACTCCTGGTTGCCATAGTAATAACGTATGATGCAGAAGCATTTTTCACTCCACTTAGCTAAGTTAAAATGAAGTGGAACAAGATGTGATTGGAAAAAACAAGGCAGTTGTAGCGTCAAAGAAGTAAATAAGAGCTTGTTTTAAAGCTACCCTACCTGTCCTGGGGCTCTGCTTTAGTCGTGAGCGCTATCACAGCCCTGTAATGTTATTCAAAAATATTGCATTAATTGGAGAACAACTGCCCCATCTAACAGAATGACCTGCCCCAGCCTGCCCCTCCTCCTCCATGTTAAAATGCTCTAACACCACCACTGCAACTGATTATGGAAGTTGTGCCATCAGCTTAGCACCATCTTTGGGGTTACCTGAAATAAAAGAGAGTTTTATTAAATAATGAGAAGAGAATTCTTACATATTTATTAGACCTGATAAAATCCAGAGTTTCTCTTAAACCCATTTTAGCACACAATATCATGTTGGGCACTGTTTGTTGGATTGATAATTTGATGGTTGCCAGTTTAAATCCCATAACTTCTACAGGACAAACACAGAGGCCACACCTCCTAGACTTCTACAGGACAGACACAGAGGCCACACCTCCTAGGCTTCTACAGGATAGACACAGAGGCCACGCCTCCTAGACTTCTAGACTTCTAGAGGACAGATACAGAGGCCATGCCTACTTTACATTACATTACATTACATTACATTACATTACATTTCTGGCATTTAGCAGACGCCCTTATCCAGAGCGACTTACATTTTCATCTCATTTTTATACAACTGAGCATTTTTGGGGTTAAGGGCCTTGCTCAGGGGCCCAGTTGCAGCTTGGTGGACCTGGGATTCGATCACACAACCTTCCAATCAGTAGTCCAATGCCTTAACCACTAAGCTACCACATCCCCTTTATTTAGTCTGACAGACACAAAGGCCACACCTCCTAGACTTCTACAGAACATATGCAGAGGCCACACCTCCTTCTACAGGACAGACACAGAGGCCACGCCTCCTAGACTTCTACAGGACAGATACAAAGGCCACGCCTCCTAGACTTCTACAGTACAGACACAGAGGCCATGCCTCCTAGACTTCTACAGGACAGACACAGAGGCCACGCCTCCTAGACTTTTACAGGACAGATGCAGAGGCCAAGCCTCCTAGACTTCTACAGGACAGACACAGAGGCCACACCTCCTAGACTTCTACAGGACAGACACAGAGGCCACACCTCCTAGACTTCTACAGGACAGACACAGAGGCCACACCTCCTAGACTTCTACAGGACAGACACAGAGGCCAAGCCTCGTAGACTTCTACAGGACAGACACAGAGGCCAAGCCTCGTAGACTTCTACAGGACAGACACAGAGGCCATGCCTCCTAGACTTCTACAGGATAGACGCAGAGGCCACGCCTCCTAGACTTCTACAGGACAGACACAGAGGCCACAATCCCCCCAATCTGCCACTGACGGGCTCTTGAGCAAGGCTCTTAAGCCTCAGCTGCTCAGATGTATAATGTAAGTGGCTCTGGATAATAAAGCCTGCCAAATACTATAAAATGTAAAAACATAATGGCTTTTACATCCAAGACTACCAGCATGCAAAGTGAAGGAACAAATTATAATATTTGACATTTGTGCACGGCATGGTCATAATTTCCAGAGAGAAAAAGTACAAAATGCAATATTAATGCTGTATTTGTGCAGTAAACAAACATCAAATCAATCATTAAAAACGTCTTCCTTATACAACAAACTAACACATATTTCTTATAGTTACAGATATTCACATGTTTAGATTTAATCCAGTGTAAGAAAGCACAGAATTGAATTCTCAGGGCCCTGAGCACAGGCTATGATGCTTTACACTTGTGAAAATATTACAAAATGCAAATTTTACTGTCCCTGATAAGCTGCAGTGCAACCCACAAGTCCAGTCCAGTCCTCTCATTAGAGTTTCTGCAATCGTTGGCTCTTGCACAGTAATGATAGAAAGTATTTGGGGTCCTGGTGAGGGTGGAGGTGGTGATAGTGGTGGGGGTGAAAGTTCAAAATTTCAGGCACTTAAAATAGAGTCACTGTTTAATAAAGCCTGAGAACATCTGCCCACAATGTGAATGACCTTACATGGCATTGGCAGGAACACAGAGACTCTTTAATCTCGTGGTTCACTTTAGTGATTCATCATGAAGGAGTCATGGCTTACAATGGCCGCAAAGGAGAGAAGCGGTGTGTAGTGTGTAAATTGTAACTAATCCATGTTTTCTAGCCTCTCTCACATCCTCATTTGTTTCTGCATTCATTCTGCTTTCAGTGAGGATTGTGGATTTCAATACAAGCATATTTAATGTGTTACAAGGTGCAGTTTTCCTTTAAGATCCACAGTCTTGCCAAATCAGACTGGATCAAACCTCGCATACTGTATGTTGCTGTAATGGCAAACATTTCTAAAAGCCTGTGAGCGTTATGAGTTAATTTTTTCTGATGCAAGCAAATTTAGTACAGGTCTATCTGAGTGTAACCATGAGATAAGATAAGCTGAATCTCAAGCTGAAAACATGGAATGAAATGGTTCAGAGTGAAATGGATGTAGGAATATTGCGGTAGTTTGAAGGAGCCTGGCTCCATAAAGATCAGTGTGTTCAAAAGCATATGAGATGAGAAGACGTACTGCATCTGGTCCAAGCCACTGGATGTTATTCAGTCCCATACGGCAGGCGACATGATAAGGTGTGTGTAGCAGCAGAGAATGTGATGTGATTCAGGTTGCTGTGGCAGACTGCGTAGGCTGTTCCGTATGGTCGCTATTTGCAGCTTTTTTTTCCACCCTAGTGGCTTTAACTCGCGTCCTTTTCAAAGTCTCAGCACGATGCAACTTCTAATGCAATATACTCCAAGATTTAAAAAAAATTAATGCACGGATAAGTTAACGAAAAGGGTGAACAGTAAACCGGACTGAGCTTTAACTTTAATCATACAGCATCAATCATACAGTGCTGAGAGACGAAATCCTATATAAATATACAATATGTGCCACTGGATAGATGTTTTTATCTGTCTAGGATAATCCAATATGCTTCTACATACGTGATAATGGAATGTATAAAACTCACATTTAAATATAAAAGATATGTTTGATTTTTAGTACACAATAATGTGCTAGATGTATGGAGGGGACGATGATGCTAACGTCACTGTATGCAACAGACAATAAGGACAATAAGGTCTTCTTACTATTCGTAGATACAAAGGCGACACCTCTTTCATTGTGAGAGCCCATGCCTACTTTGTTTAGTCTGACAGACATAGAGGCCACGACTCCTTGACTTCTATAGGACAGATGCAGAGGCCACGCCTACTTTATTTAGTCTGACAGACATAGAGGCCACGACTCCTTGACTTCTATAGGACAGATGCAGAGGCCACGCCTCCTTGACTTATACAGGACAGACACAGAGGCCATGCTTACTTTATTTAGTCTGACAGACACAAAGGCCACACCTCCTTGATTTCTACAGGAGAGATGCAGAGGCCACGTCTCCTTGACTTTTACAGACAGACACAGATGCCACACCCTGTTGACATCTACAGGACATATGCATAGGCCATGCCTTCTAGACTTCTACAGGACAGACACAGAGGCCAAGCCCCCCTGACTTCTACAGGACAGACACAGAGGCTGTGCCTACTTTATTTAGTCTGACAGACACAAAGCCACACCTCCACAGAGGCCATGCCTCCTAGACTTCTACAGACAGACACAGAGGCCACACCTCCTAGGCTTCTACAGGACAGACACAGAGGCCACACCTCCTAGGCTTCTACAGGACAGACACAGAGGCCACACCTCCTAGGCTTCTACAGGACAGACACAGAGGCCACACCTCCTAGACTTCTACAGGACAGACACAGAGGCCACACCTGCTAGACTTCTACAGGACAGACACAGAGGCCACACCTCCTAGACTTCTACAGGACAGACACAGAGGCCACACCTCCTAGACTTCTACAGGACAGACACAGAGGCCACACCTCCTAGACTTCTACAGGACAGACACAGAGGCCAATGCGTCCTTGACTCCTACAGGACAGATGCAGAGACCACACCTCTTTGACTTTTACAGACAGACACAGAGGCCACACCTCCTTGACTTCTACAGGACAGACACAGAGGCCATGCCTACTTTATTTAGTCTGACAGACACAAAGGCCACGCCTCTTTGACTTCTACAGGACAAACACAGAGGCTGCGCCTCCTTGACTTCTCCAGGACAGACACAGAGGCCACGCCGCCTTGACTTCTACAGGACAGACACAGAGGCCCCTCCTCCTCTGCTTTTACAGGACAGACACAGACAGTGCAGTAATGTTTGGAACCTGACTTTATTGATACAGAAACACAGGAATCTTCTCAGCCCTGATCACGTCCCTACTGTTACATGATACACACTAATTGGAATAGACGCACTCATTTCATTGGTCAGTCTTTACACCCGCAGTCCTGGATACAGAATCTACTCTTATTCCAGGAGGCTGCTTGCTTCACTGCAATGGACATGATGCAATATCACAGTAATACCTGAGTGTTTATCTCTGTTCAGCCATGAAAGAGACAATCTGCACAAACACCACTTCTGCAGCGTACACAGATCACGCCCAAGGCCAGCGCTCAGTTCGCCTGTATGATGACATCTTTACTTGTTTCTCGACGTTTTTCCCTAAATTGTCTTCAGCCTTATGCAAACTGCGTACAGAGTTGTAATGTAATAGTTTTATGTGTGTAATGGTGAGTAGTTCTACCTCATGTTTTTTTTTAAAAATAAATGTTTTTTTAATTGGTGAATTAATGGTGAGTGGCTGCGGTGCGATTGAGATAATTACCCTGTATACCCTGTACTGTACAAATGTAGGCTAGCTGAACTTTTATAGAATTCACATACTATTCAATACTTGCATGTGGGCACATTGAAAAGCAGGATTAGTTTATTATTAGTTTATAATTAGTTTATTAGTTAATAATCTTCTCGGTGCTTTGTTATAGTAGTAAAAAAAAAAAGGAACATGCTGACTTTCTGTCCCTTAAATCAGATGTAGCTTTTAGTTGCCAGTGTAGAATAAGGATTTCAAGACTGTGGAGTTCTCACTTCCTTATTAACTTGATCGGATAATCAGTGTGTTTCTGGCATAATAGCATTATATATACCATATAATATTTCTTTGCTTTTATTAAAAAATGCAGAAGGTCTGTCTTGTCTTCAGTGTGGCTCTCAGATTTATTTGTTCAATTTTTTTTTTAAGATCGACCAAGAGACATGTCGTCCAAGTGCTGTGTTTAGAAAATCTGAGATTTCTCAGATTCCACCTCAGTACTGGATGTATTACATATGTTAAACAAGTAAACGAAAAAAAAAAGGTATAAAATTTCTGCGAATAGCTTGTAGAGAGGGGGCACGGTGGCTTAGTGGCTAGCACGTTTGCCTCACACCTGCAGGGTTGGGGGTTCGATTCCCACCTCCGCTGTGTGTGTGGAGTTTGCATGTTCTCCCTGTACCTCGAGGGTGTTCTCCGGGTACTCCGGTTTCTGCCCCCGGTCCAAAGACATGCATTGTAGGTTGATTGGCATCTCTGTATTGTGTGTGTGAGTGTGTGCCCTGCGATGGGTTGGCACTCCGTCCAGGGTGTATCCTGCCTTGATGCCCAATGACGCCTGAGAGAGGCACAGGCTCCCTGTGACCTGAGAATAGATCAGATAAGCAGTAGACAATGAATGAATGAGATTATAGAGAACTCTGAATTTCTCTTAATGAAGTAATCACAGAGAGAAATCAGAAATCATTCATCATTGCATCTAAATAGCTAGCCTGGAAAAGCAGATTTTGTGTTTATTTAAAAATAAATAAATAAATATTTATTATTATTTATTAGTCTTAAACCATGGGGCATATCTGGCAAAAATGTCCTTTAGAAAAGAATAAAGCATTAGAGTACGTTAATATTGTATAGAACGGATCGACCAATCAGATTGCAGAATTCAAGAGCAGTGTATAAAACAGAGTATGTAAGAATTTAATAATTAAAATAAAATATTTGATAATAAAAAATGCTATCATAAATACATGTGTACATGTGTATGTGGGTTGTGACGTGTTTTTTTGTATATTCGTGTGTGTGTGTGTGTGGGTGTGTGTGTGTGAGCAGCAGAATGTCGGTGAACCCCCCCAGCAGTAACGATGCCTGCCTCAGCATCGTGCACAGCCTCATGTGCCACCGACAAGGCGGCGAGAACGAAGGCTTTGCCAAGAGGGCCATCGAGAGCCTGGTCAAAAAATTGAAGGAGAAAAAGGATGAGCTGGACTCGCTTATTACCGCCATCACCACCAACGGCGTCCATCCCAGCAAGTGCGTCACCATCCAGAGGACGCTAGATGGAAGACTGCAGGTGAGGAAGACCTACACGTGTAGGAAGACCGGATTCTCTGTTCGGATCGGATAGAGAGAGCCGGTTATTTTATTGGTTACTTTAGCAGGAACTTACACAGGCAGCTTAAAAACAGTGTGTATTTGTTGATATGGAATACTGAAGAGTTTAGTAAGGAGATGTTTGTTCAGCATTTCTGGAAGGAGTCTCCAGTGTCAGTGCTTTCCATTACGGAGCGTACAAATTGTCATGTTACCAAAAAACATTATTTTTCTCTTACTTACTTCAACAGTGAGGCTGGGAATGACTGCTCATAAGATTTAACCCATTTTACCAGTACACTGGTGTTCCAGTCCACCAGCAGAATGGAAATGGACATCAGTGTAAAGAAATGAACAATGTTCAGGCTGTGAGTCTGATCTAAAACGAGTCTGTCGGCTTTCAGCGTGTTTTAGACGTGTGTTTTTCCCTCTGGTGGAGAACCTTACACAGAGTTTTACTGGATGAAGATGAAATCTGAGCTGCTTTTTAGATGAACGAGCACTTGGAGCGTCTCAGAGAAAAGTACATTTTTGTTTATTTGGAACTTTTCTATGAACATGTTGCTTCTAGTAGGGTAGATACAAACAGAAGTACATACGCTATATTGGCAAAAGTTTTGGGACGTCTGCCTTTACATGCACATGAATGTAATATGGAGTTGTTCCGCCCTTTACAGCTATAACAGCTTCAACTCTTCTGGGAAGGTTTTCCACAAGGTATAGGAGTGTGTTTATGGGAGTTTTTGACCGTTCCTCTAGAAGTGCATCTGTGAGGTCAGGCACTGATGTTGGACGAGAAGGTCTGGCTCGAGCAGTCTTCACTCTAATTCATCCCAAAGGTGTTCTATCAGGTTGAGGTCAGGACTCCTCTAGAGGTGCAGTTCCTCCACACCAAACTTGCTCATCCATGTCTTTATGGAGCTTGCTTTGTGCACTGGTGTGCAGTCATGTTGGAACAGGAAGGGGTCATCCCCAAACTGTTCACACAAAGTTGGGAGCATGAAATTGTGAAAAATGTCTTGGTATGCTGAAACATTAAGAGTTCCTTTCACTGGAACTAAGGGGCCGAGCCCAACCCCTGAAAAACAACACCTGAATTCAACGATTTGGAGGGGTGTCCCAAAACTTTTGGCAATATAGTGTATGAAACACTACAAATTTTTAAAA
>JAUCMX010000028.1:16165281-16190281 GCA_033459395.1 Hemibagrus guttatus | reverse complement strand
AAATCTGATCCATTTTGTGGATTTGCACCAAAATAGATTTATAGCTAAAGGTTTGCAAAGAATATCGTTAAAACCAAATATCAACCATAATGGTTTATTAAACAATATTATGACTCTTCTACTACTTTAAAAAGTACACTGTTTTAAATTAAAATGTTTTCATTCCAATTTTATGATGTAGAATAAACCTTGATGGAGATAAACTCCATTTACAACCACCTCTGTGGTCCAATTCCGCTATAAATCATCTGATCACATTTGTCTTCATTTGTAGCTTGGACAGTTTCTGGGAAAGTATAAGTGAGATGTGAGAAAAAACTGCTGTGAACAGTGAATTTTGTACACAGTGACATTTATTGGATAGCTAATCAGCGTAAAAGAAATTAGCCTTAGCAGTTCAGCTGGGAATCCTAGTGTTCTGTCTAAAATGTTTCAGCTACTTGGACGGGAAGCAGCACTGCCTCTTACACTCCTATAGGACGCCAACAGAGCAGCCGCGCCCACCAGCCTCCTCTCCACCACCCCCACTACTGTAAGTATTGAAAAGTAACAGAGGTTACTTCTGTTACTGAAGAGTCAGGAGGATGAAGAGTTTGGCTTGATCCCAGTCTTAACAGTGCAGTCTTGTGTGTGTTGATATTCAGGGTCTCAGCATCACAGCTCGTCATCGTTCCCTCCGCCAGTCTCCAACCATCCAGGTACATTTTATACACCGATATTATGCTGTATATTTAATCTAGAATTACACACATGGATATTCTTCCTTTACTCTATCTCACTGTCTCTGAATGGTATGTCTGGCTTCTCAGGGCCGGAGTTCTGGTGCTCCATCTCGTATTTTGAGATGGATGTTCAGGTTGGTGAGATGTTTAAGGTGTTGTCCAGTTGTCCCGTGGTGACGGTGGATGGCTATGTGGATCCATCTGGAGGAGATCGTTTCTGCCTTGGGCAGCTCAGTAATGTTCACCGTACTGAGGCCAGTGAAAGGGCCAGGTCTGTATCTCACACACACACACACACACACACACACACACACACACACACACACCCCCCCTGTTTTCTGTGTGTGTCTGAGAGTGGACTGACAAACACAGAGGACATGCCTACTTTATTTAGACTGATAGACACAGAGGCCACGCCTCCTTTACGGGGACTGATGATCAGATAGGCCACGCCTTCTTTATTTAGATTGATAGACACAGAGGCCACACCTTATTTATTTAGACTGATAGACACAGAGGCCACACCTCCTTCACGGGGACTGATGAACACGTCTTCTTTAAGTAAACTGATATACATAGAGGCCACACCTCGTTAATTGAAACTGACAGAAACTGAGGCCACGCCTTCTTTATTTAGATGATAGACACAGAGGCCACACCTCCTTCATTGAAACTGATAAATGCAGAGTCCACTCCCTCTCCTTCAGTGGGACTGATTGACACAGAGGCCATGCCTCCTTCAGTGGGACTGATTGACACAGAGGCCACGTCTCCTTCACTGGGAGCAGGAGTATATTGCATCATGTTTAGTATTTCACGCTTGTTTGTTTTTCCGTCCTCTGTCAGGTTACACATTGGAAAAGGCGTGCAGCTGGAGTGTCGAGGTGAGGGGGATGTGTGGATGCGATGTCTGAGTGATCACGCCGTCTTCGTTCAGAGCTACTACCTGGATAGAGAGGCAGGACGAGCGCCGGGGGACGCTGTCCACAAAATCTACCCAGGAGCCTACATCAAGGTGATGAGCGCAAACATAGCTGTTTATTCTTAGACGATTCAGTAGATAAATATCAGAGCCAGTCACTTTGCTCGGGGCTTGTGTTAATTGTTAAAATACTGATAATATTTGACCATGCAATATGGTCAAATGTGATATTTGTAAAAAAAAAGTTGCTTGTATACTGGATACTGTATAATTTAAATGAACATTTTAAACAACATTTAAACAATAAGTGCATGAAAGTATTTAACAAATAAAAATAAGGCGTAATAATGTAGGAAAAAGTTTTAAGGTAAAGTTTTAAGGCAAAGCAACTTTTCCACTTCAGGGAAAATGTTCAGTTCTGAGGATTTTGTGCTTTTAACAATAAGTGAAGCACAGCAACAAAAGATGATGCTTTTATTGAAGGGTGGAAGGCAACTCCAACTGAAGGGAGGAGCTTTATCCATTGATTTTTATCACATATTTTTAATCACTGGTGAATTTACACCAGGCTACTTTTTATCTATTTCTTTTAAATAAACGTTAGGTCAGTGTTAAGGTGAAATGAGTGAACAGTGTATCATGGCTCCTTCTGCTCTGTAAGACTAGAGCAGATTGTGTGACGGTGTGTTGTTTATGACCGTGTAGGTGTTTGATCTGCGTCAGTGCCATCGGCAGATGCAGCAGCAGGCGGCCACGGCTCAGGCGGCAGCAGCAGCTCAGGCAGCCGCCGTGGCAGGGAACATTCCGGGTCCAGGGAGCGTCGGGGGCATCGCTCCTGCAATCAGTGAGTACAAGCACTCAGAGCGGACGCAGGACACTCACAAAACACTTCTCATGGACGTAATATACATGCTACGAACAGAAGCAGACTGAGCCCGGAATGCAGTTTTGGTGTGGTTTATTGAGTGAGGAGGAAAAGCGTGAACCGTGCTGAAGGTGAAGCGTGGAGGAGGCTGGTGGAGAGCGTGGAGGTGAGTGCGTGACTGGAAGCTTGGAGTGGTCGTGGCGTGGAACATAGAACCGGCCGGTTTCCGTGGCGTGGCTGGGAGCTGCACAAAGGTAGAGATCTCTGAGAGCATACACAGATAGTTCAAGAGAGAGTCCAGAGATATCACACAACGTAGGTAGTGTTAACGATAACGGACGATGGGGTGAGTGTCGTGGTGCTATTTGTAGGGGAAGGTGATTATGGTGTTCAGGTGTGTCTTGTTAGATCTTCGGTGAGGGAGTGCGCTGTGACTGCGTTTGTGTGTCTGTAGAGCCTGGCATGTCTGTAACATTACCCCCCCCTTCCATGGTCCGCTCCCGAGGACCTCGGACCCCGACGTCGCGGCGGTCGACCTCTGCCCCTAGGTGCGGGCCGGTCGGGATGGCTGGAGTGGAAGTCCTCGAGGAGGCTTGGGTCGAGGATGTCATTTCTGGGAACCCATGACCGTTCCTCGGGACCGTAGCCCTCCCAGTCCACCAGGTACTCCAGGCGACCACCACGGCGCCGGGAGTCCAATACCTCCTTCACCAGATACGCTGTTCCGTCGTCCACGAGCAGTGGGAGGGGGCGCTCCTCTGCTACGCCAGGCTCTGTGGAGAGAAGAACAGAAGGGTGGTGAGGTTTGAGTAGTGACACATGGAACACAGGATGCATCTTATACTCTGGGGGAAGCTGCAGGCGGTAGGTGACGGGGTTGACCTGGCGGACTATGGTGAATGGACCGATGAACTGGGGACTCAACTTCCTACAGGGAAGACGCAGCTTGATGTCACGAGTCGACAGCCAGACCTTCTGTCCTGGTTGGTATGTCGAGGCTTGGGACCGTCTCAGGTCTGCTGTCGTTCTGCGTCTCTGCAAGGCCTGTTGGAGCTGTCGGTGGGCTTCTCCCCAGACTCTCTCGCTCTCCCGGAACCAGTAATCCACTGCCGGAACATCCGATGGTTCTCCGTCCCAGGGGAACAGTGGGGGTTGGTAACCGAGCACGCACTGGAACGGGGTGAGCCCTGTGGTGGTCTGCCGTAGCGAGTTCTGGGTGTACTCGGCCCAACCCAAAAACTGGCTCCAGGATTCCTGGTGGCTGTGGCAGAAGGTGCACAGGAAGCGGCCTATTTCTTGGATTTTCCGTTCGGTCTGACCATTGGTTTGGGGGTGGTAGCCCGAGGAAAGACTGATGGTCACCCCTAGGTGTTGGAAGAAGGCTCTCCAGACTCTGGAGGTGAACTGTGGCCCCTGGTCTGAGACTATGTCCTCGGGGAGCCCATAATATCTGAAGACGTGGTTGAACAGATGTTCGGCCGTTTCCAGGGCTGTGGGTTGTCCCGGCAGGGGAATGAGTCGGCACGCTTTAGAGAATCTGTCGACGATGACGAGGACACACGTACACCCCTCAGAGTCTGGGAGATCGACGATGAAGTCGACCCCGAGGTGTGACCAGGGGCGAGTAGGCACGGGAAGGGGCAGCAGTTTACCGGCAGGAAGATGGCGTGGGCTCTTAGACATGGCGCACTCCCTGCATCCTTGAACGTATCTCTTAACATCCGCTGCCATGCGAGGCCACCAGAAACGTTGTTGGAGGAGCGAGAGAGTTCTCTGGATCCCAGGATGGCCAGTACCCAAGGAGACATGCGTGGAGTGTACGAGGGAGGTGCAGTGAGATCGTGGAACGAACTGCAGCCCCGGTGGGCATTCTGGTGGAGCGTCTGACTCGGGGAATGTGCCTTCCGACCACGAGATGGGGTTCACGAAGATGTTCTCTGGGAGAATGGGTTCGGGATCGTCGCTTGCGATATCTGGGCTGTAGAGCCGGGACAGGGCATTGGCCTTGACGTTTTTCGCCCCTGGGCGGTATGATATAGTGAACTTGAACCTCGTGAAGAAGAGGGCCCAGCGGGCCTGGCGGTGATTCAGCCTCTTCGCGGCCCGGAGATACTCGAGGTTTTTGTGGTCGGTAAGGACGGTGAAGGGATGCTTGGCTCCCTCAAGCCAGTGCCTCCATTCCTCCAGGGCAAGCTTGACGGCGAGAAGCTCCCGGTTTCCGATGTCATAATTCATCTCGGCCGAGTTTAACTTCCTTGAAAAGAAAGCGCATGGATGGAGCTTCCGTGGGTTCCCCTGCTGCTGGGACAGAACGGCCCCCACTCCAGTGGTTGAGGCATCCACCTCCACTATGAAGGGGAGCTCCGGATCGGGGTGAACTAAGAGGGGAGCAGTAGTGAAGGCCTGCTTGAGTGTTTGAAAGGCATGCGTAGCGGCCGGGGTCCAGATGAGGGCTTTGGGCTTGTTGCGCAAGAGATCTGTGAGAGGGCTAGTGACTGAACTGTAACCATTGATGAATCTTCGATAAAAGTTTGCAAACCCCAGAAATCGCTGGAGCTCCTTCACGGTAGTGGGAGTGGGCCAGTCGCGGACGGCGGTCACCTTCTTCTTGTCCATGCGAACGCCACTGCGGTCAATGATATACCCAAGAAACTGTACAGTGGATTGGTGAAAAAGGCATTTTTCTGCTTTGAGGAAGAGATTATGGTCTCGGAGTCGCTGGAGGACCTCCGCAACGTGGCGCTGATGGTCCGCCATGCACCGGGAATAGATCAGTATGTCGTCAATGTATATCACCACAAACTGGTGCAGGAATTCCCGGAGCACCTCGTGCATGAAGTCCTGAAACACGGAAGGGGCATTGGCGAGCCCATAGGGCATGACCCGATACTCATAATGACCGGTAGGGGTCACGAATGCAGTTTTCCACTCATCCCCTTTCCGTATTCTGATCAGGTTATAGGCGCTGCGGAGGTCAAGCTTCGTGAACACAGTGGCGCCGCGGAGACGCTCCAGCGCCGCGGGTACGAGGGGAAGGGGGTACCTGAATTTAACGGTGATTTTGTTCAGCGCTCGATAATCAATACAGGGCCGGAGACCGCCGTCTTTTTTGGCTATAAAGAAGAAACTGGAGGCAGCAGGGGACGTGGACGGGCGAATGTAACCCTGGGCTAAGGCTTCCCGTATGTACTCCTCCATGGCCTTTTCCTCTGGGAGCATGAGAGAATATATCCTCCCCTTGGGTACTGGCTTGCCGGGGATGAGGTCTATGGCACAATCCCATGGCTGGTGCGGGGGCAGCTTAGAGGCTTTCTTGGGGCAGAAGACATCCTTAAAGTGGGAGTAGCATGCCGGGATGTTGACCGAACGGGCTTCGAGGGGGCTTTCCACTGATGTGGTGTGAACCTGAAGGACATGTGGTCGTGAAGATCTTGGGCTCAGTCGCTCGGGAAAACAGCCCTCGAAGCACTGGTGCCCCCACCTCAGAATTTCTCCTGTTCGCCATGAAAGGATGGGTTCATGCTGCTCCAGCCAGGGACGGCCAAGAATTATGGCAGCTGCAGAACTTTCCAGCACCAGCAGAAAGATCTCCTCTGTGTGCATCACCCCAATCTGGAGACGGAGGGGCCCCGCCTGACGACGCACCTGCCTCAGGGGCTTTTCAGTTACCGCGTTGACTTGGTAGACCTTAGGCGTGGCGGCAATCGGGAGCTGGAGTTGGCGGCAGAGGGCTCCGGAGATGAAGTTCCCAGCTGACCCAGAGTCGAGGAGCGCGGTCGCTGGAACACAAAAATCATGGGCAGTAATGCTGACCAAAATTGAGAGAGGTTTTCGTATGGTTTGTGTCGGGAACAGTGTGCTCACCTGTGCTCGGGCGGGGCGAAGGGGGCACTTCGCCACGAAATGCCCCGCGCTCCCGCAGTAAAAACAGCAATTCTGGGCCAGCCGCCTCACCGAGGAGACATCGGAAAGCTCCAGCTGCATGGCGTCATCAGGAGGCTCGGGGTGGCTGACAGGTCCCGACTGGGCAGCGGCAGTGCTGATCGCTGGCTGACTCTGGTGCTCGTTGAGGCACAGCTGCATCCGTGTCACGAAGCGAATGGAGAGCTGGATAAACTTTTCCAGCCCCATCGAGTCCTTGTATGCCGCGAGGTGCAGGCGAACCCGAGGATTTAGACCCTGACAGTAGGTGGTGATGAGTGCTTGCTCGTTCCAGCCGCTGGCTGCGGTGAGGGTACGGTGGTACTTCAGACGACATAAGCTTTCGCCCAGCGCCGAGTCCCCCTCTGGTCTCCCAAACACCTCCTTGAAATGTTTGGTGAAGGCAGATAACGAGGACATCATGGGGTTGTTCTGGGACCAGAGGGGCTCGGCCCAGTGAAGCGCTTTCCCATCGAGACGGGAGATGATGAAGGCAATCTTCGCCCGATCGTCAGGGTACAGGTGCGCCTGCATTTCCAGAGTCAGCGAGCACTGCAGTAGAAACCCGTTGCAATCCTCCGCCGTGCCGGAGTAGGGTGCTGGGACGGCCATGGGGCTCGCATACACGGGCGGCGAAGAAACGGCGGCGGTGGAGGCGGCGGAAGCGCTCTCCGAAGCCGCGGACCCGGCTGCGCTGGCGAGAGCGCGGCGCAGCGCCTCGGCCAGCTCTTCCACCGGATCCCTTGAGCTCATTCCTCCTGACTCAGGCGGTGTTGGTCCGTTATTCTGTTACGAACAGAAGCAGACTGAGCCCAAAATGCAGTTTTGGTGTGGTTTATTGAGTGAGGAGGAAAAGCGTGAACCGTGCTGAAGGTGAAGCGTGGAGGAGGCTGGTGGAGAGCGTGGAGGTGAGCGCGTGACTGGAAGCTTGGCGTGGTCGTGGCGTGGAACGTAGAACCGGCCGGTTTCCGTGGCGTGGCTGGGAGCTGCACAAAAGTAGAGATCTCTGAGAGCATACACAGATAGTTCAAGAGAGAGTCCAGTGATATCACACAACGTAGGTAGTGTTAACGATAACGGACGATGGGGTGAGTGTCGTGGTGCTATTTGTAGGGGAAGGTGATTATGGTGTTCAGGTGTGTCTTGTTAGAACTCCGGTGAGGGAGTGCGCTGTGACTGCGTTTGTGTGTCTGTAGAGCCTGGCGTGTCTGTAACAATACAACAAACAAAAAGAAATTTTTAAAGAAATTTGATTTGCAAGAAAAATGTATATAGTGAACGTAACACTTTTATGCTTTTTTATGCACGTTTATGCTTTTATTTCTGAATTAAAATTATTATTTCAAAAAGTAATTTTTACTGAAATCACAGTGTTTCCTCACACAAGTATTTTCTGTTTTAGAGAAGAAAAAGCTTCTTTTTAAACTAAACTTCCTGTCTGAAGCAGGTTGAGGAAATACCAAGGGTGTTCAAAGCTCCAGCAATAATTCAATTGAATTCAATTCGATTTTTATTTGTATAGCGCTTTTAACGCAAAATTAGTTTTACAGTAATATAAAAAAAAAATCTGAATAAAAGTAATAACGTTTAAAATGTAAAATTGCCTTATATTTATATATATTAAATTGTTTCCTAGTCACTGTATAATTGCATATGTTGTAATTATTATTTTTATGGCGATAATTTTATTGTATTTTTTATTAAATAATACAATATAGTACATAAGGGAGACTTTGATGGAGCATTTGCGAAGTTCAAGAAAGTGCAATGTTTTTCCTTATGATTCAAACTCATATCTTTACACTGAGGCTGCACAGAAAGGACAAATAAAAAAAAAAAAAATAAATAAAATAAAATAAAAAACTAAAAAAATAATAAGAATTAAAAAAAAATGTAATTAAATTAAAAATAAAATAAAAGCAGTTAAAATAAACATTTTGCTTGGAATTTATACCTGTGGTGTTCTTGTTTACGGCATCTGCCATTTTGATCATTGCATTGCGACTCTCATGTGCATTTACCAGCCCCGCTCCTTCTGAGTTCTAACACATACAGTGTCCAGACATTAATAATACACTACATTGAGTCTCACAGTGTCAGAGAAAAAGAGAGTGTGAAGCAGACAATCGAGTTCTTGACCTTTTATGAATTAAGAAATCTTATTTGCTCTGATCTGCAGGCCTGTCGGCAGCTGCAGGGATCGGCGTGGACGACCTGCGCAGGTTGTGTATCCTGCGTCTGAGCTTCGTGAAGGGCTGGGGACCCGACTACCCACGCCACAGCATCACACACACACCCTGCTGGGTGGAGGTGCATCTCCACCGCGCCCTGCAGCTGCTGGACGAGGTGCTACACACCATGCCTCTGGCAGACCCTGGACCTTCTAACTGAGAGCAGGGAGAGATATACACACACACACACACACACACACACACACAGACACACACACACACACACACACACACACACACATAAACACACACACACACACACACAGAGCAAGCATTGGTTTAAGTCTCTGTTTCAGTACTGTTTATAACGCATCCTAGGTGACTTTCCCTCAAACTCTAAAAAAATATCAATAATCTATTGGTTATTTGTGATTTTGTATTTTTAACATTTTAGACACATGATGATGTTGCTAGGCAATAAGGAGCTGTGGACTGTCACAAGGGAGCTATCACAAAGACTATGTAAAGGTGAAATGGCAAAGAAAACGGTACAATCCCATCAGGAAGACCAACATTTACCTCAGATGTGCTGCATAATTAATGAAAATACTGCGTGTAGCTAAAATGACACCATAATCACACTTAGCATCAACAACAAACAGAACCTTTACTGAAACGTCAATATTGTGTCACAAAACTCGGAGCAAACAGAGAACTTTAAAGTAGTGATGACAGACAAAAGTAGGTTGTTTACTGCGAATCATAATGTAAACACTGAGAACACGACCCTCTAATACTTAAAACAAGGCAAATCTGTCAGAACTACCAACGTTTACCTCAGACGACAAGATTACAGACTATTTATGACTAAAATGATGCTACAAACCACTTTAATGTTAAGAATTTTTCTTTATTTATCTAGCATTCTGACTCCCTGCTACCTGAAACTTAGCATGCCGTTAGCTAGCTTGCTAACTTTTCTGGCTGAATGAGGTAATAAATTTAGATTTTCCTGAATTGGCTTCAATCTGAACAACAAATTTGAGTTAAAAAATGCCATATTGTTGCTATCGAATTTTATATACAACTTCATCGACCTTTTTAGCTTTTAGCTTTTTACCTTTTGCGTGAGTTCTTCTCCGGATGTCTATGTTCAGGTTCAATCCAAAAACCAAACATATTCTTTAGTTTGGTTTCTTTTAGAAGAATATGTAAAGCTTCTACACTGGGCATTGGTGGCTCAGTGGTAGGTTTCTCGCCTAGGTTCTACACTATTTTGCCAAAAGTTTTGGGACACTCCTCCAAATCACTGAATTCAGGTGTTGTTTTTCAGGGATTGGGCTCGGCCCTTTAGTTCCAGTGAAAGGAACTCTTAATGCTTCAGCATACCAAGACATTTTGGACAATTTCATGCTCCCAACTTTGTGGGAACAGTTTGGGGATGATCCCTTCCTGTTCCAACATGACTGCACACCAGTGCACAAAGCAAGGTCCATAAAGACATGGATGAGCGAGTTTGGTGTGGAGGAACTTGACTGGCCTGCACAGAGTCCTGACCTCAACCCCATAGAACACCTTTGGGATGAATTAGAGCGGAGACTGTGAGCCAGACCTTCTTGTCCAACATCAGTGCCTGACCTCACAAATGTGTTTCTAGAGGAACGGTCAAAAATTCCCATAAACACACTCCTATACCTTGTGGAAAGCCTTCCCAGAAAAGTTGACGCTGTTATAGCTGCAAATGGCGGACCAACTCCATATTACATTCATGTGCATGTAAAGGCAGACGTCCCAAAACTTTTGGCAATATAGTGTATGTAGAAATGAAAGTGTTTCTTTCACAGAGAGAGAGAGAGAGAGAGAGAGAGAGAGAGGGGACAGATAGAGTGAGCCGACTAGAACTCTTTTAGGAAGCTAGGAACAGAAGAGGAACGCTATTCAGTTAAAGGGGAAGTGGTAGGAGGGCAAGTCGCTAAGGGGGTGTTAAGGACAGTACTGTAACGTAGCCTTACTGTTTATCACTCATTCGATTCATGCAAATGCAATCTATGGAGTTGTTCCATAGGGATGGAATGTACTTTTTAGCAGAATAGATGTATGTATTTAATTTAGCACTGCCTATCTTCTGATTAATGCAAGTCTCCTCTAGGCACGTGCCGAGTATCAGTTTGTATCACGGGACTATGTATTGTTATAGAAGACTACCCCTGTGTTCCACTCAGGAGGAGGCTGCCTAGCTATTCCGCATTATGGGCTCCTTAAACGTGAATTAAAACCCACCCCACTCACTAGGCAGCATTCTGTCATTCAGTTCCTTTTGTAAAAAGTTGTTTCATTTGAATGGATAATTAATTGTCATAATGTCATAAACTGCAATAAACGGTTAGTCAGTTATTGTGATACGTCAAGTTGATATCGGCACGTGCCTAGCTTTCACAGGGTTGAGTTCAGGGAAATAGCTTTACTGCCCGTACACTCTCTGAAATCAGATGATACTAAACTGTATCCTTCCTCGTCACTGAACTTTTACCTGGTACCCTTAAAGATGGATTAAATTAAACCGTGGCTTAGTGGTTAGCATGTCTGCCTCACACCTCCAGGGGTTGGGGACTGAGTTCGGATGTTCTCCCGGTGCTTCAGGGGTTTCCTCTGGGTTCTTTAGTACCCTCCTGCAGTTCAATGACATCCAATATAGGCTGATTGGCATCTTTAAAATTGTCCACTGTGTGTGTGTGTGTGTGTATGTGAGTGAGATTGTGCCTTGTGTTGTGTTGGCACCCCGTCTAGGGTATCCCCTGCCTTGTGCCCCTACCCCATCTAATCTTCCAAACTCGTCGCGATCTTGTCGAAAGCTTTTCCGCTGCACTACAGGTAAACAAATATACACAGATCATGCATAACATTCTGAGCAGTGCCAGGTTACGTGAATAACACTGGTGATTTGCCAAAATTTGCACTAATGGCACCTGTTAGTGGGTGGGATATATTAGGCAGCAAGTGAACATTTTGTCCTCAAAGTTGATGTGTTAGAAGCAGGAAAAATGGGCAAGCGTAAGGATTTGAGCGAGTTTGACAAGGGCCAAATTGTGATGGCTAGACCACTGGATCAGAGCATCTCCAAAACTGCAGCTCTTGTGGGGTGTTCCCGGTCTGCAGTGGTCAGTATCTATCAAAAGTGGTCCAAGGAAGGAACAGTGGTGAACCGGTGACAGGGTCATGGGCGGTCAAGGCTCACTGATGCATGTGGGGAGCGAAGGCTGGCCCATGTGATCCGATCCAACAGACGAGCTACTGTTGCTCAGATTGCTGAAGAAGTTAATGCTGGTTCTGATAGAAAGGTGTCAGAACACACAGTGCATGACGGGTCAGGGCTGTTTTGGCAGAACAACGGGGACCAACACAATATTAGACAGGTGGTCATAATGTTATGTCTGATCGGTGTATATATATATATATATATATATATATGATGGCATGAAGGAAAGGTACAGTTTAGTATCTTCTTTTTTTGAGAGTATGCACTGGTCCAGATTTGCACATGGTTGAATTATAGTAATAATAATACAGAATAATATTCACAAATACAGAATAATTGACTCACACACACTCACACACACACATAAACACACACTCACACACACACGACTTCTGCAGGTTTGTTAAGTGCGTGATAACTGGGCGCGCTCCTCAGAAGCCGGCTCCTTGAGGCCAAACTGTTCAGGAACTCAGAACAGAACAGGAAAACAGAACAGACCTCGAAACCCAAACTCTCACTATCTCCGTGCTTCGTGTTCCTCTGTGCGTGTGCGTGCGTGTGTGTGCGTGTGCGTGTGGAAGCCAACTCCACTTCCTGTGCTCGTCCCGAGTGTGTCTGACGATCCGTTCGAGCGCAGCCTTCAAGCTCATTTATTTTCATACGAAAAAAAAGAAGAAAAAAAAAAAGAAAAGAAACATTTGTTCAGCTTTAAAATGGTGGTGTTGGTATTTTTGTGGTGCTGCAGTATGGTGTTTGTAAGCAAATCATCTGCCATGTGGTGTACACCAAAGCCTCAGAATACCTCATCCTAATCGAGCACGGACCCGGATTTATGTTTTAAGCCAAAAAAGGGACATTATTTGCAGTCTTCATCTCACCTCACGGTATTTCACTGACTGAAAAGGGATCATAACTCATCCAGTTACAGATTTCCAGCATTTTATTTTTTTTTGCTTGAGACACTTTTTATTTAAGTCAACACTTCCTGACTCAACTCCATGAGCCTGCACTGGTTTACAGGAACATCCTAACGACGCTAACTTGCAAGAACGACGCGGAGAAAATATCATCATGATACGTGATATGAATCCCCACCAAAAAATATCAAGCCATAATCTGAATATTTGTATATTTTAAACAAACCATGTCAGATGAGTTACTTCTTACCATCAGCAGCGACAGAGCTCTGATCATTATGTACCGTTATGTTAATATATCCCAACCCTGACACTGGAAAAGTCTATCAATTAATAAGAGAGCAATTTCACGGTATACTGTTGTACCTCTATATCTTCTATACCAAATGCTTTTTTTTTTTAAAATTTTTAATAAATTCAGTCACTTTTAGATTAAAGCCTAGATTACGTCCTCCATCTCCAGATCTATCTTCTGTCCCCTACCTTCTTACTGAGGTTTCTCGGTTTATCGTACACGATTCATCTCCCATTGTATTCCAGATCTTCAGCAGCTGGACCAGATGTGCAGGAAAGGGAATAAAGAGGAGGAATGTTCATCCTTTGGAATAAATAAATAAATAAATAATAGACTATTGTAAATACATCACAGTGAGTATTGAGTAAAAGAGTAAAACAGTATTGTATGTGCTCACGTGTACTGTATGCGTTCGTAATAAGGGAAGTGTTCGACGTTTATGCACTAAAGACGCGGACGAGTGAGACGAGATCGCATGTATTCATGGACCACTATTATTATTGTTATTTTTGGGTTTATATTTGTGCCTTTCTGTTTTGTGTTATATTTATGTTGGAGTATTCGCGTTTGGTGAGTTAGACATGTGCCGATAATTCGTACCCAGATGTTCAAATCAGTGTTTTTACGATGGTAATTTGGACGTTTATATAATATAATATAATATAATATAATATAATATAATATAATATAATATAATATAATATAATGCTCAACATTCTGTCCTAGTCAGAAAGCAGGACATCTTTCTGACAAATTTCTGACAAATTCACCTCACATTTCTTTAATAAAATGATTAAGATAAGAATCTTTCGTCTCTACGTAACCCCAGATTCTAGAAACGTGCAAAAAAATAAACACAATGTGGACCACCGACATCCAACCAATCAGGACAAGGAGGCATCTCCCGCTCGGCTGTCAGTTAAAAACTATTTTACAATTGCATTTGCATTAAGTCCTTCTAGAAAGTTTGGATTTACGAGTTGGGAAGTCTATGAACATTTATTTAAAGTTTATTAAGATTTATTTTATTTTTATTTTATTTAGAGTTTTTAATCAAACCACAAAGTTCGCAAGGGATTATTGGCGAATAACTGAGACTGCTTCTGAAAAACGTGTTAGCTAGCTTGTAAAGTGGTTTTGCGAGTCCAGTTGCTTTGCATTCATTTGGTTAATGCTACTCAAAAAGGTTTTTATTAAAGCTAGTTTATGAAGTACCAGAGCGCTAGCTGTTAACCTGAGTTATTACATTGTTATTACATTAAGAAAGTTAGCTAGGCATGAAGAGGAAGTTTATTCACAGTTAAAATGCATTAGCTAGCTAGCTCAGAAACTTGCTCTGATATTGGTAATTTGTTAGTTTTTATTCAAGCTACAAATTTCACAGGAATTAGCTGTGAATAAATGAGCGTATGATGAGACACATCTGGTGTGTATTTGCTGATAAAATGAGAACCGCTACATGTGCACATTTTACAGATCGTCTCTGACATGATAAACCCTGACGATGTCACATAATTAAAGTTATCTATACACTTTATCGTGTCATTTCGATCGGCACATGTCCAACATCCGTTATGTGACATTTTATTCCATCGTTTTGGTTGTGTTTTTAATCGTTTTATTTGCAGCGACTATGAAACCCTCACTACGTCTGGAATGTATCTTCTCTTTAGCAGTTACAGAAAGCTTTCAGGTTTGATGATGGATGCAAGAGTTCCGGGGTTGTGTATGACGCAGGCTCAGGTCACACAGAGAACTACGAGCCTCTGTGAGCTTAAATACACCGACGCTATTTACGATTATTCTGCCTGCTGGTTGGATTCAAATCTGAATTTTAACCCTGAACTTTCACATCGATCGCTCCTCTGTCAAAACCAACCCCCACACACTTTCCCGCCACTAACAACCCCTCGCCCATCCCCCGTTCGTCCATTCGGCTCTGCTTGAACTTGTACATAACATTTACTACACGAGCTGTTGGTGAATTAACATAGTGATTTTAAGCATCTGTTATAAAATAGAAATAGAGTTTAGTTTTGCTACTGCATAGCTTGCTAATTACTGTAGCGCAGAACGAAATGTTTGGGTCCAAACCCATTAAGCGGCGACCATTTTAGACAACGCCTTTGTTTCGCCTCAAGGTGAAACCTCAAGGTGAGACGAAGGTCATCACCTTGTGTCACCTCGCCCACTACTCCTACAATATATTTGGTGTTCTGTTGTAGCTTCTCTGAGAATAGAACCTTTCCTTTAGTCATTGTTCATCAGGACATACTAAAAAAGCGCTTGTCCCCTGTTTGCCTCTGATGCTTAATGAAGTTATAAAATACATGATGAAATCATGTGTCAGTAACATGACAATCAGTGAACTGGGAAAAAAAAAACGAATCTAAAAGCATTCCACGTGTTTCTTACAAAGTATTTATCAGTATGTTACCTGGTGTGAAAACTGGACTATTTTATTGATATTGTTATTTCAGTTATTGTTGTAATTAGAATTATTTTATTGTTGAAGGACGTTCAGCTCCTGTATGTTGACTGTACACCAAAGTTAAGTAAAAAAAAAATCATTTTGATACACATACGGTGTGAGTGTTGTGTTTGACGGGACACTTTCCTTAGATTCTTTCTAAGATATTTAACCTTGAAAAATGTCTACATCTCAGATTAAAATCTATACCTCTACAAATCCACACCTCAGATCGAAATCTACACCTCAGATTAAGATCTAACCCTCTAGAAAAAAATCTAATCTTCAGATTAAAATCTACACCTCAGATTAAGATCTAAATCTCTAGAATAAATCTAATCTTCAGATTAAAATCTACACCTCAGATTAAGATCTAAATCTCTAGAATAAATCTAATCTTCAGATTAAAATCTACACCTCAGATTAAGATCTAACCCTCTAGAAAAAAATCTAATTTTTGGATTAAAATCTACACCTCAGATTAAGATCTAACCCTCTAGAAAAAAACTAATCTTCAGATTAAAATCTACACCTCAGATTAAGATCTAACCCTCTAGAAAAAAAACTAATCTTCAGATTAAAATCTACACCTCAGATTAAGATCTAACCCTCTAGAAAAAAAAATCTAATCTTCAGATTGAAATCTAGACCTCAGATTAAGATCTAACCCTCTAGAAAAAAATTTAATCTTCAGATTGAAATCTACACCTCAGATTAAGATCTAACCCTCTAGAAAAAAACTAATCTTCAGATTAAAATCTACACCTCAGATTAAGATCTAACCCTCTAGAAAAAAAACTAATCTTCAGATTAAAATCTACACCTCAGATTAAGATCTAACCCTCTAGAAAAAAAAATCTAATCTTCAGATTGAAATCTACACCTCAGATTAAGATCTAACCCTCTAGAAAAAAAAATCTAATCTTCAGATTGAAATCTACACCTCAGATTAAGATCTAACCCTCTAGAAAAAAAAATCTAATCTTCAGATTAAAATCTACACCTCAGATTAAGATCTAACCCTCTAGAAAAAAAAATCTAATCTTCAGATTGAAATCTACACCTCAGATTAAGATCTAACCCTCTAGAAAAAAATTTAATCTTCAGATTGAAATCTACACCTCAGATTAAGATCTAACCCTCTAGAAAAAAAAATCTAATCTTCAGATTGAAATCTACACCTCAGATTAAGATCTAACCCTCTAGAAAAAAAATCTAATCTTCAGATTGAAATCTACACCTCAGATTAAGATCTAACCCTCTAGAAAAAAATCTAATCTTCAGATTAAAATCTACACCTCAGATTAAGATCTAACCCTCTAGAAAAAAAAATCTAATCTTCAGATTAAAATCTACACCTCAGATTATGATCTAAATCTCTAGAATAAATCTAATCTTCAGATTAAAATCTACACCTCAGATTAAGATCTAACCCTCTAGAAAAAAAAATCTAATCTTTGGATTAAAATCTACACCTCAGATTAAGATCTAACTCTCTAGAAAAAAAATCTAATATTCAGATTAAAATCTACACCTCAGATTAAGATCTAACCCTCTAGAAAAAAAAATCTAATCTTCAGATTAAAATCTACACCTCAGATTTAAATGTACTTCTCTAAAAAATTCTACACCCCTGATTGAAATCTACACCTCAGATTAAGATCTAACCCTAATCTAGCCATGGGGGTCACAGTCCAGTGACTTCTGTGCCGGTCCCAAGCCCGGATAAATAGAGAGGGTTGCGTCAGGAAGGGCATCCGGCGTAAAACATTGCCAAATTTAACCATGCGAATCGTCAGTACGAATTTCATACCGGATCGGTCGAGGCCCGGGTTAACAACGACCGCCATCGGCGCCGTTGACCTACAGGGCGCCGGTGGAAATTGGGCTACTGTTGGTCGAAGAAGTAGAGGAGGGAGGAGAGTGCGCAGACAGAGAGAGAAGAGGAAAGGTAAGAGTGTAGGACTGAGAATAGGAACTCTGAATGTTGGTACTATGACAGGGAAAGGTAGAGAGCTGGCTGATATGATGGAGAGAAGGAAGGTGGATATACTGTGTGTACAGGAGACCAGGTGGAAGGGTAGCAAGGCTCGTAGTATAGGAGCAGGATTCAAGCTGTTTTATTATGGTGTGGATAGTAAGAGAAATGGGGTAGGTGTGGTCCTGAAGGAGGAGTTTGTGAGGAATGTCCTGGAGGTGAAGAGAGTGTCAGACAGGGTGATGAGTCTGAAGTTAGAGATTGAAGGGGTGATGTTGAATGTTGTTAGTGGTTATGCCCCACAGGTAGGTTGTGAGCTAGAGGAGAAAGAGAGATTCTGGAGTGAATTAGATGAGGTGATGGAGAGTATTCCCACGGGTGAGAGAGTGGTGATAGGAGCGGATTTTAATGGACATGTTGGCGAGGGGAACACAGGTGATGAGGAGGTGATGGGCAAGTTTGGAGTTAAGGAAAGGAACCTTGAAGGACAGATGGTAGTGGACTTTGCTAAGAGGATGGACATGGGTGTGGTTAACACTTATTTTCAGAAGAGGGAGGAGCATAGAGTGACTTACAAGAGTGGAGGTAGGAGAACACAGGTAGACTACATTCTATGTAGAAGAGGCAATCTGAAAGAGATTAGTGACTGTAAAGTGGTAGTGGGAGAGAGTGTAGCCAGACAGCATAGGATGGTGGTGTGTAGGATGACTTTGATGGTCTGTAAGACGAAGAGGTCAAAGATAGAGAAGAAAACCAAGTGGTGGAAGCTGAAAAAGGAGGAATGTTGTGAGGAATTTAGACAGAAGTTGAGGCAGGCTCTGGGTGGTCAGGTAGTGCTGCCAGATGACTGGGAAACTACAGCAGAAGTGATCAGGGAGACAGGGAGAAAGGTGCTGGGTGTGTCATCTGGAAGGAGGAAAGAAGATAAGGAGACTTGGTGGTGGAATGAGGAAGTTCAGGATAGTATCCAGAGGAAGAGGTTAGCCAAGAAGAAGTGGGACATGGACAGGACTGAAGAGAATAGACAGGAATACAAGGAGTTACAGCGCAGAGTGAAGAGGGAGGTGTCTAAGGCCAAGCAGAAGGCATATGACGAGCTGTACACTAGGTTAGACACTAGAGAAGGAGAGAAGGACTTGTACAGGTTAGCTAGGCAGAGGGATCGAGATGGGAAGGATGTGCAGCAAGTTAGAGTTATTAAGGATAGAGATGGAAGGGTGCTCACAAGTGAGGAGAGTGTACAGAGGAGATGGAAGGAGTACTTTGAGGAGCTGATGAATGAGGAAAATGAGAGGGAAAAAAGAGTAGAAGGGGTGAACTCTGTGGAACAGAAAGTAGATAAGATTAGAAAGGATGAAGTCAGGAAGGCTTTGAAGAGGATGAAAAGTGGGAAGGCAGTTGGTCCTGATGACATTCCGGTGGAGGTCTGGAAGTGTCTAGGAGAGGCAGCAGTGGAATTTTTAGCTAATTTGTTCAACAGGGTTTTAGAGAGTGAGAGGATGCCTGAGGAATGGAGAAGAAGTGTGTTAGTGCCGATCTTTAAGAATAAGGGTGACGTGCAGAGTTGCAGTAACTATAGGGGGATAAAGTTGATGAGCCATACAATGAAGGTATGGGAAAGAGTAGTGGAAGCTAGGTTAAGGAAGGTAGTGGAAATTTGTGAGCAGCAGTATGGCTTCATGCCCAGAAAGAGCACAACGGATGCAATTTTTGCTCTGAGGATTTTGATGGAGAAGTATAGGGATGGTCAGAAGGAGTTGCACTGTGTGTTTGTAGACTTGGAGAAAGCATATGACAGGGTGCCAAGAGAAGAGCTGTGGTACTGTATGAGGAAGTCAGGAGTAGCGGAGAAGTATGTCAGAGTGGTGCAGGACATGTATGAGAGGAGCAGGACAGTGGTGAGGTGTGCTGTAGGTCAGACAGAGGAGTTCAAAGTGAAGGTGGGACTGCATCAGGGATCGGCTCTGAGCCCCTTCCTGTTTGCTATAGTGATGGACCAGTTGTCAGAGGAGGTCAGACAGGAGTCTCCTTGGACAATGATGTTTGCAGATGACATTGTGATCTGTAGTGAGAGCAGGGAGCAGGTGGAGGAAAACCTGGAGAGGTGGAGGTTTGCGCTGGAGAGAAGAGGAATGAAGGTCAGTCGTAGTAAGACTGAGTACATGTGTGTGAATGAAAGGGAGGGAAGTGGAACAGTAAGGTTACAGGGTGAAGAGGTGAAGAAGGTACAGGAGTTTAAGTACTTGGGGTCAACAGTCCAGAGTAATGGAGAGTGTGGGAAAGAGGTAAAGAAGCGAGTGCAGGCAGGTTGGAATGGCTGGAGAAAGGTGTCGGGAGTTCTGTGTGATCAGAAAATATCAGCGAGAATCAAGGGGAAGGTGTACAGGACAGTGGTGAGACCGGCCATGCTGTATGGTTTAGAGACAGTGTCACTGAGGAAGAGACAGGAGTCAGAGCTAGAGGTAGCAGAGCTGAAGATGTTGAGGTTCTCTTTGGGAGTGACAAGATTGGACAGGATTAGGAATGAGTACATCAGAGGGACAGCTCATGTTGGACGTTTGGGGGACAAAGTTAGGGAGGCCAGATTAAGATGGTTTGGACATGTTCAGAGGAGGGAGAGTGAGTATATTGGTAGGAGAATGTTGGACATGGGGCTGCCAGGCAGGAGGCAAAGAGGAAGGCCAAAGAGGAGGTATATGGATGTAATAAATGAGGATATGAAGCTAGTGGGTGCAAGTGTTGAGGATGCAGAAGATAGGGATAGGTGGAGAGAGATGATTCGCTGTGGCGACCCCTGAAGGGAAAAGCCGAAAGAAGAAGAAGAAGATTAAGATCTAACCCTCTAGAAAAAATCTAATCTTCAGATTAAAATCTACACCTCAGATTAAGATCTAACCCTCTAGAAAAAAAATCTAATCTTTAGATTAAAATCTACACCTCAGATTAAGATCTAAATCTCTAGAATAAATCTAATCTTCAGATTAAAATCTACACCTCAGATTAAGATCTAAATCTCTAGAATAAATCTAATCTTCAGATTAAAATCTACACCTCAGATTAAGATCTAAATCTCTAGAATAAATCTAATCTTCAGATTAAAATCTACACCTCAGATTAAGATCTAACTTTCTAGAAAAAATCTAATATTCAGATTAAAATCTACACCTCAGATTAAGATCTAACTCTCTAGAAAAAATCTAATATTCAGATTAAAATCTACACCTCAGATTAAGATCTAACCCTCTAGAAAAAAAATCTAATTTTCAGATTAAAATCTACACCTCAGATTTAAATGTACTTCTCTAAAAAATTCTACAACCCTGATTAAAATCCACAAATCAGATTAAGATTTAAACCACTAAATATAATCTGAACTTCAGATTAAAATCTACAACTTTAAAAAAAACTACACCCCAGATTAAATTCAACACCCCAAATTCATATCTACATGTCAGATTTAAATCTAAACCTCACCGTAAAATCTTTGATCCAAATTAAGATATAAAGCTCTTAATTAAGTCTAAATAATTAAGGAGGACCTCACCTGGTCGCTCAACACCAGCTCCATCACCAAGAAATCCCAGCAGCGTCTTTACTTCCTGCGAAGGCTGAGGAAGGCTCATCGTCCACCTCTCATCCTGACCACCTTCTACAAAGGGACAATCGAGAGCATCCTGAGCAGCTGCATCACTGCCTGGTTCGGGAATTGCACTGTCTCGGACTGCAAGACACTGCAGCGGATAGTGAGGACAGCTGAGAAGATCATCAGAGTCTCTCTTCCCTCTATTACGGACATTTACTCCACACGCTGCATCCTCAAAGCCAACAGCATTGTGGATGACCCCACGCACCCCTCACACACACTCTTCACCCTCCTGCCGTCTGAAAAGAGGTACCATAGCATTCAGGCCCACACATCCAGACTGCTGAACAGCTTCTTCCCTCAGGCAATCAGGTGTCTCAACAGAGAACTGAACTAAACTGAGGAACATGGACACACACAAACACACACACACACACACACAAACAGAGCTCACACACACACCTGATATTTGTACTATAATTTGGAATATTATATCTGTCTTAACTATCTCTGCTGCTGTTCTTGCACTCACTGTACAACACTGTTCTTTTTTTGCACACAGTCGGCATTATGTGTCTTGTTTGTCTGCACTCGTCTCGTCATTCCCTGCACTTATGTTGTATGTTCAGTTTAAAAATTCTGCACCTTAGTTTAGCTTCATGTTTGTCCGCGTCACGCTGTATTTTGTTTTTGTTATGTGTAGCACCTCTGGTCCAGGAGGAACGTTGTTTCATTTCACCATGTACTGCATCAGCTATATATGGTTGAAGTGACAATAAAGCTCCTTTGACTTTGACTTAGATTAGGATTAGGATAAGAAATATCAGATTAAAATACTTTATTGACATCGTTATTCAATGTATTGTAGTGACAATTATTTTATTATTAAAGGTTGAGACTAAAAATAAATCTCGGCCTGAATTTAAACCTCAGATTATTATCTAAATGTCAGGTTAACAGCTTCACCCCAGATTAAGATCTAATATTATTATATATTTTATTTTATTCAGGATAATATTATTGGGAATGTTGTAAAGACTTTCTTTAACATTAGATGCAGCTTTAACAGGATGGCGTTGTGGAGAAGTCTGAGAGTTTTCCTGCTGCAGTCTACCTGCACTACATCCATGTGCTTCTCACAGCCACCTGCAGACGGCGCTAATGAGCTACAACCTGGTGTCTGTGCCCCGAGCATCACTTCCGGGCCGCATGCTGATTCCTCCTGCATCCCAAAGCCTCCTCCTCCTCCTCCGCCTCCTCCTCCTCCCTCTATTCCGCCTGCTCACTTCCTGCGCGATCCTATTGGCTGACGCGGAAACGCCTAGGAACCGCCTAGCAACCGCTCTCGGAGCGACCACCAGTATAATAGAAATAAAAACATATTAATAAAAATATATTAATATAAATAAAATGTATAAATATTTAAAAAGTTATATAAAATATAAATATAAAATGTATAAAATTATCAAAATAAATATTTATATTTACCTAAAAATATATTTGAAGATATTAACTTCAAGATTCAAGATTAACTAACAAAATAACTTAATTTAAATTTAACAGCAATAATACAACTGGATTAAATAAGTATATAATTAAAAATATAAACTTTATTTAGGTACTGGTACAACTGTTTTTCCTTCTAGTTAGTTCTTCTAGTGTAACTTTAAAACAGCTGTTACAACATATAATAATAATAATAATAATAATAATAATAATAATAATAATAATATATTAAAATGTATTACATATTGCCTAAAAAATTGAGAAATCTTTGTTATGTATATTATGTTTGATAATTATTGTGCACTTTTTCCCATTGTCCATACCACTTATCCGATCTATTCTCGGGTCACAGGGAGCCTGTGCCTATCTCAGGTGTCATCGGCCATCAAGGCAGGATACACCCTGGACAGAGTGCCAACCCATCACAGGGCACACACACACACATGCAATCACACAATACAGGCAATTTAGAAACTCCAATCAGCCTAGCATGTCTTTGGAATATGGGAGGAAACCAGAGCACCCGGAGAACATGCAAACTAAATGTCCAGGTAAATAATATCCAGGTGAAGCTATCCGCTGTAGAATCAATGAGACTTTTTAGTAAAAGTAACAATTAAGTTGTTCAAATGAGACAATCCACAGTTATGCATTTGTGTGGAACCAGTCCACATCAACCTCATGGCAAACTGGGCCTTACCCCGCAGCACAGAGTGAATCTGAGGTGAAGGAGGATCCAAGCAGATGTAGAGAATCAGGAAGGATCAGACAGGACAGGATATCTGACTGTATAAGAACCATCTCCTGTACCTTGCTTACTTTATCATATGTGGATGTTATATGATGTTATCTATATGAATCATTTATCTCGAAATAGACTGTGTTGAGATTTGTGAGAAGGCAACTGCGAGTTATACTGATGAGCGTTTTGAAGAATAAAATTTATTACAGTCTGCAATGTTTCCACTACTCTATTAAGTACTCATAGGTTACGGTTTATAAAAAGAAAAATATGTCGCTGTATCCAAAACCTGTGGAATTAGAGGACAACATCATGAAGGTGTTCATTTCATAGACTCATTTCATAGACTACCTGGATCTTTTCCTGGATTTTTTTTTCCAGGTCTCTAACATTTGGATGATTCCTGTTTATGAAGCTCCTGAAAATAGTGTAACGTCCACAAAATGGAATGAAGTTACATTAACACAATTTGTTTTTTATATACCTGACATGATTTGATCACGTTACATCCTGAAAAATATCAAACCAGCATGATTAATTGAGCCTGATTGGGGTAAGCAATAAAATAAATTTTTAATGAGATTTAAAACAAACAAACAAACAAACAAACAAACAAACTACGTTCTTTTAAATCTTAATAACCATATATGACTTTTTTTCAGTGGCCCACAAAGTGAAGTGTCTATTACATGAATGACTGAAGTGTATCCAAACAAAAATATGGATTCTGGACCAGAAATGAGCTTCCCAAACGTGATTTCTCAGCAAACTAATGCACTTTTATTAAAACCACGGTTTAATCATGTTTTAAATATTGTCCTGGTTATTTCTAAGTAAATAAAGAAATATAAAAAATGTGCTATTGCACCTTTTATAACAATGTTTATGCTAATTGTGTTTATTTCTTTGTTTCTTTATTTATTTATTTATTTAACAAATCGTAAGATCGTCTATCTATCTATCTATCTATCTATCTATCTATCTATCTATCTATCTATCTATCTATCTATCTATCTATCTATCTATCTATCTATCTATTTATTTTAAGTCAGGCAAATCAGGACAGCTAACACGGGGTCCTCAGGCTCAGGCAGCGCAGAAGGGATATCGCGCTGCAGCATCACTGGACCAGAGCGGAGACAGAAGTGTTTGCGCATGCGCGTTGTTGTGCGCGTCCTCGAGTGGAGGGGAAAAAAGAGCGCTCGCGGTGCGGGAGTGCGCCTCTCATCCACCATCTATAGATAAACAAAATAAATATATTAAGGATAAATATATTCATGGAGGCGAACTAGGGAGCGCGGTCAGTTTCTTTCTTTCTCTCTTTTTTTATTTATTTGTTCTGGATTTGCTGAACACAGTCTTCGAACATGGCTGAGATAGAGAGTCTGAGCCCTACCTACGGTAAGCCTCATACCATCCTATCATCTTACTGATGCTGCCCTTTAAAATACTGTAAAATAATAATAATAATAATAATAATAATAATAATAATAATAATAATAATAATAATAATAATCGTTGCTATTATTATTATTATTATTATTATTATTATGATTAATAATAATAATAATAATAATTTTTTTTATTAAAGTCTGCTTGGTTAGAACAGCTTGTCCAGTGAGCCTTATTTTTTATTTAATTAATTTCTAAGT
>JAUCMX010000028.1:16140281-16160281 GCA_033459395.1 Hemibagrus guttatus | reverse complement strand
GCTCTATACATCTCATTTAATTCTCCTTATCGCTGATTCTATTATTTCACCAATTGTCCGGCAGCTCCGGCTCTACTTCCTGCTACAGGACGAATCATACATGTGCTTTAATTCTAACGTTTGTTCTGATACATTATTGTATTTACAGTTACGACAAATTCACCGGCTTGCGATACTCCACGTGTACGGATTTTTAAAACGTAATGAAATTGTTGCTATGGCGATGGGAAGGAGTCTCCAGTGTCAGAGGCGAAAGCACTGGAAAGTGTTAGATTCCCAAAAGATGCCACAGACCATAATATCCAGGGCCTAAATGCATGAAAAGTTGAAGAAAATCCTTGAAGAAAATGCTTAGAAATGTGGGTGTTTCCCCTTAAAATTACAGAGAAGATCCTAGTAAAGATCTTAACAAGCATCTTAACCCTTAAAAGAGGTCAAAAAGTCTCAGAGGAGTATAGAGGAGGATTTTTGAGAGGTTTAAGAGTTTCTTTAGCAGAGGAGCAAGAGGCTGAAAGGTGAAGAAGGAGAAGAAATGTGTTGTAGATGATATGTAATAATGACAGTGAGTTAATAATTTTATATATAATATATAATGTGGAGGGGCATGGTGGCTTGGTGGTTAGCACGTTTGCCTCACACCTCCAGGGTTGGGAGTTCGATTCCCGCCTCCGCCATGTGTGTGTGGAGTTTGCGTGTTCTTGCCCGTGCCTCGGGGTTTCCTCCGGGTACTCCGGTTTCCTCCCCCGGTCCAAAGACATGCATTGTAGGTTGATTGGCATCTCTAAATTGTCCATAGTGTGTGGTTGCGTGAGTGAATGAGAGTGTGTGTGTGCCCTGCGATGGGTTGGCACTCCGTCCAGGGTGTATCCTGCCTTGATGCCCTATGACGCGTGAGATAGGCACAGGCTCCCCGTGACCCGAGAATAGATCGGATAAGCGATAGACAATGAATGAATGAATGAATGAATGAATGAATATGTAATATGGCGTCAGAAATGATATAATTTAGTGCTATGGCATTTCTGTGCTGTGTCAGAGATGTTAGCGTATCTCTAATATGATCGATCGCAAACATTATATATACGATATTTTCCCAAATATCTTAATGTAGTGACAAAGTGAAGGCTTTTAATAAATTTTACTTAAAACTGTTATTATTTTTTTTATTGGACAACCAAAGAATGGGTCATACCTGGCAAGAGGGTTAGCCCCGCCTTCTCTCTGAGATAAAAGCATTTATCATTCCTTGCTCAACTCTTTAAGCTGCTCTGAGATTGGTTCTAGTTTCCAAGTTAGAAATTTTGATGCTAAATGAAGGCGCTGTCTGAGATGATTCTTAGACGCTTTAAGAATACGGGCCCAGGAGTCAAAGTGAGCAAAACTGCGCCCGATTTGATGGACAAGACAGCCTTCCGCTCTCCTCCTCAGAAAGACATGACTCAGAGGAAGGAGGAAGGATGCGTCTTAATAGAGTGGTAGATACAGTAGACTGAGGGAAAGAAGTCTACTGTAGAGAAAAGGGCGAGGCTTCGGGCTGAAGTAAAAACGTTCCTCCTCAAGGTTCACCTCCGAGTCTTTCCGCAGGTCGATGGCGAGAAATAAAGGAAGCAAAAGAGTTTTCGGTGTTAATCAATATCCGTTCACATGAAAACAACACCATAAATAATGAAGGACCTCGCACCTCGGGTGCAGGACGGAGAGCCATGAATCAGTGTCAGGACTCCTCCCTGTCCACATCCAGAGCACCTAATGACTCGCTTAAAAGGCAAAGTGAGCGAGTGAGCGCGAGGCTGCAGGGGACTGATGAAATGGAGAGAAAGATGGCAGACTGAAGGAGTAGATTTCGATCCATCTCGATCATGCCTCTCTAGTGGGGGGTCGTATCTAGGCAGCAGGAGCAGCTGGGTTTTTAAAACGCTGCCAAAACAGTGACATCATGCGCATCGATGTCTCTCAGGGGGTCGCAGTGACCAAGTGAGAGAGAGACAGTCGGCCATTGTGTGGAGTGAAGTAGGGTGGGGTCGCGTCTCTCTCTCTCTGTGTGTGTGTGTGTGTAAGAGAGAGAGAGAGAGAGTCTGATTCTCTGTGGTGGTGTTAACAGTTCATGTCAGAAGATTAAATATGCTCTGTTTAAAAATGACAAAAGTGTGTATTAATATCATTTATATTGCTAATAATTGCAGCTGACAGAACTGTTTATTGTTTTGAGAGCAGATTAAAGCACATTTACTTTATCAAAGGTCTTTCTGCAAGAAAAGATGCAACAATTTCACTGACCGATTATCTGATTGACTTCCCAGTCACAGACTTCCTTCACATTACAACGTTAGCCGCTAATCTACACTTCTGACCGCTCCTCGTTCGAAGCAACGGTTTTGTCCACAATTTATTGATAGCCTCGATACCTACTGGGATGAAGGGAATGAGCAGCTTGAAATTATGATAAGGGTTTATTTTCTGGACACAAAAGAAAATGCGTCCGATTTATTGAACTTCATTTATTTGCTTACTTATTCGCTCCACTGCGTCAAGCCTTGGCTAGTCATCGCTAGCGTCTCACAGGTGTAGACAATCATTCTCTGCGTCATCTCCACCCTAAACCACACCTCCTCTGCCACGATGTTCACGATTCTTTATCTGCGTCCCAAATGACCTACTACACACTATACACAGCACTATTTCTAAGAGGTCTCGTTCACCGGAGTGTCGTCGTCTATCTTGAAGCGTCAGCTAGCCCCGCCCCTTTTCCTGCTACGTGAGCAAAGCTTGCATGAAGTGTCCAACATTCAACACTTGTTTTTTTATGGTTGAATGAGTGTATCTGGGTTCTTGAAGTGCTCTTCTTCTTCTTGTTTCAGTGTGTAAACACTTCTCACTATTTACTTTACACAGTGGAGTAGAATAGTGTGTAAGTGTGCGATTTGGGATGGAGTGTGTCCTCTTGTGCTAGGAATGTTTCATTTATCTGCTGTTTTAATAAATCCTTAAAGGTTTAATCAGAATTGTACAGTGAGAGTAAACTTGCTTGGTATCTGTTAACTTTTCTCTCGAATGATATCATCCTTCCTGACTGGGTCTGCTGAACACTGAGGCCACGCCCAATTTGATTCATGCATGATTTCCTGGTCAGTATATTAAGCCTTATTGTGTTGAACCCCTCTCTCTTTTCTTAATTATCTCTCTCCGCTGTGTGAGGGTGAAGCTCTCGGTTCTGCTTTACCGGCTTCTTTAAAAAGCTTCTTGTGCTGAGGTTTTTTTACGACACGTCCTGTTCTCATCAGCGCACCGATGCGGAGCTCAGCACAGAATTTCAATCGGCTCCGTAACGGCACAGCTGTTACCACGGTGACCCGAGGAAGGACGGCAGGGAGGGAAAGAAGAGTGACAGAGAGATAAAAGAGAGAAAAAGGAGTTTGCAAGAAAACAAACCACACGTTTACTGCAACAACTGTGTATTACATACACGTCTATTAGTTATTTATAATAATAAAAAAAAAGACATTGTACTTACATGAGCCCTTTTTCTTTAAAGCAAAAAAACCCCCAAAAACTTCTATAGCTAGTTAGTTAGCTGACTAATTCATGTGATTTGGTTGATGAGTAAGGGGAATAAAACACTTCAGGATGCGCTGGTGTAGGAAAATAATCCAGGACCTGATGGTCAGTTACTGTTACCATCCTGACATTGATTATTTTCCTCTTACACCACATCCTGAAGTGTTTTATTACATCTATGATTTGGCAAGAAATCCAACTTTATTTTTTAAAAACATGCTTTTATCCACTTACGGTTACATTTCAATTTCACAGAACAACAAGTTAGTAATGCTGCATTGACACATACACCGACTTGAGGGGCGGGATGTGGGCGTGTCTGCATCAGTGACATGGCAAAGTTGAGAAAAGATAAATGCAAATACTGACTGAGTGGCTTCCCTGTTCATCGAGTACCAATGGGAGTGAAGACTCATCCCCCCGGATTGTTCCATTTTAGCCACAAAGAAAGATTTGGAACACTACTTGCCCTACTCGCTGATAAACATTACCATTTGTAGGAATGCCTACTAACGACTTCATAGTTTGAGATAAAATCACAGTATGCGTGAATCTAGCTGTGATGATGTAACCGCTTACATTATAGCAGCTATAAACAGCCATCCTCTCTCCTATCCTCTCTCCATCCCCTCTCATCTCCATCCGCTCTCATCTCCATCCTCTCTCATCTCCATCCTCTCTCCTCTCCATCCCCTCTCATCTCCATCTCCATCCGCTCTCATCTCCATCCCCTCTCATCTCCATCCCCCCTCATCTCCATCCTCTCTCCTCTCCATCCCCTCTCATCTCCATCCTCTCTCCTCTCCATCCCCTCTCATCTCCATCCTCTCTCCTCTCCATCCTCTCTCCTCTCCATCCTTTCTCCTCTCCATCCCCTCTTCTCTCCATCCCCTCTCCTCTCCATCCCCTCTCCTCTCCATCCTCTCTCCATCCCCTCTCATCTCCATCCTCTCTATATGTCTCGGGATGGGTAGAAGAAGGGAAACAAATGGAAAGTAATTAGTGTAGTTTCTGTTCATAATATTAGCAGGCTTACTAGGTGATAATGTGCATTTAATCAGATGTATTGGAGTACAAGGTTATCAGATGTATTAAATGTATGCCTGGCTAAAGAGATATGTCTTTAATCTATGTTTGAACTGGGAGACTGTGTCTGAGCCCCGAACACTGTCAGGAAGACTGTTCCAAAGTTTAGGAACTAAATACGAAAAAGCTCTACCCCCTTTTGTAGACTTTGATATTCTGGGAACTACCAGAAGTCCAGAATTTTGAGATCTTAAGGAGCGTGATGGATTGTAACGTGTTAGAAGACTGGCTAGATATGTGGGAGCTGAACCATTTAGAGCCTTGCACGTAAGTAGTGCTAGTTTATAATCAATTCTAAACTTAACAGGTAGCCACTGCAGGGATGATAATATTGGGGTTATATGATCATATTTTTTGGACCTGGTAAGAACTCTGGCGGCTGCATTTTGGACTAACTGTAGCTTGTTTATTGAAGATGCAGGACAACCGCCTAGTAATGCATTACAATAGTCCAGTCTGGAGGTCATGAATGCATGAACTAGCTTTTCTGCATCAGATACAGATAAAATGTTCCTAAGCTAGGCGATATTTCTGAGGTGGAAGAAGGCTGTTTTTGTAATATTGGAAATATGATTGTCAAAAGACAAATTGCTGTCTAATATTACGCCCAGGTCACTGTAGAGCTAGTAGTAATAGAACATCCTTCTAAATGCAAGTTGAATTGTGAGAGCTTTTGTGTACTGGTTTTTGGACCAATCAGTAGTATCTCCGTCTTATCAGGATTTATTAATAGAAAATGATCAGTCATCCAATCTTTAATATCTTTAACACACTCTGTTAATCTAGACAGTTTAGATATTTCATCTGGTTTTGATGAGATATATAACTATGTATCGTCAGCGTAACAGTGGAAACTAATCCCATGCCTTCTAATGATGTTGCCCAAGGGAAGCATGTATATTGAGAAAAGCAGAGGTCCTAAAACTGATCCTTGTGGGACCCCATATTTCACTGGCATTACACTGGACAGTTCTCCATTTAAATCTACAACATGGTATCGATCAGACAGGTAGGATCTAAACCATTTTAATGCCTGTCCCTGAATACCTATGTGATTTTGTAAGCAATCTACGAGAATATGATCTATAGTGTCGAATGCAGCACTAAGATCAAGTAAGACTAATATTGAGATGCAGCCTTGGTCCGAAGCTAAAAACAAGTCATTTGTGATTTTTAATAGTGCAGTTTCTGTGCTATGAATTCTTCAAGGATAAAGTTTTCCTGTAAGAAGGAGCATAATTGAGCAGACACAACCTTTTCTAATATTTTAGATATAAAAGGAAGGTTTGAAATCGGTCTGTAATTTGATAATTTATTAGGGTCTAGTTTAGGTTTCTTAAGAAGAGGCTTGATAGCTGCTAACTTGAGAGGTTTAGGGACGTGACCTAAGTGTAACAAGGAATTAATAATGTTGAGGAGAGGCTCTCCAGCTATATGCATCACTTCTTTCAGCAATCTAGTTGGAATTGGATCTAACAAACATGTTGTTGAATTAGCCGTGGTGATAAGCTTATATAGCTCTTCCTGTCCTATACCTGTAAAGCATTGTAGCTTTAAATGTGGAGCTGGACTAGATCACTGGATGCTGTCAAAGGTTGAACAGCCATTATTTTGTTCCTGATACTATAAATTTTTTCGGTGAAGAAGTTCATAAAGTCCTCACTACTAAACTGTGATGGAGTACTCTCTTCAGATATCTGATGTTTTGTTAGTCTAACCACTGTACTAAATAAGAATCTGGGATTGTTTTGGTTTATTTCTATCAGTTTGTTCAGATGCTCAGCCCTAGCAGCTTTTAGAGCCTGTCTATAGCTGGACATACTGTCTTTATATGCAATTCTAAAGACTTCTAATTTCGTTTTTCTCCATTTTCGCTCGAAGTTACGGGTTGCTCTCTTGAGAGCGTGGGTATGACTATTATACCATGGTGCAGGTGTTTTATCTCTGACCTTTTTTAATCAGCTGGGGTCAACAGTATCTAGTGTGCTGGTGAAAATAGTGCCTATAGTGTTGGTTAGTTATCTAGATCATCTGCATTTAGAGGTCTAGTAAGTAGTTTAGACAGATCCTGCAGATTACTTGTGAATCTGTCTTTAGTGGTCGGAATAATAGTTCTACCGAGTCGATAACGAGGAGAGACGTGTCTAATATATTCTACAGGTAGAGTGTACACTAAGAGGTGATGGTCTGTGATATCATCACTTTGAGGAAGAACAGCTATTTCACTGACATCTGTTCCATGTGATATAACTAAATCTAGTGTATGGTTAAAACGATGAGTTGGTCTATTAATGTTTTGTTTAGCCCCCAAAAATGTATTAAATCTATAAATGCGAATCCTAAGGCATCATTGGCATCGTCTACATGAATGTTGAAGTTTCCTGCAATCAACAACTTGTCATAATTAATCAAAAAGTCCGAGAGTAAATTTGCAAACTCTTTAAGAAAATCAGCGTAGGGCTCGGGGCTCTATACACGGTGGCCAGAGCAAGATTTAGCAGGGATTTTTTATTTATGTCTGTGAGTGCAACATTAAGGACAAGCACTTCGAATGAGTTAAACCTGGGTCCTGTTTTCTGAGTAACGGTAAGAGAGTTGCTATAGACAGTTGCAACACCACCTCCATGACCAGTCAGACGGGGCTCATGCTTATAGCAGTATCCTGACGGAGTGGACTCATTCAGACTAATGAATTCATTTGGCCTAAGCCAGGTTTCAGTAAGGCAGAGTGTATCAAAACTATAATTTGAGATCATTTCATTAACAATAAGTGCTTTTAGTGAAATTAGAAATTGTTTTTCTTTCTTCATTTGGCGTTTTTTGGGTTTAATTGTGATTAGATTATTTTGAGAGCTATTAATGAATTTATTCTTTGAGCTCACTATTCGGGGAACAGACACAGTTTCTGTAGGATGAGCTGTGTGTGCACTTGTATCAGTCTGGTGAGCTGAACAGTAGCTATCATAATTGTAATCTGAGCTATGACTTAACAGTTAGATGGTGCGTAGTGTCCTGGAGATGTCTGAGAGGACTGCTGCTTCAACTCTGCTTGGGTGCAGGCCATCAGGATGGTAGAGCCTAGGACGCTCCCAGAAAAGATTCCAGTTATCAACAAAAGGTCATTTCTGGTTTTGACACCATGACTGTAACCATTCATTAAAAGCAAATAGCTTACTGAACCTCTCGATTCCTCGCTGGAACGTGGGAAGTGGTCCTGACACGATGATCCTCGTCGTGGGCGATGTGGTGCGTGCCTTCTCCACCAGGCTCCTGAAGTCCTTCCTCAGGATCTCCGTCTGCCTCAGCCTGATGTCGTTCATGCCAGCATGGAGCATCATCTTCATCCACATCCACATCTTCATCCTCATCCACATCTTCATCCTCATCTTCATCCAAATCCACATTTTCATCCCAATCTTCAACGTCGTGCTCATCTTTATCCACATCCACATCCTCATCTTCATGCACATCCTCATCCACGTCCACATTCTTATCCTCATCCACATCCTCATTTTCATCCACATCCTGATCCTCATCTTCATCCACATCCTCATCCACATTATCATCTTCATCTTCATCCCCATCTTCATCCACATTCTCATCTTCATCCACATCTTCATCCACATTATCAGCTTCATCCACATCCCCATCTTCATCCACAGCCACATCTTCATTCTCACCCTCATTTCCATCCACATCCTCATCTTCATCCTCATCCACATCCTCATCCACAACCTCATCCTCATCTTCAACCACATCCACATCTTCATTCACATCCTCATCTTCATCCTCATCTTCATACACATTTTCATCCCAATCTTCAATGTCATGCTCATCTTTATCCACATCCTCATCTTCATCCACATCCTCAGCTTCATCTACATCTTCATCTTCATCTTCATCCACATCCTCATCCTCATCTTCATCCACATCCTCATTCTCCCGCTGGTCTTAATAAGACGGATGGCACACATCAGTGAAGCATTAAGCCCAGTACAGCCGGAAGACGTACATTACTGCTGTAACTAAGCATGTAAATGCTGCTGTAAATATAAATACGTGTAATAAATGCGTGTTTTTTAATGGGAAGTGATCCTCAGACAGAGCGCTGCGCTCCTCACTCTGTGTCCGAGAGCATAAAGAGAACTGCTGCTCTCAGCATCCGTCCCATTAAACAGCATTAACATCCGCACTGAAAGACAGGAAACAGCTCGGAGGGTTAAGCGAGCAGTCTCGCCCGGGAGCTCACGGCCTTTTACAGCGACACTCGAAAGGGAGGAATGCAGAAATGTTCAGGTTAAACAGATTGGATAGAATATTTTGCAGCAGTAGTAAAAGTTTATAGCTACCAGTTTTATCACATGTACGAGATGCTGCATTTTTGTGAGCCAGAGACAAGAGAGAACATTAAACTGAAAAACTGAAATCACTCACACACACACACACACACACACACACACACACACACATGTAGATGACCAAGTAACTTCTCTGTCACACACAGGACTGGGTGAAACGCTCTCTCTCTCTTTCTCTCTCTTTCTCTCTCTCTCTCTGGTGAAGCTTGCAGTGTGTTCAGTGTATTGTGGAGTGATTGTGTGTGTATGTAGTGTGGAGTGTGTATGTAGTGTGGAGTGTGTATGTTAGTGTGGAGTGTGTATGTTAGTGTGGAGTGTGTATGTTAGTGTGAAGTGTGTATGTAGTGTAGAGTGTGTATGTTAGTGTGGAGTGTGTATGTAGTGTGGAGTGTGTATGTTAGTGTAGAGTGTGTATGTTAGTGTGGAGTGTGTATGTAGTGTGAAGTGTGTATGTAGTGTAGAGTGTGTATGTTAGTGTGGAGTGTGTATGTAGTGTGGAGTGTGTATGTTAGTGTGGAGTGTGTATGTTAGTGTGAAGTGTGTATGTTAGTGTGGAGTGTGTATGTTAGTGTGGAGTGTGTATGTAGTGTAGAGTGTGTATGTTAGTGTGGAGTGTGTATGTTAGTGTGAAGTGTGTATGTAGTGTAGAGTGTGTATGTTAGTGTGGAGTGTGTATGTAGTGTGGAGTGTGTATGTTAGTGTGGAGTGTGTATGTTAGTGTGGAGTGTGTATGTTAGTGTGGAGTGTGTATGTTAGTGTGGAGTGTGTATGTTAGTGTGGAGTGTGTATGTTAGTGTGGAGTGTGTATGTAGTGTGGAGTGTGTATGTTAGTGTGGAGTGTGTATGTTAGTGTGGAGTGTGTATGTTAGTGTGGAGTGTGTATGTTAGTGTGAAGTGTGTATGTTAGTGTGGAGCGTGTATGTTAGTGTGAAGTGTGTATGTTAATGTGGAGTGTGTATGTTAGTGTGGAGTGTGTATGTTAGTGTGAAGTGTGTATGTTAATGTGGAGTGTGTATGTTAGTGTGGAGCGTGTATGTTAGTGTGGAGCGTGTATGTTAGTGTGGAGCGTGTATGTTAGTGTGGAGCGTGTATGTAGTGTGGAGTGTGTATGTTAGTGTGGAGTGTGTATGTTAGTGTGGAGTGTGTATGTTAGTGTGGAGTGTGTATGTTAGTGTGGAGTGTGTATGTTAGTGTGGAGCGTGTATGTTAGTGTGAAGTGTGTATGTTAGTGTGGAGTGTGTATGTAGTGTGGAGTGTGTATGTTAGTGTGAAGTGTGTATGTTAGTGTGGAGCGTGTATGTTAGTGTGGAGCGTGTATGTTAGTGTGGAGCGTGTATGTTAGTGTGGAGTGTGTATGTTAGTGTGGAGTGTGTATGTTAGTGTGGAGCGTGTATGTTAGTGTGGAGCGTGTATGTTAGTGTGGAGTGTGTATGTAGTGTGGAGTGTGTATGTAGTGTGGAGTGTGTATGTTAGTGTGGAGCGTGTATGTTAGTGTGGAGTGTGTATGTTAGTGTGGAGCGTGTATGTTAGTGTGGAGCGTGTATGTTAGTGTGGAGCGTGTATGTTAGTGTGGAGCGTGTATGTTAGTGTGGAGTGTGTATGTTAGTGTGGAGCGTGTATGTTAGTGTGGAGCGTGTATGTTAGTGTGGAGCGCGTATGTTAGTGTGGAGTGTGTATGTTAGTGTGGAGTGTGTATGTTAGTGTGGAGTGTGTATGTTAGTGTGGAGCGTGTATGTTAGTGTGGAGTGCGTATGTTAGTGTGGAGCGTGTATGTTAGTGTGGAGTGTGTATGTTAGTGTGGAGTGTGTATGTTAGTGTGGAGTGTGTATGTAGTGTGGAGTGCGTATGTTAGTGTGAAGTGTGTATGTTAGTGTGGAGTGTGTATGTTAGTGTGGAGTGTGTATGTTAGTGTGAAGTGTGTATGTTAGTGTGGAGTGTGTATGTTAGTGTGAAGTGTGTATGTAGTGTGGAGTGTGTATGTTAGTGTGGAGTGTGTATGTTAGTGTGGAGTGTGTATGTTAGTGTGGAGTGTGTATGTTAGTGTGGAGCGTGTATGTTAGTGTGGAGCGTGTATGTTAGTGTGGAGTGTGTATGTTAGTGTGGAGTGTGTATGTTAGTGTGGAGTGTGTATGTTAGTGTGGAGCGTGTATGTTAGTGTGGAGTGTGTATGTTAGTGTGGAGTGTGTATGTTAGTGTGGAGTGTGTATGTTAGTGTGGAGTGTTAGTGTGGAGTGTGTATGTTAGTGTGGAGTGTGTATGTTAGTGTGGAGTGTTAGTGTGGAGTGTGTATGTTAGTGTGGAGCGTGTATGTTAGTGTGGAGCGTGTATGTTAGTGTGGAGTGTGTATGTTAGTGTGGAGTGTGTATGTTAGTGTGGAGTGTGTATGTTAGTGTGGAGTGTTAGTGTGGAGTGTGTATGTTAGTGTGGAGTGTGTATGTTAGTGTGGAGTGTGTATGTTAGTGTGAAGTGTGTATGTTAGTGTGGAGTGTGTATGTTAGTGTGGAGTGTGTATGTAGTGTGGAGTGTGTATGTAGTGTGAAGTGTGTATGTTAGTGTGGAGTGTGTATGTTAGTGTGAAGTGTGTATGTTAGTGTGGAGCGTGTATGTTAGTGTGGAGTGTGTATGTTAGTGTGAAGTGTGTATGTTAGTGTGGAGTGTGTATGTTAGTGTGGAGTGTGTATGTTAGTGTGGAGCGTGTATGTTAGTGTGGAGCGTGTATGTTAGTGTGGAGTGTGTATGTTAGTGTGGAGTGTGTATGTTAGTGTGGAGTGTGTATGTTAGTGTGGAGCGTGTATGTTAGTGTGGAGCGTGTATGTTAGTGTGGAGCGTGTATGTTAGTGTGGAGTGTGTATGTTAGTGTGGAGCGTGTATGTTAGTGTGGAGTGTGTATGTTAGTGTGGAGTGTGTATGTAGTGTGGAGTGTGTATGTAGTGTGGAGTGTGTATGTAGTGTGGAGCGTGTATGTTAGTGTGGAGTGTGTATGTTAGTGTGGAGCGTGTATGTTAGTGTGGAGTGTGTATGTTAGTGTGGAGCGTGTATGTTAGTGTGGAGTGTGTATGTTAGTGTGGAGTGTGTATGTTAGTGTGGAGTGTGTATGTAGTGTGGAGTGTGTATGTTAGTGTGGAGTGTGTATGTAGTGTGGAGTGTGTATGTTAGTGTGAAGCGTGTATGTTAGTGTGGAGCGTGTATGTTAGTGTGGAGCGTGTATGTTAGTGTGGAGCGTGTATGTTAGTGTGGAGCGTGTATGTTAGTGTGGAGCGTGTATGTTAGTGTGGAGCGTGTATGTTAGTGTGGAGCGTGTATGTTAGTGTGGAGCGTGTATGTTAGTGTGGAGCGTGTATGTTAGTGTGGAGCGTGTATGTTAGTGTGGAGCGTGTATGTTAGTGTGGAGCGTGTATGTTAGTGTGGAGTGTGTATGTTAGTGTGGAGTGTGTATGTTAGTGTGGAGTGTGTATGTAGTGTGGAGCGTGTATGTTAGTGTGGAGTGTGTATGTTAGTGTGGAGTGTGTATGTTAGTGTGGAGCGTGTATGTTAGTGTGGAGTGTGTATGTAGTGTGGAGCGTGTATGTTAGTGTGGAGCGTGTATGTTAGTGTGGAGTGTGTATGTAGTGTGGAGTGTGTATGTTAGTGTGGAGTGTGTATGTTAGTGTGGAGTGTGTATGTTAGTGTGGAGCGTGTATGTTAGTGTGGAGCGTGTATGTTAGTGTGGAGTGTGTATGTTAGTGTGGAGCGTGTATGTTAGTGTGGAGTGTGTATGTAGTGTGGAGCGTGTATGTTAGTGTGGAGCGTGTATGTTAGTGTGGAGCGTGTATGTTAGTGTGGAGCGTGTATGTTAGTGTGGAGCGTGTATGTTAGTGTGGAGTGTGTATGTTAGTGTGGAGCGTGTATGTTAGTGTGGAGTGTGTATGTTAGTGTGGAGTGTGTATGTTAATGTGGAGTGTGTATGTTAGTGTGGAGCGTGTATGTTAGTGTGGAGCGTGTATGTTAGTGTGGAGTGTGTATGTTAGTGTGAAGTGTGTATGTTAATGTGGAGTGTGTATGTTAGTGTGGAGCGTGTATGTTAGTGTGGAGTGTGTATGTTAGTGTGGAGCGTGTATGTTAGTGTGGAGCGTGTATGTTAGTGTGGAGCGTGTATGTTAGTGTGGAGCGTGTATGTTAGTGTGGAGCGTGTATGTTAGTGTGGAGCGTGTATGTTAGTGTGGAGCGTGTATGTTAGTGTGGAGCGTGTATGTTAGTGTGGAGCGTGTATGTTAGTGTGGAGCGTGTATGTTAGTGTGAAGCGTGTATGTTAGTGTGGAGCGTGTATGTTAGTGTGGAGCGTGTATGTTAGTGTGGAGTGTGTATGTTAGTGTGAAGTGTGTATGTTAATGTGGAGTGTGTATGTTAGTGTGGAGTGTGTATGTTAGTGTGGAGTGTGTATGTTAGTGTGGAGCGTGTATGTTAGTGTGGAGTGTGTATGTAGTGTGGAGCGTGTATGTTAGTGTGGAGTGTGTATGTAGTGTGGAGCGTGTATGTTAGTGTGGAGCGTGTATGTTAGTGTGGAGCGTGTATGTTAGTGTGAAGTGTGTATGTTAATGTGGAGTGTGTATGTTAGTGTGGAGCGTGTATGTTAGTGTGAAGTGTGTATGTTAATGTGGAGTGTGTATGTTAGTGTGGAGTGTGTATGTTAGTGTGGAGTGTGTATGTTAGTGTGGAGCGTGTATGTTAGTGTGGAGTGTGTATGTAGTGTGGAGCGTGTATGTTAGTGTGGAGTGTGTATGTAGTGTGGAGCGTGTATGTTAGTGTGGAGCGTGTATGTTAGTGTGGAGCGTGTATGTTAGTGTGGAGCGTGTATGTTAGCATGGTGTATTAGCTTGGAGTGTTCAGCTGAGCTTATTGTTGTCGCTGCATCAGTGTGGATTGTTATAAAGTAACAAACCTAGATGCGAGAGCGGAATAAAGAAAAAACATCTGAAAGGATGTATTTTCCTTCTGCCCTCTAAAGTGTACAGCAGCACACACACTTTACCGACTCAAACCAATCAAATCAAAATCAATGCTGTCCAGTTATTCATGTAAAAGATCTCTAAACCTGAATGTCTTTTTCTCTCTAATGCAGAGGTGTCCCCAGTCTTGGCGGGATTCCTCGGTGCGGGTGTTCTGGTCGTCACGGTGACGGTGGCCATCTTCCTATGGACTTGCTGCCAGCGCCAGTATCGCAGGATGACCTTTAAGTTAAGCAACGGCCCATTCGACTCGCCCACCGACCCGCCGTTAAAGTTCATCCACATGCTCAAGGGCATCAGCATCTACCCCGAGACCCTCAGCAACGCCAACAAGATCATACGTGTGGGCCGGAGGTCATCGTCAAGGCAACGGAATCACGATTCTGACATTGAGGGTCATGCGCATTTGCAGATGAACCACCTGGTACCGCCAAAGCTGGAGCGAGCGCTGCCGATCCGGGCCAATTACTGCTGTTCTGAAAGCAGCAGCTGTGACTCGGCGAGTAAGACCCCGACTCCGTTCAGCCTCGACTCGCCCTCATTAGGCACCCTAGATCTCGCCATTGACTACAACTTCCCCAAAAAGGCTCTGGTGGTGACAATTGTAGGTGCGCGAGGTCTCCCGGCTGTTAACGAGCAGACTGGAAGCTCAGACCCATACGTGAAGATGAGCATCCTGCCAGAGAAGAAGCACCACGTGAAGACCCGCGTGATGAGGAAGACCTTGGAGCCATCGTTTGACGAGACCTTCACCTTCTACGGAGTTTCATTCAGCGCCCTGGCTGACCTTACACTGCACTTCCTGGTGCTGAGCTTCGACCGCTTCGCCCGCGATGACGTGATCGGAGAGGCATTGGTGTCGCTGTCGGGCGTCGAACTTAGCGCTGGGAAAGTGCACATCAGCCAGCAGATCACCAAGAGGAACGTACAGGTAAGACAGATCACAGAGAAGGACACTGACACTACGGCAGAAGATTAATGTTGTAGGTTAGCATGGAGTGACCTGAAGATGTATGTTACCTTGGACGGTTGTAGGTTAGCATTCAAAACGGTGGTTGAATTTAGAGTGGTATATACGACCTTGAGGTTAGCTTGGAGTATTAGATTAGATTACTTTGTAGTTTACTTTGGAGTGTCAGGAGCTAGCATGGAGAGCCCTGTATCTGTGTCATCTTACTGGTGTGGTGTAGTTTGGGCTGTTGCGCATGTGGTACGTTGTAGTTTATATCAGAGTGTTGTTCATACTGGATTGCTGTAGTTTATATCAGAATGTGGTGCCTTATATTATTGTTGGATATCGGAATATTGGAATGCTGTAGTTTATCAGTATGTTTGAGTTTGTAAAGAAATCTTGGAGTTTTCAGTGTAGTTTACATTTTTGGGTTGCTGCTGGTTGTAGTTTAGCTACCTTGGAATGTTGCAATTAGTTTACATTTGGAATGTCTGTGTTGAAGTTTTATAGTTTATATTGGCCTGTTGTAGTTTAGTTTAGTTGAGTGTTGAAGGTTATACTGGATTGTTGTAGCTCTGATGTTTTAGTTTGTACAGAAACATTCGTAGTTTGCATTAAAAAGTCGTGGTTTAATTTGATAATGTTATAGTTTGGCTTGAAATCCTTCTGTGTTTGTACTGGAGTCATGTAGTTTAGCGTGGAGTGTTAAATTTTAAGATAGAGTGTTGTGTTTTTACTGGGGTTTTGTAGTTTAGTTCGGAATGTTGTGTTTTTATTGGGGTTTTGTAGTTTAGTTCGGAATGTTGTGTTTTTATTGGGGTTTTGTAGTTTAGTTCGGAATGTTGTGTTTTTATTGGGGTTTTGTAGTTTAGTTCGGAATGTTGTGCTTTTTTCTGGGGTTTTGTAGTTTAGTTCGGAATGTTGTGCTTTTATTGGGGTTTTGTAGTTTAGTTCGGAATGTTGTGCTTTTACTGGGGTTTTGTAGTTTAGTTCGGAATGTTGTGTTTTTACTGGGGTTTTGTAGTTTAGTTCGGAATGTTGTGTTTTTATTGGGGTTTTGTAGTTTAGTTCGGAATGTCGTGTTTTTATTGGGGTTTTGTAGTTTAGTTCGGAATGTCGTGTTTTTATTGGGGTTTTGTAGTTTAGTTCGGAATGTCGTGTTTTTACTGGAGTTTTGTAGTTTAGTTCGGAATGTCGTGCTTTTACTGGGGTTTTGTAGTTTAGTTCGGAATGTCGTGCTTTTACTGGGGTTTTGTAGTTTAGTTCGGAATGTCGTGCTTTTACTGGGGTTTTGTAGTTTAGTTCGGAATGTCGTGCTTTTATTGGGGTTTTGTAGTTTAGTTCGGAATGTCGTGTTTTTACTGGGGTTTTGTAGTTTAGTTCGGAATGTCGTGTTTTTACTGGGGTTTTGTAGTTTAGTTCGGAATGTCGTGTTTTTATTGGGGTTTTGTAGTTTAGTTCGGAATGTCGTGTTTTTACTGGAGTTTTGTAGTTTAGTTCGGAATGTCGTGCTTTTACTGGGGTTTTGTAGTTTAGTTCGGAATGTTGTGTTTTTACTGGAGTTTTGTAGTTTAGTTCGGAATGTTGTGCTTTTACTGGGGTTTTGTAGTTTAGTTCGGAATGTTGTGCTTTTATTGGGGTTTTGTAGTTTAGTTCGGAATGTTGTGTTTTTACTGGGGTTTTGTAGTTTAGTTCGGAATGTTGTGTTTTTACTGGGGTTTTGTAGTTTAGTTCGGAATGTTGTGTTTTTATTGGGGTTTTGTAGTTTCGTTCGGAATGTTGTGTTTTTACTGGGGTTTTGTAGTTTAGTTCGGAATGTTGTGTTTTTACTGGGGTTTTGTAGTTTCGTTCGGAATGTTGTGTTTTTACTGGGGTTTTGTAGTTTCGTTCGGAATGTTGTGTTTTTACTGGGGTTTTGTAGTTTCGTTCGGAATGTTGTGTTTTTACTGGGGTTTTGTAGTTTAGTTCGGAATGTTGTGTTTTTACTGGGGTTTTGTAGTTTAGTTCGGAATGTTGTGTTTTTACTGGGGTTTTGTAGTTTAGTTCGGAATGTTGTGTTTTTATTGGGGTTTTGTAGTTTAGTTCGGAATGTTGTGTTTTTATTGGGGTTTTGTAGTTTCGTTCGGAATGTTGTGTTTTTACTGGGGTTTTGTAGTTTAGTTCGGAATGTTGTGTTTTTACTGGGGTTTTGTAGTTTCGTTCGGAATGTTGTGCTTTTACTGGGGTTTTGTAGTTTAGTTCGGAATGTTGTGTTTTTACTGGGGTTTTGTAGTTTCGTTCGGAATGTTGTGTTTTTACTGGAGTTTTGTAGTTTAGTTCGGAATGTTGTGTTTTTACTGGGGTTTTGTAGTTTAGTTCGGAATGTTGTGCTTTTACTGGGGTTTTGTAGTTTAGTTCGGAATGTTGTGCTTTTACTGGGGTTTTGTAGTTTAGTTCGGAATGTTGTGTTTTTATTGGGGTTTTGTAGTTTAGTTCGGAATGTTGTGTTTTTACTGGGGTTTTGTAGTTTAGTTCGGAATGTTGTGTTTTTATTGGGGTTTTGTAGTTTAGTTCGGAATGTTGTGTTTTTATTGGGGTTTTGTAGTTTCGTTCGGAATGTTGTGTTTTTACTGGGGTTTTGTAGTTTAGTTCGGAATGTTGTGTTTTTACTGGGGTTTTGTAGTTTCGTTCGGAATGTTGTGTTTTTACTGGGGTTTTGTAGTTTCGTTCGGAATGTTGTGTTTTTACTGGAGTTTTGTAGTTTAGTTCGGAATGTTGTGTTTTTACTGGGGTTTTGTAGTTTAGTTCGGAATGTTGTGTTTTTATTGGGGTTTTGTAGTTTAGTTCGGAATGTTGTGTTTTTACTGGGGTTTTGTAGTTTAGTTCGGAATGTTGTGCTTTTACTGGGGTTTTGTAGTTTAGTTCGGAATGTTGTGCATTTATTGGGGTTTTGTAGTTTAGTTCGGAATGTTGTGTTTTTACTGGGGTTTTGTAGTTTAGTTCGGAATGTTGTGTTTTTACTGGGGTTTTGTAGTTTAGTTCGGAATGTTGTGTTTTTATGGGGTTTTGTAGTTTAGTTCGGAATGTTGTGTTTTATGGGGTTTTGTAGTTTAGTTCGGAATGTTGTGTTTTGTATGGGGTTTTGTAGTTTAGTTCGGAATGTTGTGTTTTTATTGGGGTTTTGTAGTTTTAGTTGGAATGTTGTGTTTTTACTGGGAGTTTTGTAGTTTAGTTCGGAATGTTGTTTTTTATTGTTTGTAGTTTATGAAGTTTTTATTGGGGTTTTGTAGTTTAGTTGGAATGTTGTGTTTTTACTGGTTTGTAGTTTATTTGTTGTTAGTGAGAAAGTTTTTTATCTAGGGAGTTATTGTAGTTTAGTTTTGGAATGTTGTGGTTTTTATTGTGGGTTTAATGGTAGTTTAGTTAGGAATGATATTGTGTTTTTATGGAATGTTTTGTAGTTTAGTTCGGAATGTTGTAGTTTTTTCATATCAGGCGTTTTGTAGTTTTGGTTGGAATGTTGTAGTTTTTATGCTGTTATTTGTGATTTAGTTAGAAGTGTTTAGTTTAGTGTGGTTATTTGTAATTTAGTTCAGAATGTTGTAGTTTATATGGAAGTTTTGAGTTTAGTTTGGAATGTTGTGATTTTTATGAGTTTTGTAGTTTAGATGTATGTTTTAGTGAAGAAAGATTCGATTTATCTATCGGAGTATTGTAGTTTATTTTTGAATGTTGGGTACGATGTAGTTTGGCTTGTAATGGTAGTTTATGTTAGAAATGTAATGTTTATTTTGGAAGTTGTTGTAATTTAGCTCAGAGCTGTCGCTTGCTGTAGTTGCAGTTTCGTAACGGATGTAGTTATGCTTGAAATGTTGCAGCTTGGCTTGGTATGCTGTATTTATATTGTAATGTTTTGAGTTAGTGTGGAATGTTGTAATTTATCTATCAGTGTTGTAGTTTATATGGTAATGTTTTGAGTTAGTGTGGAATGTTGTAATTTATCTATCAGTGCTGTAGTTTATATGGTAATGTTTTGAGTTAGTGTGGAATGTTGTAATTTATCTATCAGTGCTGTAGTTTATATGGTAATGTTTTGAGTTAGTATGGAATGTTGTAATTTATCTATCAGTGCTGTAGTTTATATGGTAATGTTTTGAGTTAGTGTGGAATGTTGTAATTTATCTACAGTGCTGTAGTTTATATGGTAATGTTTTGAGTTAGTGTGGAATGTTGTAATTTATCTATCAGTGCTGTAGTTTATATGGTAATGTTTTGAGTTAGTGTGGAATGTTGTAATTTATCTATCAGTGCTGTAGTTTATATGGTAATGTTTTGAGTTAGTGTGGAATGTTGTAATTTATCTATCAGTGCTGTAGTTTATATGGTAATGTTTTGAGTTAGTGTGGAATGTTGTAATTTATCTATCAGTGCTGTAGTTTATATGGTAATGTTTTGAGTTAGTGTGGAATGTTGTAATTTATCTATCAGTGCTGTAGTTTATATGGTAATGTTTTGAGTTAGTGTGGAATGTTGTAATTTATCTATCAGTGCTGTAGTTTATATGGTAATGTTTTGAGTTAGTGTGGAATGTTGTAATTTATCTATCAGTGCTGTAGTTTATATGGTAATGTTTTGATTTAGCAGTTTAATGTTGGACTTTATATTTTGGTGTTGTAGTTTATATTGTTATGTTTTATGCTGTAGTTACTCGGGGGTTTTGTAGTTTATATTATAGTCTTTTGATTTCGAGTGGAATTTTATCGTTTATATTTTTTGGCTTTGTGTAGAGGTTTGCGCTTTATTCCGGAGAGTCTCAGAGTCGTCTGATGTTTATTTTGTCTTGTTGTATTCAAGCTTGGAACATCGCAGCTTAATTCTGATGATGTGTTTTATTTTACACTGCTGTAGTTTAACCTGGACACATGTAGGTTTTTTTTTCCCCTCGAAAGAATTGCATTGTATTTTGTTTCGGAAGACTGTAGGTTGTAGTTTATTTTGAAGAGTTAGAGAGTAGATTAGCTTGGGCCCTTGTCGATTGATTCGGAGTAGGAGGTGGTGTTTAGATGAAGTGCTGTACAGGGCAAG
>JAUCMX010000028.1:16052781-16135281 GCA_033459395.1 Hemibagrus guttatus | reverse complement strand
CGTCATTCTCTGTCCGGAAAATCTGCAGAAAATCGCCATTTTGAACAAAAAATTCGATATTGACTTAATGCTCCTTTCAGGATCATGCCAAATTGTTCTGGATTTTGATGTCCAAATTTTGATGCAAAAATTGGAGTTTTTTGTGTATTTTTTTTTAAAATTATTATTATTTATTAATTAATTTATTTTTTGTTTTATTTTATTTTTTTAAAAGCTTAAACTACCTGAATTGGTGAAATCACAAGCACAGGATTCTTCTTCTAAAACTACCAGTGAAGACACATTTTCACTGGTACACTCTTACATCCATGTACTCGTACATACACTCTTTTCGAAGTCAGTGTGTTGTGATGACGTCATCTTTGACGACGATTCTCCGCCCGGGAAAATCAGCAAAGGGTTGTATTAAGAAAAAAAAACAAAAAAACAACCCAGCAAACTCCTCTAAATATTGCTGCATTTACTTTCAAATCCTGGAGGGAGTGGCTTAATATGTTTTAACATATTTACAACTTGTACAATATACATAATAATAATACATAATAATAATATACAACTTTGACTCTTATTATTTTTCGACGTTTTCGGTAGAAACGCTCCTTAATTTCAGCCGTGTAAATGAGTGAAAAAGCCTGTTCACTTTAATAAAACAAAATAAACCTTGATAGTTTACTAGGTTACTAACTTGGCTAGCTCTTTGCCATGGCAGGAGGACATGTGGGCGTGTCTCTAATTTGCATGCTCATGAATATTCAAAGTTCTTCTAAATGACAGTAAAGGTGTAAAGGCCATTTTGGTCGTTTCTCGGCCATTTAATAATTAATTAATTTATTAATTTTATTTACGTCCATTTTCACAGGCATATGAATACGGATCGATATAAATTATATTAAATATTCAATTTTTTATTAATTTTTTTTTTTTTTAGACCAACAGAAAAAGACGAAATCCAGAAAAGCGTGCGATCTTTTCCAGTTAGTCGTATTGTACATAGCGGGAGTGATTTTTTCCCATAATTCCACTAAAAATTCCCTTTTTCCGATCTGTCGACTGCTGTTGGTTACGACTGCGTGTGCATTTTTAAAGGAACTTCTTACTCCTTTGCCTGCTTTTCCTGCTATAGCAAATGATGTACAAAGTGTATGATAAGAGGCTCTCGTTTTTTCCCCTCTAACCTAAAAGCATCGTTTTTATCTTAAAGACGCTAAAAATCTGAAACTCAGCCCTTCCTGGATGAGAAAGGAAAAAAAAAGTAAGAAATATACGGATAATTGCACTTTAGGATATTGTAATTAAATAGAAAAAAATATATAGAGAGAGAAATTATATGGAAAGAACCAAATAGCTGTGATGATTAAATTGATGTCCCGTGTGAAAGAAATATAAAGTTTAATAGAACGTTTAAAAACTCATCTAGGGCTCTGATTGGTGGAAAATCTGGTGGAAGTTGATCTTTTTTTTTTTTTTTATATATAACTTCCTTCACATCCTGTTCTCTTTTATTTCTACAGCAGCTTGCATTTACATTTCTGGCATTTAGCAGACGCTCTTATCCAGAGTGACTTACATTTAATACAGCTGAGCAGTTGGTGGTGTGGAGCTGGGATTCGAACTCACAACCTTCTAATCAGTAGCCCAACACCTTAATCATTAAGCTACCACATCCCCCACAACTTGTTGACACTAATGTAGTTTTTATCCATTTTTAGTCTCGCTGCTTCAAAATGCTTGTTCCATCACAAGAGTCTCTAGATGTTAATAAGACATCTAGAGACGATTTTCCTCTGACACTGGAGACTCCATCCAAACATGTTATCGTGTTTTTCTTTGTGTAATAACGGCACGATCTGTTTATTATGAAACAACACCATCTGTACAAACAGCTAAACTTCCTTCTTTTCGCTTTATTACAATTAAACCTGACTCTTTCTTCATGCTTCTTCTTTTTAGAGACAAATATTTCAGACCTCGGACTTTTCAGGTCATGCGACGGGGTCATGTGACTCAGTTCTGTAAACTAGAGAAGAAATCTTTAAATATTATCTTAGTAGATCATTTCCATCTCACCCACTTTTCTCTGGATGACTGAAACCCTTTAGACGTATGACCGAGCGTCCCACACACACACATACACACACACGTGTGTGTGTAGGAGCAGCAGGCAGCTCATATCTGCCTTCATTAATTAAATGTACGTTGACGTTCATGTTAATTACATCACTTCCACTCGGCTCGCTCCTTCGTCTTCGGGCTCGGGTTTTATTCCTCGTCTGTTACGCCTCAGTTCACACACGCTGCCGGAAATCAAGCCGAGCACCACCAAACCTGACCTTTTAGAAAGAGGCCCAGAGAAATCACAACTAGCTAATCGCTTCATCAGCAAAACCGTCGACCTGCGGCCGGCTGCAGAAATATTGGTGTGAGTAAAAGTGATATACAAATAAAAATTGAAATGAAAGTGAATGTATAAAATCAGTGATATTTTGGAACAATATTTTTTTAAGTACAAATCTTTTCTCAAGTACTGCAATTGTCCTTGGAAAAGAACCAAAAATCTCCAAAATTATTGGCACCCCAGCCATTTTATTGTTTAGTAAACCTCCTTCCAGTCCTTTAACTAGCTGCTCATATGTGACTTTTTTTGTTTTGTTTTTAAGTAAACTAGATAATGTAGAGGATTAACCACACAATACAAACCATGAAACAAAGAAATACAAGCGTGTGAGTGTTTTAATAGTAATCATTTTGAAGAAAACCATGTAACTGTAACAAAGAGCTGGACTACTAGGACTGGCTTAGTGGAAAAACTGCAGTGGGGGAAAGAAAAAACTAACCAAGACCGAGAACATGAACTGTAATTAATCATAAATAAAAGAAAAGCTAGAAAAATACTGAAAGTAACAGGTAAGCAGTGCTTGGCATGCTGGGAAATGTAAAGTGTGCTGAAAGGGGATAGTCATGACAGCTTTATATAAGCGGTGTAGTTAACCATGTGGATGATTTCAGCCAATGAGGCAGTAGCTGTGATATCAGCGAGCACCGAACAACTCCTCGCTCTGGACTTTTGCTGGAGTCTGAACCTGAATATGATGCGTTGGCCTGGTTTCAGTCTCGCTCGATTCTCTCCAAGCCCTGTGCACTTTTATTCAGATTACATCAACACAAATAAAAAAAACCCCTGCATGCAGCACACCACCGTATCGACTCGGTGTGTTTTATTTGTTTTTTGTACGATTTTGGTGCTATTATGCGCAGTAAGATGCGTCACCTCATCTGTGTCTCCAAACGTCCACATTACACGTGTATGGTGTGTGGAAACAACCTGATGTCATGATGTCATCAGATAAAACACACACACACACACACACACACACGCAGGTTACTTTACTTCCTAAGCGGGTCCCAAGTTGTGTTCACATTCACAGGAATCCAGCACACCTGACCTCACACCACCTCCTACAAGCAGAGTCAGGTTTGGTCTCGTGCTGCACATCACGCTCCACGTGACAGCTTGACACGTGACACTATCACTGATAATCACATCACTATCACTTCATCACGAACTGTGATCTATTTCAGACTAAACTCCAGGGTGTGAAAGCAATGTTGTGGAAGCAGGATCAGTTCCAGCTTGAGGGGGCGGAGCTTATTTCCAGGGCTGGAAAAAGTAAACACAGACTACTAAAATACAGAAACTTGTAACATCCTGTAAACCGTTGTATTATACCGTATACCACAGTTTCACTAAAATACATTATTATTATTATTATTATTATTACAGGATTAGTTGCTTGAATAAAAACTACCTTCTCTCCTTGCTCCTCACTCATCACTGAAGAAGAACAGAAATATTTCTCTTTAAGGCTATAAAGGCTTTCAGTCATCTGGATCATTTCAGACGCCTCGTATCCATGACTCCAAGCAGCCGGAGTTGCCCTAAGAGCTTTTACGGCGCATCGATACATCACAAAGCGATTAATTCAAAAGATAACTCAAGTACAAGACCCTTGATGCACTATTACTACGTAATATATATATATATATGATCTACTTTATTCCACACAGTGCATGCAGGAAAGAAAGAACCGGGAAAGTAAAATCTTAAAGATGGTAAATATTAAATATAATAGATGCTGTAACATTACGTGCTCCTCTATCACATCTCTGCTTTAGTGTAGGTTGGTGTACAGTAGCCTCAATTATAGCAAGGTTTTGATAATAAAAATAAAAAAAAGACAAAACAAAACTCGTTTCCTTTTCTCTTTTCGATTCAATGCACAAAGCAACCCCAGATGAAAAGAAAATAATAACGCAAATAAAAAAAAAAACGTATACAGTTTCTATATTTTTGCCTTGTGCATTCTTTGGCATACAAAGCTTGTTTATATGTGTATAAATAAATATGAGCGGTTGTAAAGTATTGTTTGTCTTCATGCACTATCCGGCAGTAGCACTTTCTGCCTTTATTTATTTTGTTTTTCCGTATTTTTGTTAGATTTCACAGCCCCGCCCCATTTTTTTCCTTTTCGTTTCTTTTCCTCTCCAAACTCCAACCTCGCAGGTTTTTTCTGTCGTGTGTTGTACAATAAATTGAGATGCAAAGCGAGATTTCGTCCCGATTCTGATGACACCTGATGTGCATAACGCTGTAATAAATCTATGCTAAACCTGTTACACTAATGCTGATGTGTACTGTACGGTGAACTGGTTAACACAATGAACATGCAAATAAAAGCTAAACTGATCCACTACATCTGGGCTTTTTTTCTGTTTCTGCAGGTAAAGTGCACTAGACTTGAAGTCGGACATTTAGACATATTTAACAACATAATAATTTTATAGTATAGTTTGATGTTGAAGTTTGAAGTTGATTCCTGTTTTCACTTACAGCTGCTTTAAACCATACATTAAACAATAAGTCTTTATTTCTCTCCCTTTCTCTAAATAAATAAATATTTGCAGCTAGAAAGCATAACCTAAACTTGTGTATCCTCAAGACTTTTTTGAACTGGGAACCTTTGTGATAGTGAGACTCCTTCAACAACAAGTTTTTAGTCATCTGTTAATTATTCGTATTCGATTATGCCGTACAAGCCCCTGTGTACCAGCTGTTACTATAGATTACTGTTATAACGGAAATAACGTACACGTTCTGACTAATCAGATTGGAGCACTCAGCCACTGTGTGTTAACATAATTAACTTACTTAAAAGGTGGTTGATTTGAAAGGGAAAAGGGAACTTACTTGGAGCAATGCCTTAAGCCTAGTGTTATGTTCACTCTTTGGACCCTTTGGTACTGTGTGTGTTAAAATGACTCAGGACATTATTGGGGTTTTGAAAGCAATACGTTAAAAAAAATACAAACAAATAAATAAATAAATGAATAAATGAATAAATGAATAAATAGGGGGGCACGGTGGCTTGGTGGTTAGCACGTTTGCCTCACACCTCCAGGGTTGGGGGTTCGATTCCCGCCTCTGCCATGTGTGTGTGGAGTTTGCATGTTCTCCCCGTGCCTCGGGGGTTTCCTCCGGGTACTCCGGTTTTCTCCCCCAGTCCAAAGACATGCATTGTAGGTTGATTGGCATCTCTAAATTGTCCGTAGTGTGTGATTGCGTGAGTGAATGAGAGTGTTGTGTGCTCTGTGATGGGTTGGCACTCCGTCCAGGGTGTATCCTGCCTTGATGCCCAATGACGCCTGAGATAGGCACAGGCTCCCCGTGACCCGAGAATAGATCGGATAAGCGGTAGACAATGAATAAATAAAACAACCAGCCAAATAAATCATCATTTGTGATTAATTATTTTGTAATGATCACATTTAACAATGAAAGTGTCATTCGTTTTTGTGATAAACTTATCATTTGTGTAACAAAATATACTATAATAAGGACCTTGGTGGCATAAATCTAGAAAAACGTTTCAATTAATATTCATTATTTTAAGTTAAGTTATCTTTATTTGTCACATATACATTACTGCACAGTGAAATTCTTTCTTTGTATATCCCACTGGGGGTTGGGGTGAGAACATAGAGTCAGCCATGATACAGCACCCCTGGAGCAGGGTGGATTGGGGGCCTCGCTCAAGGGCCCAACAGTGGCAGCTTGGCAGTGCTGGGGCTTGAACCCTGATCTTCCTATTAACAACCCAGAGCCTTAACCACTTATCAACAACAACAGAAGCATTACAGCTCTAAAAAATATGCATCTGTGAATGCAGGTGATTTATAACAAATGCAAAACACTTTTAGTAAAAATATAAAACCGGTCAATCTGACCCAAACACAACAAAGGGGTTAAAGGATTCAGATTACTGATTGGACGTTATCAGATTTCTCGCATGCATGTAAACCCCAGCTTGTCGAATTATTAAGAAAGAAATACATCTTCGGGCATTAGGACCCAGCGGCAGGGTTGGCCGCTACATCTTTTGTGTATATGTGTGTGTAGATACGTGAACGTGAATGTGTATGAGTGTGTTTTGTGTGTGTATGTGTGTGTGTGTGTGTGTGTGTGAGTTTACACTTGGCCACTTTCTCAACTTTGGTCAAAAATGATCACATGCACTGATACAAAATTAACTATGAAGACAGAAATACTGTGACAAAAGGTGAGCGGTCATTTTTATTAATTTAATTAATTAATTAATTCATTTATTTATTTTATTATCTATATTCATTAAACTGATAAACTGGTGTGTGAAAAAAGTTTTTTTTTCTTAGTCTGCTGATTGTATTTTGTTTGTATTCCGACTATAAAAACGATGTAACGAGTTGATTTGTTTGTCTCTGAACTTGAGACAGTTGCTTGTTGTTTGAACTGTTCAGCAGAAACAAAGTTACCCATAAAGTCCAAAATATATATATATATAAATAATAATAATAATAATAATAATAATAATAATAATAAAACGCCGACAATGCACTCAATCTGTAAACGAGTCATTTACTGAATCTGCAAACATTTCGAGAATTTCTCATGGGAAAAAATAAACAACTTTAATTTGTTACAAAAGCATGCGGTTATTAGATTTCCCCCAGCGGTCAGCTCAGTGGTCACTGTACGCTGCTTTGTCTTATTATCTATTACATTCTTACATAACCATGCTTTTTATTTTGAAATAAAAAAATAAACTATATCGATGTGATTGAAACCGGAATGTTAAAACCCGAAGCTAGCTCGGTATATACATAGCGAAATGATACCATGTTATAGATAACAGGCTTAAGGCCTACAGTTCACCACGAATCCCCGAACTTTCCTGACTCCTGACACCGAACACGGAAGCCTCCCAGCGGCGTGGGAGTGAGAGAGCTCTCGCTGCACTCCAGTTCCCAGCTTGTAATAAGCGGCGTTTTTAAAAAAAAAACTTGTTATAAATGTGGTTCATAAATGTCACGCTTAAAAAACATTATTTAAGCATAAAGAAAGAGTTAAGGGTGGTAGCATTCGTAGCAAGCAATAGTCTTGCTTGAAATATTAGGAAATTGGTTATAAATGAATAATAATAGTAACACACACATAACGAAACTACTGAAGCACATCACTATCCAGTCAAATGTTCAGTCTTGTTTAATGTTTAGCAGAGGTCAGTAAAGTCTTTTAAAAGTATGATGTTTTCACAGAGAGGTGAGGATAATTGTTTTAAATATGAATTCTTACAACGTTAAGTAATAATATCATGGTCTTTTAAGACAAAGTGGTCACAGTGGTTAATACTGTGCGCATCAAATTGTCACATGAATAGTTTAACCAAGTGACTCACTTCCTCTTCTGTGCCAAATTTGGTCTCTGGGGTCAGCTACACACAGACACACACACACATACACACACACACACACACTATACACACTGTACAAGGACGTTTATTGGAAACGTGCATGTAATTCTACTTATTTGAAATTTTGTATTCTACATTCATATCTTTTATACACCTGAACACAATATGACCAAAGGTTTGTGCACACATGATGATCACACTCATATGTCCTTTGTGTGTGTGTGTGTGTGTGTGTTGCAGCTGTGTGGATGGAGTCTTCGCGGGGGGTTGGCGGTCTTTCCCGCGAGTATAAACTGGTAATGCTGGGTGAAGGAGGAGTGGGTAAAAGCGGTGAGTAACTATCGCCAGTTTCTCTCTCCCTTTCTTTCTTTGTCTGCGTCCCCCCTCCCTCTATCACACTCTCTTGGTTCTTTTCTCTTTTTCTTTGTCTCAGTTTTACAGGTCTGTTACTAATTCCATCTTTCTCCTTGTCTCTCTCTCTATTTCTGTCTATCTCTTGCCCCTCCTCTCTCTGTCACTTGTTTGCACTTTGTGTATGTGTGTTTAAGTTGGCCAAACACACACACACACACACACACACACACACACACACACACACACACAAACACACATGGCAGTGGCTCTTCATATATAGAGAATGTTTAGAGTGAGAGGTGTCATGGGAACGCAGTTTAAACACTCTCACTCTGCTTGTCCGTCTCTTTCTTTTTCTGTCTCCTCGTTCGTTCTCTTTAAATCCATCTCTTTCTTTCACTCTCTGACCGCCTGTGTTTTGATCTCCATATCTTACTCTACATCTAGTTGCTGTGGTTAGTTTGATGTGTTTCAATATGAGGTGTCTCACTCACACAAACACATACACACACACACACACACACACACACACACACACACACACACACACAGGGTGGTGGCTTAAAGGCTCTTCAGCTCCGTCTGGTTGTTAGGGAGGTGCCTGGCAACCACCCCCGTTTCACTGAGCCTGTTGCTACGGCAATGAACCCATGCCGCTTGGTGAAGGTGTGAATGTTGTGTTTATGAGGGACTTTTAGTCACAGAAATTATTTCACTGTATTTTATCCAGACTGTCGTCATGGGAACAAGACAAAGGGTGTGAATGTCGCAGATCTGTGCTGAGTGTGTGTGTGTGTGTGATAAGTCGTAGAAGTAGATTAAGGGAAAGGGGGAACATTCACTCACACATCTTGGGTGTCTTAATCATCATGTAACAAGTCTCTCTCTCTCTCTCTCTCTCTCTCTCTCTCTCTCTCTCTCTCTCTCTAGCCATCATCATGCAGTTTATCAGTCACCGGTTCCCTGAGGATCATGACCCTACTATAGGTGGGATAACAAACCGCATAAGTGTGTGTAAACATCACGCTAAGACATAAAAACTGCTTCAACGTCATACGTTCAGCATCAGTGTTTGTTTTTAGACATAAAACATGTGCATGAGTGCTTAGCTCACTATGTAGTGCACTACAAGGGTCACATAGCCAGGTCCAAAGCGTTTGAACACACCACACTGATACTGATTACAACTGAACAGCTGAGGTACAACATCCTGAGGAAACTCCAGGAGGCACCAATAGTTGAAAAAAAGGTATTCCTCTGTGATTTTTGGAAGAGTGTGCACTGTGGCTCGCATCACTTTGCGCCAGTGACGAAGTGAAGACCCAGAACTAACACATGATTCGACTGCTACACAGACACATCATGAGGTGTGATCTCCTTCAGGAACAAGCGAGTGGCCATGTATGAAGCTTTTGAGATAAAGCAAGTCCATGATGGCTGACAGGAACATGCAGTGCTGCATTTCCAACCAGTCTTGTTAAACTAGTTAAATTCAGGCATCAAACATCAGTTGCACCTGCATCAGGAGGAACTGGAGTGATGTAGCTGAGGTTGAGGAAATGCCAGAGCAGGACTTCGGACATCACAGGGTTCTTCAGGGGTCTGGTGCTAGGGTTTATAAATAATGATGGGGAAAAATACACTTTATGTTTTGGCTACAATAACAACAGATGGAGAAAATCAGTATTATCTGTATTATAGTGTAAGCAGGATGTGAAAAGGTGTGTTACAGTAAATCAGACAAATATTGATGAATTATGTACAGGTGAGTTAATCTTCTGACAATAAACTGAATCCTGACATGTTCTCATTTTTCTGTACGTGTTTTTTTTCCCCAGAGGACGCCTATAAGACGCAGATCCGCATCGATGACGAGCCGGCGAATCTGGACATCTTGGACACAGCAGGACAGGTAAGCAGCACTGGAGGCTCACGTCGTCCTCCTTGTCCTCAGGATTCTGCAAGACTTTCTCATGCATGTGCTTGTCGTGTTTTTTCTTCCTCGTAATTAAAGAGCTCGGTTTTAATTTGGTGTCTGTGACTGGGAGCACATTACACACTCTGTGTGAGGCTCAGCAGGATCCGATCGAGCCATGTGATCCTCACAGCCGTGCCTTTGGTCTGACATGCAGCAGAGGCTCCAGACGACATGCAGCAAGCTCCGTTTAACTCTGTTAGCTCCTGCTTCTGAAGAGTTCGACTGGGATACGTTTTAGCACAGGGATTTTAGAGAAACAAGGCTAGTGATGTTAAGGATACGGCTAAACTCTTAAATATCTGAAGAACAGAATACAGAGCCGGGATTTAATCAGAAAAAAGTCAATTATACAGAAGTGAACGGTCGAGATTTTAGCAATGTTCACACGTGGCTATTTTTATCAGTTTGAATGAATTCTGAATTGATAAAATAGACTGATTCATGCGTTTACATTGCTACTTTTTTCTCTGTACCAGATAATTTCATTTCGAACTCTTTTCAATCCCATTGCACGATCGATCAGATTACTGATGGATTATTTGGTTGTATATAAATGTTCGGAATCTCAGCACATGCCTAATTGTGCCTAATAGTTTATATTGTAATGTTTACATCACTGTGCTTTTGAAATCTCCAGTCTGATCAGGTCGGATGGTGGTGATTAGTTTTCTAGAAGAGCAGCTCTGACAGTAGTGAAGCTGCAAATCATAGGTTTTTCATATTAATAACAACGTATACAGGGACTGGTATGGCATGTGAGCCAGATTAACTAAAGCTTATAATGTGTGTGTGTGTGTGTGTGTGTGTGTGCAGGCTGAATTCACAGCCATGCGTGATCAGTACATGCGTGCCGGGGAAGGCTTCATCATTTCGTACTCCATAACGGACCGGCGCAGCTTCCAGGAGGCTCGTCACTTCAAGCAGCTGATCTGCCGTGTGCGGCACACTGTGGACACACCGGTGGTGCTCGTGGGAAACAAATCTGACCTTGCACACATGAGACAGGTAACACACACAAACATGCACAAAAGCAGGGGAAGTGACATGCTCATTGATTAGAAATGTACCATTTTTTTTTACCTTAACAATATTATTTACCGAAACATAATATCACAGCAGCTACAGTGTGAATAAAGTAATTGTAGAAATAATGCTGGACTACATGGAGGAGGCCTCGGTCACTCAGTCACAGTGAAGGAGGCGTGGTTTCAGCGACTCAGTCACAGTGAAGGAGGCGTGGTTTCAGCGAGTCAGAAGCAGTGAAGGAGGCGTGGTCTGTGTGCCTCTCATTTCTGGTTTCGATCCATTGTACATATATTTAAACTACATGATGCCTTGTTTTGCTATGTAGATCACATGATTTCACAACGATTTCTTTATTTTCTTTGCCTCTGATGAATAGGAGTGCTCCTGATTTCCAAATAAAAGCAAGTTAAAAATGTTTCACGATTTCTGGCTTTTGTCAACACCCAAGTTTGGTTTATACAGAAAGTAGTAGTGTAGTTTTGGCAAACTGCCTGCTCAGCTTTCTCAGCTGTGGCTGGAATACACAGAAAAATCAACAGTGTAAAATTACTGGAAGGTTTATGGGTGTGGAAGAAAATTCAGGTTACGCAGGCATGGCTCATTGAAGGAGAATGAAATCTCCAGACAATCCTGAATCACACTCTAAACAACTCAAAGTAGTGAAATATTAAATTGAGTTAAATTGTTGCCTGCTTTAATTGTGTCTTTTAATATAGAAGACTTACTGATTTTCTTATGCGTTATATTTTTTGTTAACATGTCCTCCTCTCCACCAGGTGTCAGTAGAGGAGGGAAACGAGCTGGCGAGGGAGTTCCAGTGTCCGTTTTTCGAGACTTCAGCAGCCTTCCGTTACTACATTGATGAAGTTTTTGTCGCTCTGGTGCGTCAGATCCGTCAGCGCGAGGCCGAGATGGCGCGCAGCGGCGAGAGAAAGACGCGATGCAGCCGATCCCTCTGGAGCCGCTTTAAAGCTCCCTTTCGCAAGAAACAGCACTCCGAGAACTGAGGCAGCTGATGGGCGAAAAAGAGTTACTGCTCCGGTGTTCTCGTCCGTAACCCTGTTACCTCCACCCTCAAGAGGTGGTGCGTGAACTGTTAACCTGCTAGTTTATAATCTGATTTATTTTTTGATTAAGCACTCTGATTCGTGTATCGGTTTTGTTGGATCAGACACCAGCCTTCGATGTGCAGGACACACTCACAGCCACGCTATACCGGCTACTCACTGTTATCTTTACCTGAGGCGGAATTTTTCATAATACTGTATCTAGTGAAACATATTAAACTTGACTTTAGTTACAGGGAGCATAGCTTTTGATGTTGACTTTCAGGAGAACTGTAGTACCTCCAATTCTTAACCAATAGGATGAAATCAGAAGGTAGTGGAGATGCTGAGAAACTGATAAAGAGCGAGAGAGTTTATCACAGGGTCTAAAATTACAGCATTTTTCTCCACTATGGCAGTAAACAACAACATATTGAATCCTGATCTCCCCTAACGCTCATAAAACACATTCCAGTCAGTGTATCATCACAAAGTTCTAAAGGCTAAATACAAAATGGTGGATAAAGAGAAACAAATCAGTCACATAGATCATTTCCTGAAATCCTCTTAAATCATTTTAGTGATTCACTGTAACATATGATCCAGTGATTCAATATATGATTCAGTGATTCACTGTAACATATGATCCAGTGATTCGCTGTAACATATGACTCAGTGATTCAACATATGATTCAGTGATTCACTGTAACATATGATCCTGTGATTCAACATATGATAAAGTGATTCACTGTAACGTATGATTCAGTTATTCAACATATATGATTCATTGATTCACTGTAACATATGATTCAGTGATTCACTGTAACATATGATTCAGTGATTCAACATATGGTTCAGTGATTCAACATATGATTCAGCGATTCAGTGTAACATGATTCAGTGATTTAACATATTATTCAGTGATTCACTGTAACGTATGATCCAGTGGTTCAACATATGATTCAGTGATTTGCTGCAACATGATTCAGGGATTCAACATATTCAGTGGTTCACTGTAAAATATGATTCAGCGATTCACTGTGACATATGATTCAGTGATTCAACATATGATTCAGTGGTTCACTGTAACATGATTTAGTGATTCAATATATGATTCAGTGATTCACTGTAACATGATTTTGGTGTGTGAGGTCCATAGTTTTTTTAATTCCCTTCTTGCAACTTCAGTGCATGTGTTTTGACGCGATTTGGAAGAATAGCTTACTGTCATTTACAACTTCTTATTACATATATACTGAGGGTGTTACGCTGTGTGCAATTAGCTTGCTTTGCTAATTCAGCCAACAAAGCTTGCTTATAGTTTTTCTTATGAGAGCTTAAAAAGAAAACCCAACACATCCAAATGTAACATCAGTATCAATACAAACACACACACACACACACACATACACGAGACAAACTACGCTTGTTAGTGTGAACTTCTGGTGAAGAATTGACCATGGATTGAAGCAGTAGAGAGAGTTCTCAGTGCTGAGTTTTTGTTGCACTTCCTCATTTAAAAAAATCAAAACTGAAAAGCGCAGAAAAACAAGGAAAAAAAAAACCCTAACTGCCATGGTGGAGAACCAAGATGGAGAGCCATTTCAGATCGTGATCGCATAGTTCAGAGCAGGCTTCAGATTTGCCGTAGAGCGTTTAGAGCATGTGAGGAAGAGAGAGAGATTAAATAATGAAATAATACACAGGATGTGTTCGATAGGTGGAAGGTTGGTATGTAGAAGAATAAAGGATTACGTAAAGTTTTCTTAAAGTTTTTGTTGTGCAGATGCAGGTCAGAGTTTTGCAGCTCGGATGCTGTTAATCTTGTTTATATCCTAAACAGCTCCCTACAGAGCATTAGAGTATGGCGTCGAAGCCACGATATCAAACCCTGTGCACTTAAATAGGAAGTAGGGAGTCATTTGGCCTGAGGCTCATTTGCAAAGTAGTGTTATTTTTGGAAAAGAGCAGTGCAACACACACACACGCACACTGGGAAAGTCACAGCACACAGCGTATGTTATATTATAAACTCTAAAGATTAGGATTTTGGTGTAATGGTAGCTTCTTGTTGTTTACTTCTTTTTTTTTCTTTTTTTTTTTAAATAACAAACAGCATTTGTTTAAAAGGCGTGATTCATCCAAACACACTGGAACTCATCTCACAGGTCTGGGATTAGTCATGATGAGAGTCGTGACACCGCACGATAGCAAGTTTCTAGGGATTAGTAACATCTCTTTATGCAGCCTGTCGGTATTCTTCCCCGCGTTAGATGGCGTACAAATGTGACTCCTTCACAGTTTTCCCTTTTTGTCGATGTTGTGCAATTACCACACGTTAAAATTGAAATGTCTCATTATTGTTAGTTTTTTTTTTGTTTTTTTTGTTTTTTTGTGAGATTATGTTTTTCTCAACTGTGTGATCATGAATACTATATTTTCCTTAATTTATTTTCATCAGAGATTCTCGAATAAAATGGGCGTAGCTGAGTTTTCCTAGTATTCCATGATTTTGTTATTTTTATGAAAAAATAAAAACAGGGTAAACACAATGATCGATATGAATCAATCAAATCAAATAATACATTTATTTATAATAATGCATTGTAATAAGGATCTTGTTACATCTGGTGTGAAGCTAACACAGTGGTCCATGATGAAAAAAAATCATAACAGTGAAACATGGTGGTAGCGTGATGCTGTGAAAATGTTTTGCTGTGCCTGGGTGAATTTTCATAATTGACGTAACCATGAATTTATCTCTCTACAAGAAAGTCCTCAAGGAGAATGGCCGGCCATCAGTCTGTGATCCGAAGCACAAGCACAATTTGTTGATGCGGCAAGACAAGGATCCAAAACTCATGAACATATCAACCTCTGAATGACACAAAAAAAACCTTATTAAGGCTTTGGAGTGGTTTAGTTTATCTCCAGTGAGATGCATAAGCAGGTCTGTAAAGAGGAGTGGACTCAAAGTCCTCCACTTATCACCAATGTTTAGTTGCAGTTGTTGCTCCAAAGTGGCAACAACCAGTTATTATACACCGATCAGCTATAACATTATGACCATCTGCCTAATAATGTGTTGGTCCCCCTTTTGCTGCCAAAACAGCCCTAACTCGTTGAAGCATGGAGTCCACTAGATCCCTGAAGGTGTGCTGTGGTATCTGGCACCAAGATGTTAGCAGCAGATCCTTTAAGTCCTGTAAGTTGTAAGGTGGGGCCTCCATGGATTGGACTTGTTTGTCCAGCACATGCCACAGATACTCGATTGGATTGAGATCTGAGAAATTTGAAGGCCAAGTCAACACCTCAAACTCATTCTTGTGTTCAAAATGTTCACTTGCTGCCTAATATATCCCACCCACTAACAGGTGCCATGATGAGGAGATCATCAGTGTTAATCACTTCACCTGTCGGTGTGCCTGATTTAGGGGGTGTAATTACTTTTTGATTTTTTTTTTTTTTATTAATTTTGTTGCATAACCTTTTTTCTTCAATAAATGAAGTGATCATTTACAAACTGTTTTGTATAAGGAGTTTAGACCATTTAAATGTGACGAATATACAAAACCAGAGCAAATTAATAAAAAAAAGCCAATACATTCTCACAGCAGTTTCCTCCCCCCCACCATTTTTTAATGATTTAAATCTTTATTATTTCCAGGTAGATTATTATAGATTGAAAAACTATGTTTTATATATGAAGTTTATTTAAAAAATGACGGTTGTTGGTAGTTGTAGTTAATTGTAAAAATAAAAATGACGACTTTACATTATAGAAGCGAAAGAAACGAAACGAGTTTGTTCCTCCGCGCTCGCCGTAAACCGGAAGTCAGCGGTAATGCGCAATAAACCAGTTTGTTTATTGTTTAATAATCGAAATATTAGCTGAATGCACTGGTGAATTAGGCTTTTAAATGTATTGTTATCTTTAAACGTTTATTGTTTGAATCTGAAAGTATAAAATCCGTGCAAAAAAGCGGACTTTAGCGAGTTAAGGTTAGTTGAAAGGCAGAGTTGTGCTCATGGAGACGTGGGTGAGATTCAGCGCTCAGAGTCAAGCGAAAGAGCGAGTGTTCAGGTAAAAAAATGAAAGAAACTGCACAGCTTTCACCTACAAATAATTCACTTTACATTAACCAAATCTCATACTGTACATGAGAGATCATTCCAAATGGGTATAAAGTGCACTATATAGTGTACAGGTTATTAACCCTGGAGCCAGTGAACTCGCCTTTTACTGACAGTTTATTCAGGTGTGTTAGAGTAGGAGAACCTCAAAAATGTTCAGGACAGAGGATTTAGAGCTGCCTGAAATTGTTCCTTGCCCCCTATTCCCAACAATCTGCTGTATTAATGTTTACCCGGGCACAGTGCTTAAATATTCTTCTCTAAAGCACATTTTCCCAATCCTGTAGAGCTCCAGGATTAACCTCCGCTAACACGGTGTATTAAGATACTGAATTACGTGTTCAGTGTGTGTGTGTGTGTGTGTGTGTGTGTGTGTGTGTGTGTGTGTGTGTGTGTACAGGGCTGCACAGTATGCCTGCACTCTGCTCGGATACACGCTGCAGAAAGGAGGAGCTGCAGCTCAACTTTTAACAACCATCAAGCAACTAGAAGCTCATCTGAGTCTCAGCAGGAAACGTACGTCCCTCATATCCTCACGTCTCTCGTCCCTCATATCCTCACGTCTCTCATCCTCAGATCCTCACGTCTCTCATCCTCAGATCCTCACGTCTCTCATCCTCAGATCCTCATATCCTCATGTCTCTCTTACTCGCCTCCTCATATCCTCACGTCTCTCATACTCATATCCTTATCCTCAATTCTCATATTCATCTCCTCATATCCTCACGTCCCTCATACTCACCTCCTCATATCATTACGTCCCTCATACTCATCTCCTCATATCTCTCATACTCACCTCCTCATGTCTCTCATACTCACCTCCTCATATCCTCAATTCTCATATTCATCTCCTCATATCCTCACGTCTCTCATACTCACCTCCTCATATCCTCACGTCTCTCATCCTCATGTCTCTCATCCTCATCTCCTCATATCTCTCATCCTCACCTCCTCACGTCTCTCATACTCACCTCCTCATATCCTCACGTCTCTCATACTCACCTCCTCATATCCTCACGTCTCTCATACTCACCTCCTCATATCCTCACGTCTCTCATACTCACCTCCTCATATCCTCACGTCTCTCATACTCACCTCCTCATATCCTCACGTCTCTCATACTCACCTCCTCATATCCTCACGTCTCTCATACTCACCTCCTCATATCCTCACGTCTCTCATACTCATCTCCTCATATCCTCACGTCTCTCATACTCACCTCCTCATATCATTACGTCCTCATACTCATCTCCTCATATCCTCTCGTCTCTCATACTCACCTTCTCATATCCTCACGTCCCTCATACTCACCTCCTCATATCCTCACGTCTCTCATACTCATCTCCTCATATCCTCACGTCCCTCATACTCATCTCCTCATATCTCTCATACTCACCTCCTCATGTCTCTCATACTCATATCCTTATATCCTCAATTCTCATATTCATCTCCTCATATCCTCACGTCTCTCATACTCACCTCCTCATATCCTCACGTCTCTCATCCTCATGTCTCTCATCCTCATCTCCTCATATCTCTCATCCTCACCTCCTCAGTCTCTCATACTCACCTCCTCATATCCTCACGTCTCTCATACTCACCTCCTCATATCCTCACGTCTCTCATACTCACCTCCTCATATCCTCACGTCTCTCATACTCACCTCCTCATATCCTCACGTCTCTCATACTCACCTCCTCATATCCTCACGTCTCTCATACTCACCTCCTCATATCCTCACGTCTCTCATACTCACCTCCTCATATCCTCACGTCTCTCATACTCACCTCCTCATATCCTCACGTCTCTCATACTCACCTCCTCATATCCTCACGTCTCTCATACTCACCTCCTCATATCCTCACGTCTCTCATACTCACCTCCTCATATCCTCACGTCTCTCATACTCACCTCCTCATATCCTCACGTCTCTCATACTCACCTCCTCATATCCTCACGTCTCTCATCCTCATGTCTCTCATACTCATATCCTCACGTCCCTCATGCTCGCCTCCTCATATCCTCTCGTCTCTCATACTCACCTCCTCCTATCCTCACGCCTCATGCTCAGATCCTCACATCCTCATATACTCACATCCTCACGTCTCTCATGCTCCACATCCATTACACATGTACAGTTACATTCACAATGTACAACTGCTTCAGATGTTAACTAATTAACTAAAAACCAGGTCAACTTCCTTCACTTCTTTGAGAACATCCTTCCTGTTCTTCCTTGCTTCTTTCTTTCTTTCTTTCTTTCTTCGTTCTTTCGTTCTTTCGTTCCTTTCGTTCTTTCTTTCTTTCTTTCTTTCTTTCTTTCTTTCTTTCTTTCTTTCTAACTGTCTGTCTCTTTCAAACTGTCTTTCTTTCTTTCTTTCTTTCTTTCTTTCTTTTCCAAACTTCCTTTCGAACGTCCTTCCTTCCTTCCGAACGTCCGAACTTCTTTCCAAATGTTTAAATCAAATGGTGAACTCTGTTTTTTTTTTTTTTTTTTTTTTTTACGTGTTTCTGACTGCAGTGTAATAAGAGTTGATGATCACACTGAATTTAGCCATAAAGCTGATTTTTTAAAAACATGGTACTATTCTCAGTCTCGCTCACAGTCATGGTGTTGTTTTTATCTGAAGTGATGCGGTTAGGGAACTCGGCCGAGTCACTGGAAGCAGCCAAGCGAGCGGTTCATCTCTCCGATTGTGTGCTGCGGCTCTGCATCACCGTTTCCCACTTAAACAGAGCCATGTACTTCGCCTGCGACAACCTACTGTGGGCTGGAAAGACAGGGCTGCTGCCTCGACTCGACCAGGACAAGTGGAGCCAGAGGTCATTCAGGTGACTTTGCTTTTCATTTTGTCTTTCCTTTTTTCTTTTATTCCCCTATTTTTCCTTTAGTTTTATTCTCTCTCTCTCTCTTGCTCGCTTCCTCTCTTTCGCTCTATAGATATTACTTGTTTGCGCTCATCTTGAACCTGACCCGTGACATGTACGAGATCTATGGTCTGATGGAGCGTGAGCGGCGCAACACTTCAGCCAAAGCTCATCTCCCGGGCACTGTAGAGAATGGCGAGTCCCCCTCCGTCCCGTCCTCCTGCACGTCTGTATGTGCAGCCAGGCTTCAGCAGCAGCTGCGTCTGCTCACCGCCGTCCTCCGCAGCAACCCTCCGCTCCTGCTGGACACGCTCAAGAACCTGTGTGATGTCTTCATCCCGCTGGACAAACTGGGCCTCTATCAAACTGGACCGGGGTTCGTAGGGGCATGCGGTCTCACCTCGTCCGTTCTGTCCATCCTCACCGTGCTCTATCCCTGGCTCAAACTCAAACCCTAAACCAGCCTGTAGCGTCACGTCCTGATCCAGCGCCGAGTCTGAACTGAGCTGCTGTGGGAAACAAACAGACTGGCCAATCACCTCAGAGTCTGCTGCTGATGTAACAACTAACCGTGAGGGGAGATGGAGAGTAAAACAAGGCGTGTGTGTGTGTGTTTTGCATTTGCTATACTATGACTTAAGCATGAACTGAAACTGATAGAATTACAATAATTACAAGGATAACACTTATAAAAAGAACACGTTCACGTCTTTACACGTCACAAAATTTCCCTTAAACGACGAGTGTGTTGAAAAACACAAACATCCCGTATTATTTTCTATAAATACCACACTGCTGTTGAATTCTCGATTCTGATTGGTCAGAAGGCTGTGATTAACGTTCTAATATGTTATTGTTGCTAAAGTAAGAGCGTACACATGGACTTGTAAATGGATTTGAAAAAAAGTGCAAGTTTTTCATCACAGGAAACTTTTTTTTTGATAGTGGTGTAAGTGTGTCAGGATGGTAAGAGTAACTCTGCTGCATCACAGATTTTCATACAACACGTTCCCACACTGACTACAGAGTAAATTAGTGCTGTTTAATTATTATTATTTTTAAATCAGAAAGATGTTGCTGGGTTTCATCAGTGTCTCCACGTCATCGGTTATCTCTGATTTCTAAATCCTAAAAGCCAGAACACACTGCGTATTAGTTCACTTGTGAGAAGACGGATGGTGTGAAAGTGATAGATTCAGTTGTGTAAAAAAAAAAAATCATGTTTACTGTAAACCAGGATAACAGGTTTATATAGTGATATGAGTGTAATATTAGCACAGGCTTATTATGTATATTTTGTGTGTTTGTTTTGCTTGAGGTTCTTCTTCCCCAGCTGACATCTTTAAACATCTTCACAAATGAAAGTTCAGTTCATTTCCCTAACAGTTACTAAACCTTTCCTCCATTTATACTGTGGTGTTAAGTCACGCTACTGATGATCTAAATGTTTTATTTTAACATGAACATACTGTTCCTCTGAAATGGACGAGGAGACGCACCGAGACTGTACTTTAACCCTGTTTGTGATTGTTTTTTTTTGTTTTTTTTTTAAAGTGCAACAGATTACTGATTCATTCATCTTCAATTCATTAATCAGAGCAGACTCCTGAATCTTCTTTGCTTCGAGGGAGTGTGGTATTTGGACATATTGTTCAAAATAAAGTTTTTATTTTGTATGATGATATACAAAATACATGTTAATGCAGATCTAATCCACTGTAATGGAATGTTTTGAGTTTCAGCCTCTGATGAAATCTCACAAGCGTCTTATTGGCTTATGTTAAAACGTTTTTAAGCCTGATTGAATAACAAAATAAAGATATCTTATTAGAGGTACTAGAGAGTTTGTTCATGTCATGTCTTGTTACAGTGAGTCATGCTTGAATTGCAGTTGCAATAATAACAGACACTGCTGCCTCTTTCCCTGTTTAAGCTATGAAATGTGCCATTTTAGGGGAAAGGGGGCGGAGCTGAGCAATTCTCTTCCGCTTGGGGCGGGGCTTTTGTTTCACAGCAAGAAACAAACGGAACATATATTTTTTAGCTTTATTTACAGCTAATAAAATCATTTTAAGGGAAGAGTCACTCAAATTAGCTGTATATTAAACTGAATAAATAACGTGGTCTTTATTGCGTAAAGAGAAAAATGTCTAATTTTGTTAAAAAAAAATTGTGGAATGCTTAGTTGCGCCACCTGCCGATAACCGTGTTATCACTATGGCAACCAGTAGTACGATCGCATTTTGATGACTTCATAGAACAGCGACTGAATATTTGCAGCGATAAAATCGCAGTGTAAGTGATTGTAGCTTTGTAGGTAATGAAAACAGTTTAAGAAAGTTTTGAGTCTTCGAGCATCATTTATATAACCTGAGTTACCATAATATAAACTGAACACGCTGGTAAAAAGATCCCTCTTGAAATGAATAATGTACCCACTAGAGGGCGCACAAACACAATTTTTGAACAAGCAATAGAAATATTTTCAGAGAGGTTGATCAGGGACACTACCTTACACGCCATTTTGTACATAATGTAGAGTGTTTGTACTCGTTATCTGAGGTTGTGCACAGTGTAATAAGAAGAGATTATAAGAACAAACACAGAGAGAATAAATCTGGAATAAGATGTCCAACAAGGACATGCATCGACCAGGCATAACATAATGATCACCTGCTTAATATTGTGTTGGTCCCCCTTTTCTTGCCAAAACAGCCCTGACCCGTCATGCACTGTGTATTCTGACACCTTTCTATCAGAACCAGCATTAACTTCTTCAGAAATTTGAGCAACAGTAGCTCATCTGTTGGATCGGACCACACGGGTCAGCCTTCATTCCACACGTGCATCAATGAGCCTTGGCCGCCCATGACCCTGTCGCCGGTTCACCACTGTTCCTTCCTTGGGCTACTTTTGATAGATACTGACCATTTTGTCCTCAAAGACCGGGAACACCCCACAAGAGCTGCAGTTTTGGAGATGTTCTGATCCAGTGGTCTAGACATCACAATTTGGCCCTTCGTCAAACTTGCTCAAATCCTTACGCTTGTCCATTTTTCCTGCTTTTAACACATCAACTTTGAGGACAAAATGTTCACGTGCTGCCTAATATATCCCACCCACTAACAGGTGCCATGATGAGGAGATCATCAGTCTTATTCACGTCACCTCTACGTGGCCATAATGTTATGCCTGATCAGTGTATGTGTGTGATAGTCAGGGGGGCACAAACTTTCTCAAAACAATAAGAGAATACTTCAATAAACTAATTTAAGGTGATTCAGTGGTAATTCTCCTATGGTGGACGTGTGAACGGTAATTTTGACATGCAGAACACACACACACCTTAGGCATTATGACTTCGACGCTGAGTAAATTTGTAAGTTCTTTAAGTGTAAATCACATGGTTAGGAGCTTGAATGGACGTGCAAGTAGATGACAGAGAGAGAGGACAGGCATAGAAAACTCATACAGCCATGTGAATGATCCACCATGTGAATCATTTACTTATGCTGTGTGTGTTTTTGTAAACACCTGAAAGGTCTCTCGTCATATCAATGCATCAGGATCCCCTAATTAATCTCTCTCTCTCTCTCTCTCTCTCTCTTCCTCTCTCTCTCTCTCTCTCTCTCTCTTCTCTGATTCTGTGTATCGCTTTACCTTTCTCTATTTCTCTTGCGTCTTCTCTGTCTTTATCTCTCTACCTCCTCTGTCTCTCTCTCATTCTTTCTCCCACTCTCCCACCTGTTTTGTTTTTCCCCCCCCCGCCCCCCTCTCTATTGCCCCCACCCGCCCCCCTCTCTATTGCCCCCACCCGCCCCCACCCGCCCCCACCCGCCCCCCTCTCTATTGCCCCCACCCGCCCCCACCCGCCCCCCTCTCTATTGCCCACTCTGTCTATCTCTCTCCCTTCATCTCTGTCTTTCCCCCTGTTCTTCTTTACTGTGCTGTACTTCACTTCCTCCTTTTCTGGATATTCGTGATGTTTTAGGTCATTCTGAGAAATGTCATTGTCGAGCAAAAAACACACACACACACACACACACACACAGCATCGTCAGCATCCTATGTGTGTGTGTAAGAGATGATAGTTTAGCTGATGCCGAGTTTAATTAATGAACGAAGCAGTGACAAATTCCCCTGGATCCTCATTCACGATAAACAATAGGTCTGTGGTTTGAGTGTAAACACAGAATCCACTCCATTGTTCTCCAGCGAGGATGAAGCTTTCAGATATTCACTCTGCTGTGCCTCAGACACGGATTGATTTCTGTGACCAGACAGTTACGAGGCCCTGAGCAAGACTTTTAAGCATTTAACCCTTGATTGAATTGTTGCTCATCTGTAAGCAGCTTTAGATAACAGCATCTGCTACATCAATACATTTTAAGTAAATTGTCGCTGGTTTGTTCAGGCTTGTTCTCTACAGTCTGACTGTTATGCCAAAAAACAGCTTTCGTATAATTAACACAGTCACGATATCAACACCAGCTGCCTGTCATCTTTTCAAACAATGAATTGTCTTTCCTCATAATCACACACTCTGTACAGTCACGGAAACCTCACATGGTTGTGTAAACAGTAGTTGCAGCGTTTGAGAAATGGAAAATGGAAAATGTGTCAAGTGGGGTGAAGACGAGACAGAAATTAGTGGATGTTTTCCCCTCACTGATGTGAAAGCGTGAGACGAGCCATTATTTAAAGCAATCACGAGCTGCATTTATTCAATCAGGGTTGATGATGTGCGCATATGCAAATTAGAAGAAGGTTACAGCAGCGTTTAGGAATGTAGAGTGTGAAACATCAGATAATGAAGAGCCAGGATTCATTGTTAACCCTGGCTAAAGTATGAACAGTGTGAAAACTCAAACTACAGAACCCAGGATTCCATGTACCTGGGGTGCACTAGGACCTCGGGGAAAAATTTCACATGAGAAAAACCATTATCTTACACTAACCAGGAATTTGATTGTTCTCTTATTTTCATTAGTCTTTATTTGGATAAGTAGTGACTTACACGCTGGGGATCATTTCCGCCAAAGCTTCCTGATTCTGATGGGATCGTTATGTTTTGATTTACAGACCTGAAAAGTGGCTTGAGCGTGAAGTTTGTCTTTGTAAAGACAAAAAATGAAAGTCAGAGCCTCGGTCACGTCTGTGTTACGTCCTCCATCACCTCCAGTCAGTTAATGAGTCAGTAATTGCCAATGTGTTGATGTAGGAGTAATCATTTATACCTGAGGGTCTCCTTCATCATCCATCTGCACCAATAGCCCCAGATTACGATGTGACTAACTGCCCATTATGAATCATTCTCACACTCCCTGGGCTTCACAAAAGTGAGTAGACAGGGCTATGAATTGAGAGACATTTGAGAGTGAAAAAAATTTAAAAAAAAATTGCCCTAACACACGTTTTAGCGTCTATTGAAGTGGTATGAGCTGTTAAACGGACAACGTGTAGCACGTCATATTTAGTTTACTCATCCTGATCCTCAGGTTGCTGCTGTCGTTTATCAGCATGAGAACCATTCCTTGTCCCCTGCGGTCTCCATGGTGACACGTTTCCAGACGTAAGATCAGGAGAAAATGTTCAGTAATAACACGCTGTGTTCAAGACTGTACAGTCTATCTATCCATCTATCTATCTATCTATCTATCTATCTATCTATCTATCTATCTATCTATCTATCTATCTATCTATCTATCTATCTATCCACACATAATCTAATCATCCATGATCCATTCATCCATCCATCATCTATCCATTTGTCTATCACCCATCCATCCATCCATCCATCTACAGTGGTGTGGAAAAGTGTTGGCCCCCTTCCTGATTTCTTATTTTTTTGCATGTTTGTCACACTTTAATGTTTCAGATAATCAAACACATTTAAATATTAGTCAAAGATAACACAAGTAAACACATCATGCAGTTTTTAAATGAAGGTTTTTATTATTAAGGGAAAACAAAATCCAAAACTACATGGCCCTGTGTGAAAAAGTGTTTGCCCCCTAAGCCTAATAACTGGTTGGTCCACCCTTAGCAGCAACAACTGCAATCAAGCAGTTGTTTTCCATAACTTGCAATGAGTCTGTTACAGCGCTGTGGAGGAATTTTGGCCCACTCATCTTTGCAGAATTGTTGTAATTCAGCCACATTGGAGGGTTTTCGAGCATGAACCACCTTTTTAAGGTCATGCCACAGCATCTCAATGGGATTGAGGTCAGGACTTTGACTAGGCCACTCCAAAGTCTTCATTTTGTTTTTCTTCAGCCATTCAGAGGTGGACTTGCTGGTGTGTTTTGGATCATTGTCCTGCTGCAGAACCCAAGTTCACTTCAGCTTGAGGTCACAAACAGATAGCTGGACATTCTCCTTCAGGATTTTTTCAAGCAACAAATCCGTATGTTAAACATTTTTCATTAACATTTTGTAGAAACTATTTCAATTCCAGAGATCTATGTTTCCTGATTGGAATATTCTAGAAACAATTTATAATGTGAGATTATTATTGAAAGATTATTTAAATGCTAATTTGTTCTAGTTTTTCCATTCATTGTTTTGGAGAGATTTGGATGAAACCTGTTGGGTATAAATCAGTTAGAAAAACCACCCTGTGTTTTCCCCTTTAAATCTTAAAGGGAAACATTTCTAAAGCTATTACACCATAACTCTAATGGCGAACAATTTCGAACAAAAAACCATTTCACGCCATGATGTCTAATTGTGGCATTTATTAAAGCCTAGATTCCTCACACCACACACTCTTAAATCTGCTGAACTTCGCCAAGACTCCACTTGATTAAATCTCATCTGCAATATCAGCTGAACTAAACCCCGAAAATATGACCTACAGCAGAGTCCCTGACCTGCACTGAGCCACAATTACACAATTACCCTGCGCCCTGCACCTCTCCTCCCTCCTGAGACTGTAATCACAGCTGGGAGTCAGGTCTAATGCTCAATTTCCTTGCTTTCTTTTAGAAATCAACTGCAGTGTGTTTAAATACAGGGGTTATAATAAGCAGCAGGCGCTTTTGGGGTTAAAAAGCTTACACTGGTATTGATTAGCTGTTTAATCAGGAATCCAATTTGGTGTAATGGTTTAGATCTTTACACTAATCTGTAATCTGGATTTCTAATAATAACGAAACTTGGGAGACTATCTCCATACTCAGTGGACTCAAGTGGTTAAGGATCTGGGCTGCTGATCAGAAGATTGGGGTTCAAGCCCCAGCACTTCCAAGCTGCCTCTGTTGGGCAACTGAGCAAGGCCCTCAACCCTCCCTGCTCCAGGAGCTCTGTATCATATCTGCCCCTGTTCTCTGACCCCAACTTCCTCAGCTGGGTTATGCAAAGAAAAGAATTTCACTGTACTGTAATGTATGTGTGGTGATAATAAGGGCTTCTTCTTCTACTTCATCAATGTTGCCGAGGATTGATCATAAAGACAGTGCGAAAAGCTGCAAAGGTGCTTGAATACCACACTGCAATTCATATATGCATACATACATATATATATATATATATATATAAAAGTCTACACAACCTTGTAAATAATGAAAACAAGTCTGTCACCAGAAATCAGGTGTCTGTGAAATAAGTGCTGTTATCGGCATGCAGATAAAGATGGATAAAAAGGAAGAAAACGACATGTGATGATGATACCCTGCTTCTCACAGAGCACTTGTCTGCTTCAGAACCAAGGCAGGAGATTACAGGCTACTGAACCAGACTGTGACACACCAGACACAACAACACACGACTGTAACAAATGCTTCACAATGAGATGCTCAGATACGTAAAGTAATATCATGGTGCTAATCAGAGTGAAAGGAGACTGAGATGCATGTGATTGACGTGAACATGTGATGTTGTGGAGCTGATTTGTAATTCAGAAATTTATCAGGGATGTCCAATCTTCAAGCTAAGTTCAACATTAATATTATACCTGAACTGTATCTGGATGTGGGATTGGGTGTGGAAACCAGGGTATAAAGCAGGAGTGTCCAATCTTATCTAGAAAGGGCTGGTGTGGGTGCAGGTTTTCAATCCAACTAAGCAGAGGCCACACCTTGATTGCTTGATTGGAATGAAAACCTGCAGCCATTGGCCCTTTGCGGACAAGATCGGACACTATCCAATCCATTCCAACATCCAATTCCACCTCCAGATGCAGTTCAAATAAATGTTGAACGTACCACGGATGAGTGAAGAAACAACTTGATGACAAGCAAATGCAGGAACTCAAAGCCAGAGAACCTTTTCATGCCAGTTCTTGGCAACATTGATGGAGATACTCTTCCAAATCTCGTTATTTTATGATTAGAAATCCAGATTACAGATTAGTGTAAAGATCTAAACCAATACACCAATCTGGCTACAGATTCCAGATTAAATGGCTAATCAATACCATCAAAACTCAAGTATTAGTTTTAAAATGTTCATGGGAGTTCTTATAAATTTCTCACATTAGACTCCTGAGATATTCGCTACACTATTCCCATCACAAACCCAACAAACTTGGACGTCTCTTCCTGGTCTTGGGTGGTCGGGTCTGTTAATCACGGATCATTTAACAAGTCCACAAGCATCTGACTCGGCACTCAGAGTGCGAAGGAGGCTACTTAATTTATTCCAGATGTTCTGCACACCTCTTCCCAGACCTCTAACTTTGAGTTCATGCACTTTCTTGTCAGCTAGGTGTTTCTTCACTTGTCCATGGTAAGTTCAACATTTATATTGCATCTGAACTGCATCTGGAGGTGGGATTGGGTGTGGACACCAGGGTGTAGAGCCAATCCAGCAACCATGGTGGTCCAACAAGCTACAGTTTATTTCTGGAGAAACTACTGTACAAACCCAACGAACAAAATTCTCACCGCTTTCTAAAAGTACAAGAACATTATTTTGTTCTGTACAGCAAACATCATTAAGGACATCCTTGCTGAAATAACAGAAACGTTGTCCTGCCAGAGCGTTGGTCCTGATATTAGCAATATTTTAGCGTTTTTATAGTTGTAGCGTTAGTTTATATCACAGGGGTTTCCTCAGGGTTCAGCACTGAAGCCATAACCGAGAACAAGACCTTCAGATCAGAGTCACGTTTTTCTCCTTGGCATGCTGAGATGTTTGAAACAGTTAAACGCTTAAGCGGATTGATGGAAAAATTCCGGATTATACTTCTTTTTAGCCGTTTGAAACATTAGGACTATGGCAGGAATGTTGATAATCCTGTGTTTTGGACTGCTTTCGCTAGTTATTACTGCACCTTACAGTCAATTTTCTCCTGACTTTGTCCATCCTTGACCGATTTTTTGGCTCTTTTCAGCTTTTTGTCCTCTGTTTTTCTACTCTTTTCAACCTCTTTTCACCGCTTGTCTTCTTTTGTCTGCTGTGTTCATGCCTTCACTCACCATCTGTCCACTGGATTTCCTCCTTTATTCACTGTTTTCTACAATTGCTCTGTCTGTTGTTTGTCTACCTATCGTATTGTTTTCTTCTGTCCAAGTTTTTGTCTGCACTTTCGGCCGCTTTTAAAAATAAAGGCTCTTACATGGTTCATGGAACGTTTCCACTGGTGGTGTAAAAAATGATCTTTAGACTATAAAAAACTTCTTTTTTATGGCAACATTTTAAACAACTGTTTACTGAAAGGTTCTTTGGGGAACCAAAAAAAGATTCTTCTATGGCATTCTTCATGGCAGCTTTATTTTTAAGATTTTCGTCTGCATTTTTCTGTCTTTGTCCACCTTCCTCTGATTTTCCTCTGTTGCCTTTGTCTGCTTTTCTGCTTGCTTTGTATTCCACTTTTGCCTGTTTTGTCTGAATTCATTCTCCTTTGTCCCTTTTTCCCTAAACAATTCTAAAAAATGTCTGGGCTGCAGTCGGTTTTCTAGTTTAGATGTAGTATAGATAGATAGATAGATAAATAAATAGGTAGATAGATTGATAGATAGATAGATGTAGTATAGATAGATGGATGGATGGACAGATAGATAGATAGATAGATAGATAGATAGATAGATAGATAGATAGAAAGATATAAATATTTAAACTTAATATATTGGATTTAATCATCTATCTATCTATCTATCTATCTATCTATCTATCTATCTATCTATCTATCTATCTATCTATCTATCTATCCATCCATCCATCCATCCATCCATCCATCCATCCATCCATCCAACATCTGAACTGGAAAACCAACTGTAGAGTACATGACATTCCAAAAACCAAAACAAACACTGATGGCTTACAGTAGATGTAAAATCATTAGAATTCTACTGGACAATCCTGATTTATTTTTTTTTAAAGAATCTCCATTAAATAATCAATCAAACAGAGCAGAAAATATGACGTGACTAATAAAGTCCATGACACTCAATCACGAAAGGAAGAACATTCCAGAAGCAGAGCCACTACATCTACAGGCAGTAGTATCCACAAATGATAGAAGAATGAATGAAGGACGTCTGCTTTCCAGCACGGTGACTTGAGTTCGACATCAAGGGGCAGTGTATTAATAACAGATCTGTCAGCAGTGGCTAGTTGTTGCTATGGCAGCAGGGAAGCTTAAGGGAAGAACCCATTTCCACTCTCTGAACTTTCTTACCCCAAATGAATCATGTGTTATGCTTTAACAATGAACGAGAACTGAGGTCTGGAGAGCTCTGTAAGAAATATCTTTATTTACATATATGCAAATGAGTAAATATACTGTATAACACAATGAATTTAATTTTCAAATCACATTCGAGTCTGGAGTTATAGAGCTAGGAGCTAGCATAAAAATGACCATAAACGGGAAACATTAAAACAACATGTCCTGCATGTCTACTGGAAGTCCTGACAGGAATCTCTGACTCCAGACGTCTAGCCGCAGGCGTTCTTTATCGTAGAACACAATACTTTACAAACCACACAGCTTAGCAAAGAAGAAAAACGATGTAAACATGTGAGGAATAAAACACGACACAGCAGGATGCTATAGAAAAAAATAAATCAGCGGTGTTGTGATGAGGCTCGTCATCAGTAGCTAACGCTAGCAGCCTGAACATAAGAAACATAGTACAAACAAGTCAAGATTAATAAAATAAGTTTAAGATAAATAAAACTGGAGACATTTTTTTTGGTTGCTAATTAAACAGTTAGATGCTAGCCCCAAAGGAAAAGAACACGAACTACAAACTTTTACAGATTAAAAGTCACCTCACAGACATAAACAAACAGGAACTCATTTCTACAAAGGTCAAAGGAGAAAATAATAATAATAATATTTTTTTTCCATTGTCTGTACCGCTTATCCGATCTATCATCGGGTCACGACAGGATACACCCTGCACGGAGTGCCAACCCATCGCAGGGCACACACACACACACTCACTCACTCATGCAATCACACAATTTAGAGACTCCAATTAGCCTAGAAGCATGTCTTTGGACTGTGGGAGGAAACCAGAGCACCCAGAGGAAACCCACCAAGCACAGGGAGAACAACAATAATAATAATAATAATAATAATAATAATAATAATAATAATAATAATAATAATGTTAATGATAATGATAATGATAATTGTTATTATTATTATTATTATTATTATTATAATATAATATAATAATATAATATAATAATAATAATAATAATAATAATAATAATAATAATAATAATAATAATAATAATAATAATAATTATTATTATTATTATTATTATTATTATTATTATTATTTATTTTTTTTTTTTAATGTTTTACAAAATTTAACACTAGCACCACAAAATAAACCTCCTTTACAATCTAACGACAGGTTCAAATCTCTTTTTTTTAATGCCTCATTAATGCACTGGTGAACTCAGTAACACAGCAGTTGCCTGGGTCTCCCATAAAATCCCCCTCAGCCTGATTAGGAAGCCTGTACATTTTTGATCAGGTCTAACAGGCGCAGCACGTCTGGAACATGTTCCTCTGCAGTGAAACGTGATTATTACCGTCCTGCTGTGATCACCGCAGGAGCTTCAGCACAGCAGCGTCCAGCGTTCACTGTGGATTTTAATTTTAATATACTTTAAATGTCAAATATGCTTATACTGGGAAAACACACACACACACACACACACACACACACACACACACACACACACACACACACACAACCTTTAAACATGCTAAATCCTCTTTCCTTTAAAGTAAAATGTTACTTTTTTTCATTTTTTTAGAAGATGATAACTAGCCTTTAGCACTGTCATGCTAAAAACATTTAAACTCAATATGCTACTTAGCAAAATGTAAAAAAAAAAAAAAACGTGTTTGATAAAAAGTTGTTAGCTAAATTCTAACTAGAAGTGTGAATATATGATTCTGAATGCTAGGAAACAATGCTAGCAGGCTGATGAGTGTTATGCTAGCTGTTAGTTGTTAGTTGCTGTAAATTGACATTATTTTATATGAACCAGTTCCAGTTTAACCAGTTTAAGTTGAACTGTAGACCCCCCCCCAACATGTCAGAGTATAAATAAACACTTTAGCTGTTTTTGTAAAACTCAATTCATCCTGGATCCTTTATTTCTTGTTACTGGACTCTGTATCTCTGTCCTGATTGGCTGCTTCTTTTTTGCTTTAAATCTACTGACACTTTCACTCCATCATCCCAGACTGTGATTGTTAATATTTCAGGATTGTCAGTGAGACTCAAGAACATTATATGAGAGAAGATACTTTATTCTTTTCTGTTTTCACTTTTTTATTGTCTGCGCTGTAGCTTTAAGAAGATGGCCTCCGTTATCTGTATCAGTCTCTTGATTTGCTAAATAGAATGACCTGACTAATCTTATTTCTGCGTCAATGGCTGAATTAAAGCTGTGGCTGAATGGAAAGCTCAGTAACGTGGTGTTACCTCTAGATGGCATTCTAAGTTGCATGCGAAGGCGATATCACCCGCGGGTTAGACTTCAGCTCTGTGTTTAGCGACGCAGGGGATCTCGGGATTAATGACTAACCTGAACACACTTGTGTAGAGGACGTGTAGGTTACAAAGTCTAGTGAGGTCCAGTGAACCCCCTGCAGAGCTAACACAGTGAACATTAACCTAACAATAATGTTAATTAGCTTCAGTCATCATGTTAGCGCACAGAGTAGGAGGTAAATAAATTCAGAATGAGAGAGACAGAGATGCGCATTCCTGACATTCCAGTTCCTTTACTGTGTAAAATTCCTGTCAGGATGCTATCCAGGTCGAGGTTAGCTCCACACAGAGGCATCGTCTCGGCAACACTGCTCATGAATTTTTACAGATGGTGTCCTCTCACTGCTCTCTCTGTACAAGCTAATAAAGCAGGCTAGTTAGAGCGCTAGCATGAGCTTTAATACAGAAAAAATGTGCACAAAGAAGTCTGTGTTTTTCCTCTGAAGGCTACTCTTTCTGATCTTTGTTCTTGTTTATCATTTGGTGTTAGCATCATTATTAGCATTAACATTGAAATTTATGTTTGTTTTAATGTCTGATTCATCCTGTGTGAGAATTTTTACCTCGCATCACTCTGAATGCTTTACTTTTATCGCTAGTTGCTTGGCTAGTGTGATGAAACCTGACAAAATACATAGATAGATGTAGAAGATATCCAAAACCAGCATTTAACACACAAATTACATGTCTTCCTTAAGAAATTTTTTTTTTACATCTTGCCAATTTTAACCGCTAAACAGCTAACAAAAAAAGATTGACACTTGAGCTGCTGCTAGTTTTAAAACGTTTACTGTATCAGTGTTTTCTCCCAATTAATCTGTTACACAGCCTTTCTGAATATATTGCTAATGCTGACCACTAGCTGCTAACAATATGCTAGTAATACTGCTAGCTAACCTCGATGATTTAGCGATTACACGCATAAATAACACAGAACAAAATTATCACTTTATTTTTCCTCAAAGGTGCATTATTATTGGCACTCTCGATAAAGAAGCATTTGAATAAAAATTAATGAGCCGTTAGATGACGGAAACGTGTAAAAAGAAACAAAAGGAACATGAATGAACATCTTCAGCTAGATTTAAGGTTTCATCAAACTCACACAGAGGTCCTCAGGATGGGACTTTATTTATATCAAAGATGCCGTTTTTTCCCCCTCAAATTTATTTCTTCTTTATATTCTTATGTAACTGAAGTATATTTTTCTTTCCATCCAAAAACAACCTGAAGATTTTGCTATAGTTATGGTTGCCATAGTAACTGTCTAGTAAATATGAATAGCAAGATTTTTTTTAGGACTGAATGAAGTAGATTACTGTCCTCATTTTGTGGACCATTAGAGGTGTATTGCTTTTTTTCTGATGAAAAAAAAAAACAGACTCTGACTCTGATAAACACACAAATCTTTTCCTGTGTGCTCTTTTTCTCACTTTCTATTAATCCTTATGGCTTACTTTAGACTCTCGATTACACTTTATGTTTAAGCACAAAACCTTAAGCAAAACTTTCCATTTAAAGGATTTGTGAGGTAAAACATTTCTGTGAATATAAATGATATCAGTGTGTGAGATTAAACAGACTTTTCTGTTTGTGAGGAAAATCTGCATTCTTTTACTAGTTTACTATGTAGTTTGATGATTAATCACACTGCATGGGGTCGTGTACACACTGAAACTGAGCAGCCTCGAGTCACTGAGCTGCACCTTCACGTGTTATTTTACACTGAGGTCACAAACTACAGGGAAAAGAGACACTTCTGATGTAGAGAAAAGTCAAGAAATTTGTTTTTTTTAAGCAGGTTTGATTTATAAAACCCACACAGAGATCTACAGTGGCTGAGATGTGCAAAACAAAATAAAAACAAAATAGAAAACAAAATAACGAATCAGAAAACAAAATAACGAATCAGAAAACAAAATTAAAACAAAATAACAAATCCAAAAACAAAATAACGAATCAGAAAACAAAATAAAATCAAAATAATAAATCAGAAAACAAAAAAACAAATCAGAAAACAAAATAACAAATCCGCAAACAAAATAAAAGCAAAAACGAAATAACAAATCTGAAAACAAAATAAAAACAAAAACGAAATAACAAATCTGAAAACAAAATAAAAACAAAAACAAAATACCAAATCAGAAAACAAAATAATGAATCAGAAAACAAAATAACAAATCAGAAAACAAAATTAAAACAAAATAACAAATCCAAAAACAAAATAACGAATCAGAAAACAAAATAAAATCAAAATAACAAATCAGAAAACAAAATAAAAACAAAATAATAAATCAGAAAACAAAAAAACAAATCAGAAAACAAAATAACAAATCCGCAAACAAAATAAAAACAAAAACGAAATAACAAATCTGAAAACAAAATAAAAACAAAAACAAAATAACAAATCTGAAAATAAAATAAAAACAAAATACCAAATCAGAAAACAAAATAACGAATCAGAAAACAAAATAACATATCCAAAAACGCAAGGACAATTCAGACAAACCGGTGAAGGTAGGTATAGTTTGTGAATAGAATTCTTACCGCTGATTGGATGAGACATCTGTCACTCAAGATATACAGGAAGCCTCAAACTAATCTTTATTCAATTATACGCTATCAGTATATCCAGAATCACGGCATACGATCGTAGTTCCTCACAGTAGCGTTGAATGAATTTAATTTTCTTATAAATATCATTATATAACATAATATTATTATGTTTGTTATTAAGGGGGTATGGCGGTTAGCACGTTTGCCTCACACCTCCAGGGTCAGGGGTTCGATTTCTGCCTCTGCCATGTGTGTGTGGAGTTTGCATGTTCTCCCCATGCCTTAGGGGTTTCCTCTGGGTACTCTGGTTTCCTCCCCCTGCGATGGGTTGGCACTCCGTCCAGGGTGTATCCTGCCTTGATGCCCAATGATGCCTGAGATAGGCACAGGCTCCCCGAGAATAGGATCGGATAAGCGGTAGACAATGAATGAATGAATGAATGAATGAATGAATGAATGAATGAATGAATGTTATTTTCTTTTTAAAGTTACACTATCGAAAAAATGGTTTAAAGTGAAGGCAGAACTCCAGACATGTACAAGAAATAAAGTTACACAATTTCCTACTTCTTGTATATCCTGAGTGACAGATGTCTCGTCCGGTCAGAGGTAAAAATTCCATTTGCAAACTATATCTTTTCCGGTTCTCTGAATTGTCGTTGTGTTTTCATGATTTGTTATTTTGTTATTTGTTTTATTTTGTTTCATGATTTTCTATTTTGTTTTCAGATTTTTTATTTTCTTTTCTGATATGTTATTATTTTGTTTTGCACTTCTCAGCCACCGTAGAGACCCGACGTTACATCACCTCTTATTAAACAGTCTGTATTGTGAAAAGCTGAAAATCTGAGAATCTTGTGTTTTCTCTCTGTTGGTTAGTTGGAGGAAGAAGAATTCTCCTGAATCTGCTCAGGAAAAAGGTTTCTGCAGGACGCTCTTCCTCGTCTCTTCTCGGCTGCTGTGAGATGTGTGTGAGTCTAACACTTTCTTATGAGGTGACGGCGGGTCAAGACGTCTCTGTTCTCTCTCAGCCATCTCCTCGGCTCTGATTTAATCTGCTCCTTTAATCCAATTTCCACCTTTTATCTGTACAAGAAGAAAACCTCATTTCTCCTAATTCCTGTGTGTGTGTGTGTGTGTGTGTGTCTTCACCTCACGTTTCCTAACTAGAACATGATTTCCGTATCCTATTTATTAAATCACTATTACAAAAAGTAATACATTTTCATGCTCAGAGATTTTTTTTACCTATGAATATGCATGCTATGCAAATTAGGGAGCATATGCGTGTGATATTTGAGCCCCACCCCTTTTCCCTTTACAGTGCTGCTCATGTGATGTCAGAGTCTCGCAGAATCTCCAAAGAGAAGACGTTAGACTAAAGTCTGGAGAATTTTTGTGGCACAAAACGATACGTCAATTTCAATTTCTGTTTGTTGATTTTTTTCTGGTTTTCTCTCCTTCTATAGGGTGCCATTACTTTCCTCATTGAATAGCTAGAAGAAGGAATGGACTTAGGATCGCTTTTTTTTTTTTTCTCGAGCTATTAGGATGAAACGAAATTTCTAGATAAACGAGAACACGAAACTGTTCCGTAGGCAGCATTAGCGAGTAACTTATTAGTGCATAGCTAATAGTTAGCCAGCTTGCCCTGATCACAGGATTTAAGTTTACAGGTTTGTTATAGTTTCGTAATTTATCAAACTGCACCTTCACAACCACAACCAATCTTGGGTTTCAGTTAGCCAAAGTTAGCTAGCTAACTAGCTTAGCGTGCAGGCTTTGTGGACCGAAAAAGCCCTGCCTCGTCTAATAATTTGTTCCTCAGCACAGCCGTGGAGCTGATCTGTGAAGAATAAGAGTTAAGAGAGTGTGCTGAGTTTAAAGACACACAGGACGAAATGTTTCTCAGTCACAGTGATACAGAGATAATAAACCAGGATCAGCTGCAGGTTCAGTACACGCTCAGCTCCACCCCCTGATTTCACTGCAGCACAAGTTCTCTTTATCTCAACACCAGCTTCCTTACATCACCACTCATAACAATGTGTTAGATAGTGTGTGTGTGTGTGTGTGTGTGTGTGTGTGTGTGTGTTTCATGGGATTCATTTAGGCTTTTGTGTGTGTGTGTGTGTATCACGGTGTCCATTCAGTTATATGTTTGAGTTTGTGTGTGTGTTTCATGGTGTCATTCAAGTTTGTGCGCCTGTGTGTGAGTGTGAGAGTAAGTGTGTGTCTGTGTGTATTTGTGTGTGAGTGTGTGTGTGTGTGTGTGTGTGAGTGTGTGTGAGTGTGTGTGTGTGAGTATGTGAGTATGAGAGTATGTGTGTGTGTGTGTTTGTGTGAGTATGAGAGTATGTGTGTGTGTGTGTGTGTGTGTGTGTGTGTGTGTGAGTGTGTGAGTATGTGAGTATGAGAGTATGTGTGTGTGTGTGTGTGTGTGTGTGTGTGTGTGTGTGTGTGTGGTAAATCAGGTGAATGTTAGGCTACAGCACAGCTCCTGATCTTGGTAATGAAGTGAAGAGCTCTTGACATTCAGCAGCTCTGTGCTCAGTACGTGACACACAGGTACACAAGCTGCTCTCACTCTGTGTCTCTGAACCTCCTGCTCTCTAATCCCATTACTCCCAACACTAATTCACTGAGTCTGCACTGGTCTTTATGGGTCTCCTTGTTGCAACTCTGGGGTTTTCCAACTGATGATTTTCATGAGATGTTTTGGTCCTAATCCACACACACACACACACACACACACACACACACACACACACACACCTCTCTCTCTCTCTCTCTCTCTCTCTCTCTCTCTCTCTCACACACACACACACACACACACACACATACATGCACACACACATACACACACACTCTCTCTCTCTCTATCTCTCACACACATCTATTTTGGACATAATTTGTTTCGTTGTTTCATATTACATTTTTTTTTCTTTATGCCTTTTTTTCCTTTAAAAAAAAATAAGGTATTCTTTTTTTAAATCATAAATTTCTTTCTTTCCTTTAAAAAAAAACATTTTTCTTTCAATTTTCTAAATAAAAAAATATTTTCTTTTTTAAATCATAGATTTCAATCTTTCTTTTTTAGATCATTTTTGTAAACTTTTTTTAATTCTTTAAATCATAGATTCTCTCTTTCCCTTTTTAAATCAAAGTTTCTTTCATTTTTTTTTTAAATAATTTGTTTAATTTTTTTTAATTATAAATCCCCCCCCATTTTTACATGAGAAACTCCTTTCCTTCCCTTTTTCTAAATCAAAAAATCCTTTCTTTCCTTTTTTAAATCGTACGTTTCATTCTTGCTTTGTTAAATCAAAGATCTCTTTCTTTCCTGTTTTTAAATCCTAAACATTCTTCTTTTAAAAAGAAAAAAAATCAAAAAAAGGTTTCTCTCTTTTTTTCTTTAGTTTAAAAAAAAAATCATAAACATCTTTCTTTTTTAATCAAGAAATCATCATTTTCCTTCTTCCCTTTTTTCTAAATTATAGAATTTTTTTTTCTTTCCACAGAAACATCATAAAGCTCAAACCATCAGCTGTTTAATTAACACACACACACACACACACACTCACGCGCAGCACATGTAGGAGTAGTGTGGCTGTAATCGGGACGTGTGTGTCCCTGAGCTTTGTGTTTGGTTGTAGGCTCTCATGATGTCAGAAGATGACGAACGGCATCCAGCGCCGAGGGTTTCCGTGGCCATCGCCATGCCAACCGTTTCCACCGCTGAACGCCTACGCAGCAGAGGGTTCTACCCAGAGGACCCTGCTTTTTTCTTCTCTCTCTTGTTCTCATGCAGCGTGTGTGGGGTGTAATGTCAGGTTTGGCTCTTGCTTGTTGTCTTGCAGCGAGGGCATTTATTTTAATAAAAGCCTTATTTATGCACACAAACACAAATTTCTGGAATGTTCCTGCTCCATGCTGTGTGAGCTCGTGCTGCTGCGGGACGAGGTGACAGTGACTCCGCTCCGATCTTTATTACTTGTGTGTCAGTTTATAATAATAATAATAAAAAAAAACTATTTCTCCAAACTTGTTTCTGACACAAAAAAAGGGTTTATCTGATTTGATGAGACTAAAATTTAAACTAATCACAGCTCATCTCCACACTGAACCCTGTACTGAAGCATGGTGATCAGATTAGGAGTCATCACTGACTGGTTTGCTCTTCACACCAATGCCCCACAACCTCGTCATCAACTCTTGCAGGACTTCAGGGCCCAGGTAGATTATTTGCAAGTAGAAAAAAAACAACAACAAAAAAAAAAAAAACAACCACACACACATTTCATGATGACTTCATGTTTTATTTTATATTTAAAAAAAAAAAAAAAAAAAAATTAGCATAGAGTTCTCTGTACTATTAACAAAATATACACAACAGCAACAATGATGACAGCAGAAGCAATACAAAGGAAACCGATTTGTGCCACATCCGTTTGGGTAAAGGTTCATTCGAGGACCTTACAAGCTATCAGGGTGCAACGAAGTAATGTAACGCTTCAGCGGTCAGTGTGAAAGGAGTAAAACGCTTTATCTGAGTCCGTCTGGCGGATCCTGAGCTTTGAATAACGACTCGTCTGTGTGGGCAGATGATGATTCAGATTTCCACACACTGCGGTCAGTGAAGTTCAAGATAATACTTATGTGTGTGTGTTTGTGTGTGTGTGTGTAAATCTCTAGTGCCATCAGAGGGAGGATGGTCATCCGGGTGATGTGGTGTTGTTCATAGATAAAGTTCATGATGCACTGCACATCGGTTTTGCATAGAAATAGCTTCCTAATGATTGTATGAAGGGCTTTTTTTTAATACAATATGTAAAGAATTAACCCTTAGTTATAGGAAACAATGAAGCTGATTATTTTCCTATAACATGTGCCCCAGTGATTTACTTTTCTGACATCACTGCAGTTTTTCATTCATTATCGCAATATTGTGCTTCTTTTTATCCGTTTCTATGTACTTAAAAATGTTGAACATCTGCTTTCTAGAAAGTTCTAGAAAATGAACACCAACCAGTTTGGAGAAGTCAACAGTGCTGTGGTGTAAGGCAAAGGTATCGTCCCTATGAACCGCCGAAAAGAGTCCCTGAATTCGAACATTCACAGAGCATTCAAATCCAAATATGATAGATCACTAATCTTAGTCCAATGTGGACGCAGTATTCGTTCTTCTTTCTTAGAAAACGGTTTCAGTCTGTTCTACTCGGTCCTCTTCCTTCCGAAAACCGCAGACATACTCCTGACGATGCCCCTGAAGCCGGCCGGGCCCTTTTTGAGTGCCCTGGCCTCTCGGATCAGGTCCAGCAGCTCGTGGAACACCATGAGGACGCCGTGGTAGGCTTCAGCCGCAGAGATCTCGAAGAAGCCGCAGTCGGCCGAGAGCGCCAGGAGGCGGCCTTCCTCGCTGGATACGGCACGCCGGTGCTGCAGGTCTCGTTTATTCCCCACGATGATTAGCGGGGCCGAGCTGGAGAGCTTCTGCTGTGCTTGGCGTATGTGTTGGACCTGCTGTCGCACCACGTTGAAGCTCGCCCGGTCGCAGATGCTGTAAACCAGGATGAAGCCGTCGGACCACTGCAGCTGCCTGTCGCTGATGTGACCTGCTTCTTCAGCATTCTGCGAAAGAAGGATTGTGAAGTGAGATCACACTGTTGTGTCAGGGTTGCCTTTACTTCATTTTTAAACCAAGACTTTCGAATAGGCTTCTATTAAACTCTAACTGATGTCTGAACCAAATCATTACCTTAACTCTCAGACATTTTTACTGATATTTGCCTGTTTTAGAGTAAATATTTCTCATAGAAATGATTGTTACCCTTTCTATCAGGGAAATACTCATCTGGTTTCCTGAGGGAAATGATCCTTTATTTGACCTAAAGCTCCTGGATCAAGCATTAATATCTGCAATTAATCTCTAACTCTTAACAGGACCATCCATGACTCAGACATGAAAAGACCATCATAAAAGGATGCAACGTTCAGTCCATCACTTACTTATTTTAATTTAGTTAGCTAGAAGCATACACACAAGACACACTAACACAGAATGAGCTTTCTTACCTGTGGGTAAAGTGAGTCCCAGATGTGGAAGCAGATGTCTCGGCCGTCAATCTTATCATGATGACTGTATATGGATTCTAGAAGAAGGAAATACAATTCTTAGTGAACCGGGGAAATCCTTAACTTTAATATATCTCTAGAGATTTCCAGAAGGATCCCAGTGTTTTGTGGTGCTTACCTATAGAGCCGTATTCTCCAATAAATCTTCTGGTCAGGAAACGCACTATTAGTGCTGAGAAGAGAAAGCGATGAGAAAAAAAATTTTTTTTTTAATGACCTGTGCACATTGCATGTGATGAAACACTCGGTTGAGACTGATAGACTAATACAAATAACACACATACAATCGCGAATCAGAGTTTTGAAAGCTTTTTTAGAAAGCACACAAACTCACCAGACTTCCCCACATTTTCAGCTCCGAGCAGTAAAATATTGGCCTCCACTTTAGGCTGATTTGTCTCCATCTTCTTGCTGCTGTAGCGGATACGAGGCTCCACCTGAACCACCATCTGTAAAGTAAACGAACCACAAAGCCAAAGCCAACAGGTAACGTGTGAAGCTCTTGAGCGCTGAGAATCGTTTTATACACACAGAGCGGGCGTGGGCGTGGCCTCACATTTACGCAGACCAATCAGAAATTCGTGCGCAGGTTGTGAGATTTGCATATTGTTTTCTCTCTTTATTATTTTTTCCCCCGGCGATTCGTGTAATTGAGCTCGGTGATTCACTAGTAATTCAGGCAAAAAAAACCATTAAATAGTCGTCCAGCGTGCTTTTTTTAATTTTTATTCTTTGCTTTTATTAGATGAGATGATAAATTATGGTCCATGTGAGCGTTTTGCGATGAAGTAAAGTAAACACAATGATATGAATCATGCTCATATTTTCAACACCTACTTTTCTTTAAAAAGGTTTATTTCTCAAACGTGTGCCTTAAAAATCACAATGTCACTCTTATATACATTTATCACATTTTTTAGTTGTTGTATAATATATATTAAACTTTAAATATATAGCACTTTTTGTTCTCTAGAAAACCAGACTCGTATTTGGATGATTTGTGTATTTTATTTTATTATACTTGATTATGATGAATGTACACACGCTTATAGATTTATTTTACTCCACATTCTGTTGCTGTTTATTTTATTTATTTGGACATTTCAAGTGATCCATTTTAGATCATCAGAATATGATATGAGCTAGACGAATCATTTAGAGACTCGTCTCATTCCGAATCAAACGATTCGACTCATGCACGTCGACACATGACTCCTCACCACTAACTCGTAATTATCCAAAAGCTTTGTGTGAATTAAACTCCACGCTATTTTTTTTGGAAAGGGGGCTATGAGGCTCATTCAGAGGAGTCTGTAATGCATAACACAACTACAATAGGCACTGAATAGAAAATGTACAGGAGTGAGATAGGGCATTTAGCGACTCGTTAAACGCGTACTTAACTAACAATGCAACTTTAGACCCATAACCTTAAAGACCTCGGGACATGTATATACTTGTACACAGAGCCTTAAATCTCTCTCTCTGTCTGGACAGGTTTGATCAACAGGTTGGTAAAAGAAACTGTGCATAAAAATAAAAGCACATCTATTCTCTAGTCTTTGTAGATGTATAGGATTTGTAGAGGTTTTGTGCCATCTGGTGGTTAGTGTAAATTGCAGGACTTTTGGTTTTGTGTAAGTTCAGTTCTATACACACTTCATGACCAAAGAAGAAGACAAAGTCATGGAAAATATTGCCCTGAAGCTTACATGGATAATAAAGACTTTGTCCTGCTGGAATGAATCATATTCATATTTTCAACATCTACTATTTTCACACTTCTTTATAAAAGGTGTATTTCTCAAATATGTGCCTTAAAAATCACACTGCTACTCTTATATACAGGTGCATCTCAATAAATTAGAATGTCGTGGAAAAGTTCATTTATTTCAGTAATTCAACTCAAATTGTGAAACTCGTGTATTAAATCAATTCAATGCACACAGACTGAAGTAGTTTAAGTCTTTGGTTCTTTTAATTGTGATGATTTTGGCTCACATTTAACAAAAACCCACCAATTCACTCTCTCAACAAATTAGAAGACTTCATAAGACCAATTAAAAAAAAAACAAAAAAACAAACAAACAAAAAAAAAAACCACACAAAACATTTTTAGTGAATTGTTGGCCTTCTGGAAAGTATGTTCATTTACTGTACATGTACTCAATACTTGGTAGGGGCTCCTTTTGCTTTAATTACTGACTCAATTGGGCGTGGCATGGAGGTGATCAGTTTGTGGCACTGCTGAGGTGGTATGGAAGCCCAGGTTTCTTTGACAGTGGCCTTCAGCTCATCTGCATTTTTTGGTCTCTTGTTTCTCATTTTCCTCTTGACAATACCCCACAGATTCTCTATGGGGTTCAGGTCTGGTGAGTTTGCTGGCCAGTCAAGCACACCAACACCATGGTCATTTAACCAACTTTTGATGCTTTTGGCAGTGTGGGCAGTGCCAAATCCTGCTGGAAAATGAAATCAGCATCTTCAAAAAGCTGGTCAGCAGAAGGAAGCATGAAGTGCTCCAAAATGTCTTGGTAAACGGGTGCAGTGACTTTGGTTTTCAAAAAACACAAATGGACCAACACCAGCAGATGACATTGTACCCCAAATCATCACGCACTGTGGAAACTTAACACTGGACTTCAAGCAACTTGGGCTATGAGCTTCTCCACCCTTCCTCCAGACTCTAGGACCTTGGTTTCCAAATGAAATACAAAACTTGCTCTCATCTGAAAAGAGGACTTTGGACCACTGGGCAACAGTCCAGTTCTTCTTCTCCTTAGCCCAGGTAAGACACCTCTGATGTTGTCTGTGGTTCAGGAGTGGCTTAACAAGAGGAATACGACAACTGTAGCCAAATTCCTTGACTCTTGATGCCTTGACCCCAGCCTCAGACCATTCCTTGTGAAGTTCACTCAAATTCTTGAATGGATTTTGCTCAACAATCCTCATAAGGCTGCGGTTCTCTCGGTTGGTTGTGCATCTTTTTCTTCCACACTTTTTCCTTCCACTCAACTTTCTGTTAACATGCTTGGATATAGCACTCTGTGAACAGCCAGCTTCTTTGGTAATGAATGTTTGTGGCTTACCCTCCTTGTGAAGGGTGTCAATGATTGTCTTCTGGACAACTGTCAGATCAGCAGTCTTCCCCATGATTGTGTAGCCTAGTGAACCAAACTGAGAGACCATTTTGAAGGCTCAGGAAACCTTTGCAGGTGTTTTGAGTTGATTAGCTGATTGACATGTCACCATATTCTAATTAGTTGAGAGAGTGAATTGGTGGGTTTTTGTTAAATGTGAGCCAAAATCATCACAATTAAAAGAACCAAAGACTTAAACTACTTCAGTCTGTGTGCATTAAATTGATTTAATACACAAGTTTCACAATTTGAGTTGAATTACTGAAATAAATGAACTTTTCCACGACATTCTAATTTATTGAGATGCACCTGTACATTTATCACACTTTTAGTTGTTGTATAATATATTAAACTCCAAATATTAAAATATACAGCACTTTCTTCTCTAACAAACCAGAAATATCTGCTGGATTATGAAAGCTCTCTCTCTCTCTCTCCCCACGCACACCTGTACCACTGAGTTTCACATTAAATGTGTGGGTTAATGCAAGACACGACAAGTAACTCTGTAATTAGTATTTGTTTATGAAAAGAGTGAATTGTGCATAAATTTTCATACCTAATAAAAATCAAATTAAAGTTTAGATCTTATGATGAAGTCATTCTCGAGTATTAAAATTTGTATTATTAGATATATTTACCAAAAAAAAAGTAGGAAAAATTATTTCTTTATTATTTGCTCTGAGTTTTGTTTTGATCCACTGAGTCCCTGTTGAGGATAATAAATAGATAGATAGATAGATACTTTTAATTAAGTATTAAGTATTAAGTTTAATTAAGGTATTCAACCTTTTCTGATGCATCTAGAAAATAAAATAAAATCAAGCTCCAATAAAGTTAAAATATATGTATCTATCATCTGAATGTTATTTCCTCAATGAAATGAAACCTGAACAAAAGTAAAGACTTGGATCATAAAGAATGAATCAAAACATTTTTGTATAAAAATATCTATATTTTTTTTATTTATGAACAAAACCAAGTGCTTGAAGAGGGAAATTAAATAATTTGTTCCTCTATAGTACATCCTCCAAAGTCAACTTTTTTCTTAAAAAATCAGCCACAATGACAAACATTTTAGGAGACGAAATCTACCAGCTATAACTAGAGTTTAGATCAAATTATGGAAAAAAAACCCAAACTCGCTGAGGAGTTATTAATATCTTTAGATCACAACAATCCTGGGCTTTGAAACACATCTAAAAATACTTGCTGAATATTCTTCTGTCATATTGATGAATAATAACACCTTGCTCTGATTGCACCAGTTATGCTACATCTTTTTTGCTTGTTTGCTTGCTGAAGCCACAACCATGCTACAGTTTATGTTAAATAATCGATAAACAACTAAATCAAGTATCTATGAGCTAGCTGTTTTACTAGCTTAGATGTTACACACTATGAAATATTATGTAAATATGCAAATATAGACAAATATTCTAACATGAATTAGACTGAGAGGTTGATATTATTATTATTATCATCATCATCATCATCATTAATCAGCAGCTAGCTCGCTACTGCTTTCTCATCACCTTTGAAATGCAATACTAAATTTCCATTCTGTAAAATAAAAGGCGGTGCATTAACTCAACGCACACAATAAAAGGGCTGTACTCTCACCATCCACTTTATGTGAAACTCACTGGATGTGAATGTTAAGCCGTGTATCTGCATTATTTTATGCTTTGCTGATTGAATAACTACAATGAGTAGGTATAAAGGCTTCCCTAATGAAGTATGCTGTTACGCAATGACTATTTCTCCAGACAGGAAGTATTGCAAACAAAAAAAAGAAGAAAATTGAAAATTGATAAGCATAACTAATCAATAAATTCACTGCTTAGCTGCAGCTGAAACCCTTCCAGATGTTCCTTCAGTCTCTGTGTGACGTCTCCACCCACCAGCGCAGTTCTGATGTTTGTCCGCTGGTCATTTTGATTACCCCTCAGTCCACTCGAACACAGCCCCATGTTGTCGCCTCCTTGTTCACTAACATCGTGCTGGAAGGTTTCTTCAGTCATCACAATCGTCTGGCTTTTCGGAATTGAGCTTTCAACACTGACACTAATCCCGTTCTTCTCTGTGATTTCAGAAGACACGGGAACCAAAAACACGTGACACATCCCACCGCCTCCGTCCTCGCTCTGGGTGATGCTCATGTCCGTAGTTTGCGTGTCTGGATGGAGAAGGCCCAGGTCGGGTTGCAGGAGGTGGAGGTGCTGAAGCTGTGGTGAAGAAGTGACTTCCTGGAACGTTGCTGTGGATTGTGTAGGTCCAGGAAGTGTGTGCATCTGCAGCAGCATTTCAGGCTGAGAGTGAAGAAGGGTAAGCTGCTCAGGATTGCTGGGAGGTTTCGACTGGACCTTCGATTCAGCCAAGTTCTGTGTTGTCTCTCTTCTGCCTTGGAATGGTGCACTTCTTTGAGATCCCACTTGATCTCTGGCTTCTTTAGTTTCCTCGTCCTCTCTTCCTCGCCCGCAATAAAAACAGCAGCCTTCCTCGTCTTCCACGCCGTCCCTCAGCTTAGCAGATCCGTCTGTAAGAAGCTCCATTTCTTCACCCGTGCCTTCTATCTCATTCTCTTCCATCACTTCCAGACCACTGTCCTGTCCAGATCTGTCCCGCTTCCCACTCTGACGACTCGACCTGCCATGGCTTTCGTGACTCTCCTTCCGTCGATCTTGCATTTGAGATAACGTCTGCTTGAGTCTGTTTTCCTGGAGGCGCAGCAGCGTGAGGCGGAGACGGTTTTCCCGCCGACGGGCAGCTCTGAGCAAACGTAGTGCCTTTTCCAAATTGTCTGTGGCTTTCTCGTATCGTTTTCGCCACTCCAGCGGGCAGAGCTGAGCGTAGCTGTGCTCTTTGGCAAGGTAAAAGCCGGGAGGTGGAGGCAAACGCCTCATGTAGCGGGAAGGAGAAGGTGGAGTGGAAGGCAGTTCTGGGGGTTGATCAGGTGCAGGTTCTTGTAAAGGTAACGATAAGGGAGATGTTTCATTCTGATGTTCTTCTTTGGTGATCTTGATGCGCTCAGCTCCTTCATTTTGCACAATGTGCACCAGAGCCACTTTAATCTGGGTCTCCTTACCGTCTGAGCTCTCTTTGTCCGCTCTGCTCGTGGTGCTGAAGAGAAATTCAGATCAAATAAATATGTTCAGACACAACAGGTAGCTCTGCTGTTTCTTATACACATCATCAGATCCATTTCTACACATACACAGTCATATGTAAAGATTTATTTTAAATGCTAGAACAGTACTGTGTGTTTATGTGTGTATGTCTGCTCCTCAACAAGTGATCAATGAAAAAAATACATTTAAAATCTCAGTGATTAAATATAACATTGATTCAGAGCTATTTCATATAGAGTTGATTCAATGTGATTTAATGATTCAATAAACAGTTCTGTTAATGGTAAAAATAAAAGGTAAGCCACACCCACTCCACTGGGGCCTAACACAGAGGCCATGCCTACTACACTGCAGGCTGACGCATAGGCCACATCCACTTCACTAGGGGCTAACACAGAGGCCATGCCTACCCCACTGGGGACTATACCATACCTAGGACTTTATTTTTTGTGTGAAGTATGAGGTGAGACATACCTCAACTGTCTGTCCTCATTCTGTGTTTTGCCTCTTGAGGACTTGCCTTTTTGTCCAGGAAGGATTTCAACCAGCATGGGCACCGCATCATCTTTCAGCCTGCGGTATCCACTGTAGAGAAAAAAAAATTAGAAAAAACAATCAAGCATTTTGACTTAAATCATTCATTCATTCATTGTCTGCCGCTTATCCGATCTATTCTTGGGTCACGGGGAACCTGTGCCTATCTCAGGCGTCATCGGACATCAAGGCAGGATACACCCTGGATGGAGTGCCAACCCATCACAGGGCACACACACACTCTCATTCACTCACGCAATCACACAATACGGACAATTTAGAGATGCCAATCAACCTACAATGCATGTCTTTGGACCGGGGGAGGAAACCCCCAAGGCACGGGGAGAACATGCAAACTCCACACACACGGTGGAGGTGAGAATCGAACCCCCAACCCTGGAGGTGTGAGGCAAACATGCTAACCACCAAGCCACCGTGCCCCCCTGACTTAAATCAACCACAGCAAATTTTTCAGGAAACTCAGGTACGTTTCTTTAAGAGGAACTACAGCAGGAGGGATTTTAGCTTCTGATAACCTTCAAGTTCTTGCTCCAGTGACACACCTGTGCTCTACTGCACATCACTGATCTGTCAAGCTGACTAGACTGACTAGCACATCATTTGTTCTGAATGAACTAAAACTAAATGAGACCCTTTAGTGGGTGTGGATGTGGTTTGGATCCTGCTTCACTTGTAATGAATGTAAAGGTGGATGTGGGGTAAGGTTGGTGAAAATGGCTTCTACAACATACACACACCTGACTCCAGAGAGCTCGAAGCTGTCAGGGGTGAAATGTTTGGAGCAGAAATAGATGTAGTCACTCTGAGGCTCCCATAACCCTTTTCCTCCGGGACCTTTACGCCGAGCATTGACAATCCAGGTGGTGCGGCGAGGGTTTCCCTTCTTCGGCAACCTGAGCGGCATCAAGAAACAAATGAAAAATTATGCCAGCATAAAGACATCATTTTGAGACATGATGGATTACGGATGATTTTTTTGCCAATGATTAAAGGGAAACTCCACCCTGGAGAACATTAAATATATTTCTACTGAAATATTTCTGATGCCTTTGGTGATTTCGGTGTTTATATGACAATTGGTGCTGTATTTTTGTAATTCCTGTGAGAAAACAGATCATTTTCCAGTGATGGTCAATTTCATGTTTATGAAAAATCTGAAGTAGAAGTAGAAGATGTTGGTGAAAAAGCTGGACTCAATGTGTCACAGGAATAACAAAAATACAGCTCCACTACTTCTCCTCCTTTGCATCACTCTCTGTAGGTAGGGATGAAGCGAGGGCTATATTTATTAACAGGTAGTTGAATCATTGTGAGTAACATTAACATTTCAGGCATTTAACAGGCACCCTTATCCAGAGCAACTTACATTTTCATCTCATTTTTATAGAACTGAGCAATCGGGGGTTAAGCTCAGTAGATGCAGCTTGGGGGACTCGAACTCACAACCTTCCGATCAGTAGTCTAGGTAATATAATCTAGGTAAAATAAGAGCTCTCACTCACCTGTGAAAAGTGACTCCAGCTAAACGAGCCTCTTTGTTGTCACGTGACTTGCAGCCAGTGGCGGAGCAGTGTCTGGGCATCTGGAGATAATGTCTAAATTTAATGTAACAGAACACATTCTGTATACTGACAGTTTTAGCTGTAAGACACAATAGAGAGATATTTCTAAAATGATGTACGTTTATTAATTTGGCATATCTTCATACACTATTATTGGTGTGCTTGTGCTATGGGTATGACAATCTGATGCTAACTCTGATAGTCCTTCTCTATCAAGAGTTAAGAGTCAAGAAGCTTTTATTGTCATTTCAACCATATATAGCTGATGCAGTACACAGTGATATGAAACGAGATACGACGTTTCTCCAGGACCCTGGTGCTACATAACACAACACAGAGCTAAAGGACTGAAAGCAAGTTGTCCTAGCTACATAAAGTGCATTGTGTGCAACCTAGAGCAAACAGTGCAAGACAAAAAGACAGTGCAAACAGACGATACAAAACAAAACAGTACAGGACAGATACACAAAATACACAAAATAGACAGAATAGCACTGACCAGTATACATTCTGCAATGTGTAAGCAGTGTTATGTGCAAAATAGGAGAACTGTAAACAAAGAGGGTTCTTGTAAACTTATAGCAGCAGTTTGAAATGCATGCAAAACAGCAACATCAGCAATTGTATAAATATATACATGGATGGTGGAGTTATAGACATGGATGTGTGCCATTAACATTCAGAAATAAACAGTAGACCGGTTTGGATTTTGTGATCCCATATCGGTATCGGTCATATCGTATCCTAGCAGATTCTGTGGTATCGTGAAATATCGAATCGTTGCCCCAAGAATATAGGAAACCATGGAAGCCTGGAGTGTACACCCCAGGTTTGTGTTTTTCTATACACTCTAATTCAAATATAAATCACACGTGTGTATGTATGTTTTTAATGTTTATGGACATAAAACTTGATATTTGGATGTGCATATATCGAACCTTTTTAAAATTTATTTATTTATTTATTTTTTTTTTACAACGCATGCGTAGCAACACATGTTGCGCACAACTTGCGCAATCCTTGCGCATTGTTGATACTCTCCAGGGCAGTGTGTAATATTTTCCTCCACGTTATCCACCAGGCTCTTTAATCGGTCTCTGGTGTAGAGTGGTAATATGTATGTGCTCGTTTCCATGCCACAATTACTCATACTATCTGTAGCTCCAAATGCTTACCAAGATAGCTGTGACTATTTTGAAACATAATGTCAGTATATATCTAAGCGTGCTAGCTACGCTGCGTCAGTGTTGTGTATATGTGTACACAGCGTTACTTGCGTTATTGCTTTCTTTGCTTTAAACCTCAAGTGAAATACAATACTCCTAATTCTGTCTGTAGAAACGTAAAGACTTACCTTTCGACCTCACGAAAATGGCTGTCTTCTTCTTCCTAATACTAAAAAACAACTTTGCAAGTCAGCCAATCAGAGAACGACCTGGACATGACGTCACGGGCAGCGTTGCTTTTCATACGCTTTCTGAAGTTATTCGGTTTTATAAACCTACGCAGTGGAATCCTGGATTCTGATTGGTCAGAAGCTGTTGATTAACTTTCTACAGTCATACTGCTGCAAATGAAAGAATTATATGAATGCGAGTGTTCGTGTGCATGTTATCATTGATATAGTAACAGCTCGTTTACCGAGAAGTCAGTGAGTATCAGAGTTTTCTTATACTTTGTGGTTTCTCTGTTACATGACAGGCTGAGATTTTCTTTCTTTTTGAGAGAGAGAGACAGAGAGTGTTGAGACGATCCACAACATTAAATGTAACAGTAAGAGGATAAAAACTATGATGTGTCCATTGTTAATTAAAAAGGTGTAATAATTACCCAAGTAACATTAACTCCTCTTAACACCGTAACCTTGCTGTTATTTTCCTATAACATCAAACCCCAGATATTTTATCAGCTTTTTTTGTTTGTCTTTCTTTTTGTTTGTTTTCTTTCCTTTTGTTGTTTCCGTGTTTCTTTTCCCTTCTTGCTTTCTTATTTTTTCTATCTGTCTATCTATCTAATAGTTAATAAAAAGTCAAACCCTTCTCTGGTCAGGTGTATAAACCTTTATGTATTGTAAAAACAGGAAGTAGAGAACAGCACTGTTACACAAACACACATTAAACACAACACCATACATTGCTAGTGTTACATATAGAAAAGCTCTCTATCAATTTCAGTTACAAACATTTTGGAAAACAAGACATTTATTTATTTATTTACGTATTTTTTTTTTTTTTTTTTTTTACAAAACTCCAGTTGATCATGAATTAAAGTACAGTTTAACGTTTGTAGTCCCTTTAGACGATCTACTTTTGGTAAGAGGCATGAAATGACTTGTAGTGGATCAGAAAATTCCTCATCAGATGCTTTTGGCTGCTCCCTGTTCGGGGTCGCCACAGTGGACCAACTGGTCCTCACAACAACTTGGCACAGGTTTTATGCCGGATGCCCTTCCTGACGCAACCCTCCCATTTTTTCCGGGCTTGGGACGGCACTGCATCCAGTGGCTGGGGTTTGGTCATTGGTTGGGCATTGAACCTGGGCATTCGCATGGTAGGCGAGAAACCTACAACTGAGCTACCACTGCCCTAAAATTCCTCATCAGGTAAACTTTTTAAAAACATACAATTAGTGTTCTGAGAGAGAGAGAGAGATAGAGAGAGTGAGAGAGATAGTGAGAGAGAGAGAGAGAGAGAGAGAGAGAGAGATAGATAGATAGATAGATAGATTTGCTGGGTAGAAACCATGGAAATTATCCCTCCGTCTTGATCTAACTGAAGAGCGAGGGCTCACAGTAGAATGCATTTGGACTTGTGGCTCATGAGGCTGAACTGTGATGTGGCCAAGCTCTGGATCAGGCTCCAGAAGTGTTTGAAGGATACTCCCTCTCCATCCTTCACCCCCATCTTCTTCAGCACCTCCTTGAACCCTGCATCCGTGCCTCCAGTCTGAAACGGGAACACACATACAGTCATGACATGGTTTCCTTCACAGAGATGTTTCTAAAATGTTTGGAAGGAGTCTCCAGTGTCAGAGATGAAGCTATAAGTTTTCTGACAGGCTTTAAACTTTGGTGTTTTGCCAGAGAGAAAAAAAAGTCAGTTGTTTATGCAACAAACATACACAATTTCTACAGCATACACAACTGTAAGAAACTACAGACTGCCCCAACCCAGATTCCACTCCACAGTACACATCTGAAAGAGCTCATTCCCAAAAAGGCTTACATATCATATAGAAATATGTTTAATTCAATTCAGTTTATCTGTATGGTATTTCTACATTGGCTTAAAGCAGCCTTACCAAACATTTAGAACACTTAATCCAATCAATTATTAGTATGGGAGCGGCAACAAGACATCAAGGACCATCACTGAACAAAGGGTATACGTGGCCATGATTACCATTCAGTATTGCCCGACCATTTGGATGATCAGACCTGTAACAATACCAAGCCAAGGTGTATGTGACCGCGATTACCATTAAGGACATCCGGCTAGGCGATAGTATCACCCAGCCATTTGGGGGATACTCAGTAATTTACATTTAAAGTGAAACTCATTTAAATTACACACGGGAAACACTGTATAAAATGTGTGAGCAGGATTTGTTCTGTGTTCTTTTTGACTCCGATGAACCCAAAGTACTTTATGTATTTTGTCACTGCGATGCTGCAATAAACTTCTTCTTCATTAAGATCTTTGACGCTCTTCGTTTTATTTTTCTTACACAACATTTACCGCTCCACAACTTTCACAACATGTTACTATAAACAGAGGAAAAGTATGAAGTGACTTTTTTTATTAAGATGCAATAGTGGCAGTTTGGTGGACCTGGGATTCAAAATCACAACCTTCTAAGCAGTAGTCAAACACCTTGACCACTGAACTACCACATCCCATAATTCAGGGGGATATCCCACATCCTTGGATCTCAGACTGAATCACTCTGTTCACAACTCTTATCCAAAGACCTGTGTTCGATTCCTCACACTGCACCTTTCACGTTCCATTCTTTTCTCTCTTTCTTTCTTTTGTTTCTTTCATTCTTTCTTGATTTTTCCATCTTGTTTGTTTGTTTCTTTAATATATTTGTTTTTGTTGTTTTTTGTCTCTTTCTCGCTTTCCTTCCCGTTTGTCTGTTTATTTGTTTATTTTTTTCTTCCTTTTATTTCTGTTTGCTTTTTATCTTCTCATTTCTTTTTGTTCCTTTTTTCACTTTCATTCTTGTTTTCTTTACTTTTTTTGTTTAAGAAACCTGTTTCCAGTTGAGTTAACACTGGCACTGTTACTCTCCGGAGGCACGCTTTTTTCTTTTATTCTTTTTTTAACGTGGCTCTGGACTAATATGTCCTATTTTATTAGTTGATGATCTGCCTTTAGTGCCCATGTTTGGATTACCTGTTTGTTGGTTCTTGGTACATTTATCACTGCCACTGCCAGAAAGCATATGCCGGTTCATGTTTATTTCCTGGAACAATGTGGATTAATAAGCCGTTTGTGCGGACCGTGCTCGTTTGGACTGCATTATCTCTCATATTTCATCCATTAACAGCAGTAATTCAATATTCTGCGGCTGAGCTCCTGCAACTACGGTTCCACCAGTCGGAGCTGCCACCGGCTTTACAATCTCACTTGGACATCGGTCGTCACCCTCGTCGGAAATACATTCACCGTGGGTCCCGTAGGAGTTTTCACTATGATGACTCCAAGGCTATAAAACCTTTCTGGTCTTCAATTCGTCACCCTTCAAAAAACACTGTTCGGGAAGTTAACCACTGTGTTCTAGCTAGCCTAGCTAGGTCATCTAATGACACAGTCAAACAACAAAGCCAATATCAACTTTGGCCTAGTAAAGTGGTAGTGGTGGTAGTGTTGTTATAAAGGTCATTGTTGTTAACATAGTTTGATTCTTTGATTATATTTAACCTGAGGATTTAATGAGAAACTAAGTATTTCACGTGAATGTCTAATATTTTGAGACATGTAACTGGATCTCTTATTCCTTTCTATTGTAGACCACACAAACATATACACCCCTACTCTTACCAACAAATACCTATTTGTTCACCTGTAATGCCCATGTTCAGCTGTGTTGTGTGCATCCTGGTTGCAAATTACTCCTGTGCTAAGAGACATTGAACTCTTTGGAAGTTACTGATCAGATCCTTTGTTTTGACTGACACTCCTTGAAGAAGACTAGATATCAGACCTCACCTAATACAGTTCTTTCAGTAACATTCCTGAACAAATGGTCCTTCAAGTCGGATCTGGCATTTCTCATGGATAAAGACTGGATCAGCCATAACATGCAACTAGAAGAATTATTTGCACAGGTGGTAAGACCCAAACGGTCGGTTCATCCTATTGCCTACCTTCAAGACTATGACCTTATGACTGTACGTCAAGACAAGGCAGTCAATCAGTATTCTCTCACACAACACAGCATGCACAGGGGCTTGGAGGGGCAGCAGAGAACTTCCCTGCACCTTCTTCGAGAGCATCAAGCCTGAATCGATGAATGGCCTGTTCCCTATGAGGAGGAACATTCCGTGGTCCAGTTCCAACCATACCAGACTTTAGCACTAAAGACCCCGGTGAGTTTACACGGTTGTGGATAGCCCTTTGGAACGTCTTACCCCCAGATGCTACAGAACTGTTTAAATACCAAATCCTGCTGGATCATCTGAGGCTCGATAAAGCTCATCTGGTGGCAGATTCCTACTTCAATTCATCAACCCCATACTCAGACACCATGGCTGCTCTGAATGAAAGGTTTGGTCAGCCACGCAAGCTGGCATTTGTGAAGATCGCCAGAGTGATGGATTCCCCAGACCTCAGGCGGGGAGATACCGAGGCATTCGACAAGTTTGATTTGCAGATAAGGGCTCTTGTTGGTATGTTGGAGACTCTTGGAGATGAACGTGAGGCTGAGCTGTGATGCGGGTCACATGTAGAGAGACTACTGAGCAAGTTACCTGCTGAGGTGAGATCAAGATTCTGAAGACAAATGTACCACTGTCCTGGGTCAGGGTATAACCTTTGTGAGTTCTCTAAGTGGTTGCATTATGAGGCCTGGTGCCAAAGCACTGAAGCACAGGTCAGGTACAAAAGCCAGAGATTAGAGAAGAAATCAGAGCGCAGATGAGAAACAAACTCCGCTGCCCATTCCACCACCATTCTTCATGGAGCGGATGACATCGTCGTTAAGGTACCTGCTGAACCATCTCAAGCCAAGTCAGCTAGAACAGACACCAAAGCTCCACCTAGAGCCTTTTGCCCATACTGTGATACTGTGAGGACCATTACCTCAGTCAGTGTGACACCTTCAAATCCTTCAGTAAACAACAAATGATAGATTGGATCTGAGCTAATCATCGTTGCTGGCATTGTGGGCGGACACACCAGGCAGCTCAGTGCACAAGCGTTGTAGTAACTGTGGGGGTAAGCACTTGCAAATTTTGCACGAGTTCAACATCAAAGGTGCCAAAGGAGATACTTGCCTTGTGAGCTCAACTGCAGAGACTCTGTATTTGGATAGACCCACTGATTGTAGAGGGGTTCTCCTGAAAGTCATCAGAGTCCTGATATCCTACGGCGGTAAAACGCTCAACACCTATGCTGTCATGGATGATGGATCCGAGCAGACTATACTTCTTCCTGATGCCACCCGTGAGCTTGGTATACAAGGCCAAGCTGAAAGCATAGCTTTGTGGACGATTCGCCAAGAAGTGCAGACTGTCAGTGGTTTATCAGTTTCCTTTCACATATTTCCAGCAGATCAGCCTCAGAAGATATTCAGGATTGCAGCCGCCTTCACCGCTAAATGCCTTGGTCTGGCCAACCACTCGTATCCCTTGAGCATTCTTAAGGAGTACAAGCACCTGAAAGATCTTCCCTTGCAGGCCTTTGTAAAGGTAAGCCCTCTGCTGCTCACTGGGGCTGATAACACCAATTTGATAACACCAATAGCACATGTCCGTCTTGGACCACCCGGGGGTCCGGCCACTATCAACACAAAACTTGGATGGACCCTGCAGGGACCAGTCAGGCTCCTGGAGACTCAGTTTCAGCCACATCAGTGCCTTTTCCTGTCTCATACCCCCACTGAACTGGAGCTCAAACGAGATGTTGAGAAGTTGTGGCTACTGGATGTTCTGCCTTTCCGATGTGAGAAGCAGGTTACAAGATCCAGGGAGGATCGGCAAGCCATTAATCTTCTAGAGACCAAGATGACTAAGGTGGAGGTAAACGGTATATACTACGCTATGCGACACCCTTGTGGCGCAAAGGGGATTCCCCCCTTTTCCAGGCTCCAAAGGAGTCAGTGATGCCAAGTCTCCAGAGTATGGAATTACGACTGGTTCAAACTCCGGAGAAAGCAACCATATACAACACCAAGATAGAGAAGTTGGAACAAAATGGTGCAGTTTCCAAACTCCCAATAGATTAGAGGTACTGCAACAGGGGAGTCTTGGTATATCCCTCACCATTTGGTCAGTCATAATGGGAAAGATCGTGTTGTATTTAACTGCTCCTTCCAATACAGCGGCCTGAACTTGAATGATTACCTGCTGCCTGGTACAGCCTTGAGACCCTCTCTCCTGGGCGTCTTAGTTCACTTTAGAGAGCATAGCGTAGGTATCAGCGGTGACATCTGTGGGATGTTTCACCAGGTCCTGCTGTTACCCGAGGAAAGGCCCCTCCTATGTTTTCTCTGGCACGGCATGAGACAAGACGAACCACCTGATGTCTACAAATGGCGGGGCCTGCCGTTCGGCACCACGTGCAGTCGATGCTCTGCATCACTTCAGAGGCACGTCTCCTTGCGCAGTGCACCAGATGAAGACGTGAGACATTCCGTGGAGAGGTGCTTCTATGTGGATAACTGTCTCCAGAGTTTACCATCTGCTCAAGAGGCACGGCAGTTACTGGACAAACTTCGTCAACAGCTAGCGGCTGGAGGGTTTGACATCCATCAATGGGCCAGCAACGTGCAAGACGTCCTCAGTCAATTGCCATCAGACGCCAGATCCTCCAAGTTAGACCTGTGGCTTTTACATGATAAAGTGGACCCAAGTGAACTCACCTTGGGACTGAGCTGGCTCTGTGAGTCGGACAAGCTTGGATTCAAACAGACAAACAGACCTGTTAGTTATGGAGCTCTGACAATGCGGAACATATACTGGGTGTTAGCAAGTCAGTATGATCCCCTTGGTCTCATTGTGCCCTTTACCACTTGTGTAAAGGTGATTGTTCAGCAGCTCTGGTCAAAGAACAGGAATTGGGATGACTCTCAACTGCCCACAGACCTTCAAAAAGCATGAAAGGTGTGGGAAGCTGAGCTTCAGTATTTACCTCGAGTAGTACTCCCTAGATGTTACACCCCATCCAGTATGGACCACCCGGCGGTCATTCATGACATCCACATCTTCATTGATGCTACAGAGAGAGCATACGGGGTAGTCGCTTTCTTCCGCCAAGGATCTTAGGGGGAGAGCACACCTTTTCTTCCTCCTGGCCTGGTCCCGTGTTGGTCCAAGGAAGCAGTGCTCCATTCGGCTTGAGTTGTGTGCCACTTGTGTAGGAGTGCAGTTGGCCCAACTCATCAGAATTAAGCTTACCTTGAAGGACCAAAGAGTCACTTTTTGGACAAATTCAACCACTGTCCTTCACTGGTTACATTCAGAGTCCTTACGCTTCAAGGTATTCGTGGGTAACAGGGTAGTGGAGATTCAATAATTAACAGACCTTAAGGCATGGCATTACATTGACTCTGCTCAGAATCCAGCGGATGATCTCACCAGTGGCAAGAATCTGAAGGACCTCACTGAATGGAATCGATGGACCCAGGGACCAGAATTCCTCCTCCAACCTCAGAGTAGTTGGCCATCATCCCCAGCCATGCACAGCTTGGAGTCTGCACATACTGAGGAGTTAAAGTGGGTGATCTTCTGTGGCATGATTATCTCAGCACCACAAACTGCAAATCGTAGTAAGTTCAGCAGCTGGAAAGACTCGATCGAGTCAGTGGCACAGGTGCTGCATGGGGCGGCGGCACAGAGTGGTTCTCCTCCAGCCACTACTTACCAGGAGGCAGAGCTGATTGTACTGAGAAAGGCCCAAATGGACAGTGAGTTCTTGCGATGTATAGTATAATATCGTAAACAAATGTCATATTAGTAACTGAATCCCTGTTCATTCGAGGTTTATGTACACAATGTTCATGACTATGTGCAGTTTATGTAAATTACTTCATAAGCGGTTTGAATATGGAAGCCGTTACCATTTCTAACCATGTTCGGCTGTGTTGTGTGCATCCTGGTTGCAAATTACTCCTGTGCTAAAAGACATTAAACTCTCTGGAAGTTACTGATCAGATCCTGTGTTTTGACTGACACTCCTTGAGGAAGGCTAGATATCAGGCCTCCCCTAATACAGTCCTTTCAGTAACACTCCCGAACACACAGTATCTACATTGAAAGGACCTACTTGTCACCCTATTATTGTTGCTGCTATATATCGCCCACCTTAGCCAAACACCGACTTCCTAATTGAATTTGCCACATTTCTTACTCATTTAAGTGCACTTTCTCCAAATATATTATTGTTGGGAGATTTTAATATATATAAGGACAGTACCACCAATGTTCTCACCAGGGACTTTTTATCCTGTCTGGATAGTTTTGGTCTTCAGCAATTCATAGATTTCCCGACTCATTCGAATGGACATATTTTGGACTTGATTTGCTGTTCTGGCCTTGTGCGTTGTACTCTGTTCTTCAGTTGATCTTCTGAACAGTCACGTTCAGTTTCTTTCCACAATATTAAAAACATTGACTTTGACTCTTCTTTCTAATGGGATTTCAACAGCCTGCCTGGAACTGAGGATTTACTCATCACTGATGACCTCGTTTTCCACTACAACAACGGTCTTCATAGCCTTCTCAATGCTCTTGTTCCTCTGAAGACTGTCTCTTTTACTCATTCTGCAAAATGGTACACACCTGGGCTCTGTCAGCTTAAAGCTAAAGGTCGTCAATTGGAACGTCTTCACTTAAAAGCCGGACTTACTGTTTATAAACAAATGTATCATAACCATCTGCTTCAATATAAGGACACTATTCCTACTGCAAAATCTATTTACTATTCTAACTTGATTAAGTCAGGTACAGGTAATACAAGAGTACTTTTCTCAACCTTGAACATGTTATTACAGCCGCCGGATACTCTCCCACCTCACCTTTACTCAACTGCTTAATGTGATCATTTTATGACAGTAGAGCTAAAATTGACAATATTCATCATCAACTGACCTCTCTGAACACCTCGTTTTCCATTTCTCTTCTTACCCCGCTTATTCCTTATCTAGTATTAAACTGACACCTATTGCTGAAGTAGCACAGATTATTCATGAATCCAAACCTTCAACTAGTCAGTTAGATCCTCTCCCAACTTACTTAGTAAAAGCCTGCTTGCCTTCTTTATCCACTTTAATAACTAACATTAAACATTCTTCTTTGAGTTCTGGTCATGTTCCATCATCCCTTAAAATTGCTGCAATAACACCTATACTTAAAAAACCTGGTGTGGACCCCAATAACCTTAATAATATTCGTCCTATCTCAAATTTATCATTTTTGTCCAAAATACTAGAAAAAATAGTTGCAGGTCAGATTTATGATCACTTAACTACCAACAACCTGTTTGAAGAATTTCAGTCTGGTTTTCGTACATCTCATAGTACTGAGACAGTGCTCGTAAAAATCACAAATGATCTTCTAATGGCAGCAGATTCTGGTCTTTTAACAATTCTTATTTTCCTGGATCTGAGTGCAGCTTTTGACACTATCTCTCAACATTCTCCTTGAATGGCTTGCCTAAATCATATCTTTCCCACCGTTCAGAGTTTGTTCAGCTTAAAAATTTTAGATCTCAGTCATCACCTGTTATTAGAGGTGTTCCCCAAGGTTCTGTGCTAGGCCCTCTTTTATTTATCATCTATCTCCTTCCTTTTGGCAATATCTTTCGTAAACACAATATTTTCATTCTTATGCGGATGATAGACAGCTCTACCTGTCCACAAAGCCTACTTCCACGCTTCCTCCCACTGTTCTTTCAGTCTGTTTAAATGAAATTAAATCTTGGTTTTCTTGCAACTTTCTCCAAATGAATAGCAATAAAACAGAAGTCTTTCTCGTTGGCTTTAAGTCCACCTTAGCCAAGGTTAATAGTTTTTCATTTCATTTCATTTTAAATTTATTTTTTATAAGCTGACCTTGAGAGTTTGAAAGGTGCCCACAAATAAAATGTATTATTATTATTATTATTATTATTATTATTATTATTATTATTATATCCGCATACGAGCAGAGCAGCCAGGCCTGCGGTGGAGTACAGGCTGGCTTAGAGTTTCGTAACAGGGAGCTACAGCCACACCCTGACTGTGTAAGGAAAGTATCTGGGCGTGGCCTTTACCTTGACCAGGTTGGGCAGCTGCGAGGAAAGAAGGCTCTTAAATTCATTTGTCTTGAGCGTGGAGCCTTTATTAGCCGAAGCAGCATAGAATTTCGTGACCAATGTCTCAATGGCCTTCTCCAGGTCTGAAAACTGAATGAGAGAGAGAGAGAGAGAGAGAGAGATAGAGAGATAGAGAGAGAGAGACAAGCAGAGAGAAATACAGATAAACAGAGAGAGAATTTAGTTTCAAAGCGGTCATGAAGAATCCACAATATCAAAAAAAAGTAGTTGTTTAATATAGCAGGAGGAAACATTTCAACGGAGGAAACACACACACAATATTCTTTCTTCTCCTCACAGATTGCCCTGACAGCCCCGCTCCGGCACACTGTCTACCCATGGACACACCTGAGCCCGAAAACATCACATCCTGATCTCTCTAAGTCTTGGAGGGGAAACGACGGCACTGTTTAAACCATCAGAAAAAACCCTGCAAGGTGTTCCATTCAGTGGGTGTGGCCAGGCCCTGCGAACTGCTCAGAGATGCTTTTACATTCAGCTCGAGTTCAGTCCAGTGTGTTGATCCTTAATCTGATGGTCATCTGATGGTCAGATCCTTAATCTGATGGTTCTCTTGAGGAACCGATCGATTCCTCATGCTTTCTGTTTCCACACACACACACACCCACCCACACACACACACAAAATGGAGAGACGCCCAGTGGAAGGAGTGGAAAAGCAGAAGGTCGGATCCAGTATAAGACTCGAAAGTTTCATCAACTCTCCTGATAAACCTTCACCTCATCTCACTCCGTCCAATTGGAGGATTAAAGCCAAGGTAAAAAACGTTCCATCGAACCAAACCGGAATGTCGAAAAAGCGGAGCAAGTTTTCTTTAAAAAAAATAAAACAGTAAAAACAAATCCAGAAAGCTCAGGTGTCAGTCCTCAGGTTCTATCTGGTCCTTCTCTTCCCCTCCACCAAAAATAAACTGTAACGCATAATTCTAGCAAGCCTTCACGTCTGCGGGAAAAAATTCTTGACTCATCGGTGTGCCGTTTCTCTCAACAACTTTTTTTTTTCTTACTCCAAGCCAAGCAACTTGAAGATTGGTTTATTAATTAATTAATTTCTCTCTCTGTGCACGCTCATAGTTTAGCAGTAAACGTCGAAAAAAAAGAAGAAAAAGAAGAAGAAGGAAAAGGCATTACCTGTCCCGCCATTTCAGCCGCACCTTTCTCCTTCTCTTCAGCAATTTGGTGCTCGATCTTCCTCTGCTGCTGTCACATCTTGGCTGAGATCCTGAATCCTCCCACTTGGGCCAAAAATAAAGTGCAACCCACCACCTACAGTGTCAGTATGTTATGGAGGAGGGACGAAACACACAAACACACACGTGTAATACGATGCTTTGGGACTGTAATGTGGACAGGGTGGGGATGAGTTGCATAGCCGTCTATTTTCTCTCCGCTTTAGTGTTCCCGAGAAGAGCAGAGGAAAAACACACACACACACACACACAGTTCCTCATATCTGGAAACTCTCAGCACAAAGTTGGAACACATCTCTGTTTTTTTCCCGCAGCAGCACAAGTTTGCATGCCGAGTACAGAGCGACTGAAGCTGGAAATCTTTTGATAGCAGAAAACTCTCGACTGTTAACCAGATCCTCCGAGTTAAGAATTAAAAGGAGTTATTAAATGTCAATAAACGACATTCCATACATTCCGTATCACTGTCATATCCGTTCGAACCTGAACAGGAAACTCATGGCAGGTTTTAGTTGCACACTTGGCTTGGTGGAAAAGGAGCTCAGTGTCCAAAACTGATGACGTCGGCTTTGTTTCTGTCCGAGTTAATAAATACAAAATGTTTATGTTGTCACAAAGCAGCATCACAAATAAAAATTAGGAATAAAATGTCAGGGCTTGAACTTGTGTCTCCAGTGTGAGAGGCAGAGTCTCAATGACTGAGCCACAGGTGGGATGGTGAACTCAACAGTGAGACGCACTTGTAAGAGTTGAGATGCAGTGTACTTTAATAAAGTTCAGGCAGTAAAAATCTGTAAAGAGAACTAAAAAACATCAAGGGAACCTAGGAACTCTCCAAAAACAGAATAATCCAAACTGGCAGTCTTGAGAAAACTCCAGGAGAACTAAAATACTTAAAGCAAAGGCTTGAGCTCAAAAGCAGTGACCGCACTAAAGACTCACTTGAAAGGATGGCTTCAGAGCAACTAAACACCAAGCAACAAAACTGTGAGACAAAGACACTTAAATACACCCAACTGAACGAGACATGTGAGCACAATAACACTAATTACAGAGGGGAAAACTGAACAGGAGGGCTCAACAAGGACCTCTAGAGGTCAAAAACTGGCAGAACAGAACAAGATACTGACATAAAAATTCATTCATTCATTGTCTACCGCTTGTCCAATCTATTCTCGGGTCACGGGGAGCCTGTGCCTATCTCAGGCGTCATTGGGCATCAAGGCAGGATACACCCTGGACGGAGTGCCAACCCATCACAGGGCACACACACACTCTCATTCACACACTATGGACAATTTAGAGATGCCAATCAACCTACCATGCATGTCTGTGGACTAGGGGAGGAAACCGGAGCACCCGGAGGAAACCCCCAAGGCACGGGGAGAACGTGCAAACTCCACACACACGGCGGAGATGGGAATCGAACCCCCAACCCTGGAGGTGTGAGGCAAACATGCTAACCACTAAGCCACCGTGCCCCCAACATAAAAATTATAAAGTTTAAAATTTTTGTTTATTTTTATCCCCATTGAGCAGGTCAGAGTTGACGGTGATGGAGGGAAAACTCCCTGAGAAGACATCCTGTGTGTTCGAGAGAACAAAAATCTAGATTCTAGTTAGTTTGCTGTTTATTTAATTTAATTATATTTCAACAAGTTGAAGCAGAAATAAATGACTCCATAAATGACTCAGTGAGTCAAACAGTTTCCCTGAAGAAATCAATAAAATATTCTGATTCTGATCTGCTTTCATTTCTTACAGCTGTCTCATGTTTTTGGTCTGATTTTCCTCATCGACTTTCTTCTTTATTATGTTTTTTATTCCACAACAGATCGATACGAACGTGTTTTTCAACGTTTCTTCCAGATATTTTGATTTTTATTTATCTGCTTTAGATTTATTTCATTTTCACAATTAAGCATATACCTTTCTGCCTAATCACATGACCACCTGCTTAAAAATTGCAAACAAGTCGTTTCATATATTTCAAATATGTTTATATAAAAAGCAGCTGAAATTTGATCGTCATCCAGTAAAATTCTGTGTAAGGTTCTCTACCAGAGGTAAAAACACACATCTAAAACACATTGAAAGCCAACAGGTTCGTTTTAGATCAAACTCACAGCCTGAACATTGTTCCCTCATTTACACTGAATAAAAATCTCCCTCTAATAAGTCCAGATTTTATACCTAACAACAACATCTGAATGAAATCTAGTCACGTTGATCTCGTGGGTTTAATGCAAAAATCATAGCGGATAAAAACCTGGATCAGGAGATTTTAAGAGAAAGTTTAATTTTCTTAAGATTTCTCTGAAATCTAATACATGTCTAATACATGAGTCATATAAATACTTTCAAATATTCTTGGTGGCTTTTGTTCTCCTCTCTTTCCCGTGCATCACTCATATGTCTGTTCTGAGGAGGAACACGAGTCTTTGTGGTTCTTCAGCAAATCAACACAAAGAGGCGTGTCTAAGTACCTGTCAGTCATGATGCCTGTCCCCAACAGAGCCGTATTCTGTTCTGGCATTCGTATTTTATAATCTTCTTGCTTTTTGATCACAGTTCCATACATTCTGTTTTACTTAATTAGCTTATTATTAGTGGTGCTTGAAAAGCATCACTATTACTATTCCTCATATTTCTTCTTCTTCTTCTTCTTCTTCTTCTTCTTCTTCCATACAAAAATTTGTCTGTTAACTAGTTCCGCACCATTTGTCATAGACCCACGAATGAGGTATCATATAATGCGGCTTGTTCGGGAAAGATGTGTTATGACTTTTTTAAGCGATTGGAATTTTAGTATTCCTGCCACGCCCCTCTGAAAGTTCCGGAACAGGGTGGAAATTTCAATCCCCAATAAAACTCACACACGCACTGCAACTTAGTCATAACACATTTCACAACACTCAGCACAATGATGGGAAGTGAGTGGCATGTGTTCGGATGACGTCACATGACCCCCACTCCCGGGAATTATGGGAAATCACACAATTATGGCTACATACACATGTGTCATATCAAAATGCTCAGTACACTGAGGGAAAGTGAATCATGTGAATTCGGGTGATGTCACATGACCACCCCTGGGAATTATGGGAAATCTCAAAATTACGGCAACATGCACGTGACATATCAAAATGCTCAGTATACTCAGGGGAAGTGAGTGACGTGTGTCCGGGTGACGTCAAGTCATGTCACCTGTGCACCCCCACCGGAATTATGGGTAATTGCAAAATTTCTGCAACATACAAATGTGACATATCAAAACCATGGGGGTCACAGTCCAGTGACTTCTATGCCAGTCCCAAGCCCGGATAAATAGAGAGGGTTGTGTCAGGAAGGGCATCCGGTGTAAAACATTGCCAAATTTTATCATGCGAGTCATCAGTACGAATTTCATACTGGATCAGTCGAGGCCCAGGCTAACAACGACCACCATCGGCGCTGTTGACCTACAGGGTGCCAGTGGAATTTGGGCTACTGTTGCTCAAAGAAGTAGAGGAGGGAGGAGAGTGCGTAGAGAGAGAGAGGAAAGGTAAGAGTGTAGGACTGAGAATAGGAAAGTTAGAGAGCTGGCTGATATGATGGAGAGAAGGAAGGTGGATATACTGTGTGTACAGGAGACCAGGTGGAAGGGTAGCAAGGCTCGTAGTATAGGAACAGGATTCAAGCTGTTTTATTATGGTGTGGATAGTAAGAGATATGGGGAAGGTGTGGTCCTGAAGGAGGAGTTTGTGAGGAATGTTCTGGAGGGGAAAAGAATGTCAGACAGGGTGATGAGTCTGAAGTTAGAGATCAAAAGGGTGATGTTGAATGTTGTTAGTGGTTATGCCCCACAGGTAGGTTGTGAGTTAGAAGAGAAAGAGAGACTCTGGAGTGAATTATATGAGGTAATAGAGAGTATTCCCACGGGTGAGAGAGTGGTGATAGGAGAGGATTTTAATGGACATCTTGGTGAGGGGAACAGAGGTGATGAGGAGGTGATGGGCAAGTTTGGAGTTAAGGAAAGGAACCTTGAAGGACAGATGGTAGTGGACTTTGCTAAGAGGACGGACATAGCTGTAGTTAAGACTTATTTTCAGAAGAGGGAGGAGCATAGAGTGACTTACAAGAGTGGAGGTAGGAGCACACAGGTAGACTACATCCTATGTAGAAGAGGCAATCTGAAAGAGATTAGTGACTGTAAAGTGGTAGTGGGAGAGAGTGTAGCCAGACAGCATAGGATGGTGGTGTGTAGGATGACTTTGATGGTTTATAAGAAGAAGAGGTCAAAGATAGAGATAGAGATGAAAACCCAGTGGTGGAAGCTGAAAAAGGAGGAATGTTGTGCGGAATTTAGACAGAAGTTGAGGCAGGCTCTGGGTGGTCAGGTAGTGCTGCCAGATGACTGGGAAACTACAGCAGAAGTGATCAGGGAGACAAGGAGAAAGGTGCTGGGTGTGTCATCTGGAAGGAGGAAAGAAAATAAGGAGACTTGGTGGTGGAATGAGGAAGTTCAGGATAGTATCCAGAGGAAGAGGTTAGCCAAGAAGAAGCGGGACATGGACAGGACAGAAGAGAATAAACAGGAATATGAGGAGTTACAGTGCAGAATGAAGAGGGAGGTGTCTAAGGCCAAGCAGAAGGCATATGACGAGTTGTACACTAGGTTAGACACTAGAGAAGGAGAGAAGGACTTGTACAGGTTAGCTAGGCAGAGGGATCAAGATGGGAAGGATGTGCAGCGAGTTAGAGTTATTAAGGATAGAGATGGAAGGGTGCTCACAAGTGAGGAGAGTGTACAAAGGAGATGGAAGGAGTACTTTTAACAGCTGATGAATGAGGAAAATGAGAGGGAAAAAAGAGAAGAAGGGGTGAACTCTGTGGAACAGAAAGTAGATAAGATTAGAAAGGATGAAGTCAGGAAGGCTTTGAAGAGGGTGAAAAGTGGAAAGGCAGTTGGTCCTGACGACATCCCGGTGGAGGTCTGGAAGTGTCTGGGAGAGGCAGCAGTGGAATTTTTAACTAGTTTGTTTAACAGTTTTAGAGAGTGAGAAGATTCCTGAGGAATGGAGAAGAAGTGAATTAGTGCCGATCTTTAAGAATAAGGGTGACATACAGAGTTGCAGCAACTATAGGGGGATAAAGTTGATGAGCCATACAATGAAGCTATGGGAAAGACTAGCACATTTACATATTTACATTTCTGGCATTTGGCAGACGCTCTTATCCAGAGCAACGTACTAAAGTGCTTTAGTTCTCAGTCAATGAATACATTAACACTGGTTCAATAGGACACAAACTTGGGATACCATTAGCCTAAAAACTGAGTTGGGTTTTTTATTTTTTTTAAAACAACAACATAATACATAAACAGGGAAAAATAGGAGCTAGTTTAAGTACTTCAGGAAGAGGTAAGTCTTCAGTTGCCGTATGAAGACGGCCAGTGACTCGGCCGTACGGACATCTAGGGGAAGTTCGTTCCACCACCTCGGTGCCAGAACAGAGAAGAGTCTAGATGAATACCTACCTTTTTCCCTGAGAGATGGTGGGACCAGTCGAGCAGTGCTAGTGGATCTGAGGGAGTGAGTTGCAGTGCGAGGACTGACGAGAGCTTTGAGGTAAGATGGCGCTGGTCCATTCTTAGCTTTGTAGCTAAGCATTAGTGTTTTGAATCTGATGCGTGCAGCTACCGGAAGCCAGTGGAGGGAACGCAGCAGTGGGGCGGTGTGGGAGAACTTAGGTAGGTTGAAAACAAGTTGTGCAGCTGCATTTTGGATCATTTGCAGTGGTCGACTTGCATTCAGAGGTAGACCTGCCAGAAGAGAGTTGCAGTAGTCCAATCTCGAAATGACCAAAGACTGAACAAGCACCTGAGTAGCCTGTGTGCATAGAAATGGCCGAATCATTCTGATGTTGTACAGAAGAAACCGACATGAGCGTGTCACATTAGTGACATGGGAGGAAAAGGACAGTTGATTGTCCATGGTTACCCCAAGGTGGTGAGCAGTGGCTGAAGGGGAAATCATGGAGTTGTTCAGAGATATCGCAAGGTCTTGGGCTGGGGATGGATCACCTGGGATGACCAGCAGCTCAGTTTTGCTGGGATAGAGTTGCAGCTGATGAGCCGTCATCCAAGATGAAATGTCCGCCAGACACGCTGAGATCCAAGCAGAAGCCATGGTATCTGAGGGAGGGAAGGAGAAGATAAGTTGGGTGTCATCGACATAGCAGTGGTATGAAAATCCATGTGAGGATATAACTTTGCCAAGAGAGTGAGTATAGAGGGAGAAAAGGAGAGGACCAAGTACTGAGCCTTGTGGGACACCAGTAGAGAGTCTGCGTGGAGCAGATGTCAATCCCTTCCATGTTACTGGATATGAGCGACCATCCAGGTAGGAAGCAAACCATTCCCATGCTGTTCCACAAATTCCAAGACTCCTGAGGGTGGACAAGAGAGTCTTGTGGTTTACTGTGTCAAATGCTGCAGACAGGTCGAAGAGGATGAGGACCAATGACAGTTTGACTGATCTAGCAGCATGTAGTTTCTCAGTGACTGCCAAAAGGATCCAGAGCAGGTTTCTTCAGAATGGTGATGACCCTGGCTTACTTAAAGACAGTTGGAACATGACCAGATGTTAAGGATCCATTGATGACTGCGGTGATGAAGGGTAGGAGGTCAGGTGAGATGGTCTGGAGCATAGCTGAAGGGATTGGATCCAGTGGGCAGGTGGTAGGATTGCAGGACCGAATAATTTGCTAAACCTCTTCTGCTGCTACAGTTGAGACCTGCGTCAATGAAGGAGTAGCGGAGTGCTGACTGTGTGATGTAGATGAAATTGGGGCAGAAGTGAAGTTCTGGCACATCCTCTCAATCTTCTCTGTGTAAAAAGTGCCGAAATCTTTGGCAGTCAGTGAGGATGGAGCAGGTGGAGCCGGAGGGTTGAGTAGTGACGGGAAGATGTTGTGGAGCTTTTGGGTATCTTGTGCAGTGGTTTCAAGCTTTTCCTTGTAGAAGGAGGTCTTGGCAGAACTTGGCAGTAGTGAAAGCTAGGTTAAGGAAGGTAGTGGAAACTTGTGAGCAGCAGTATGGCTTCATGCCCAGAAAGAGCACAACTGATGCAATTTTTGCTCTGAGAATTTTGATGGAGAAGTATAGGGATGGTCAGAGGGAGTTGCACTGTGTTTTTGTAGACTTGGAGAAAGTGTATGACAGGGTGCCAAGAGAAGAGCTGTGGTACTGTATGAGGAAGTCTGGAGTAGCAAAGAAGTATGTCAGAGTTGTGTAGGACATGTATGAGAGGAGCAGGACAGTGGTGAGGTGTGCTGTAGGTCAGACAGAGGAGTTCAAAGTGGAGGTGGGACTGCATCAGGGATCGGCTCTGAGCCCCCTCCTGTTTGCTATGGTCAGAGCAGGTGGAGGTTTGCTCTGGAGAGAAGAGGAATGAAAGTCAGTGGTAGTAAGACTGAGTACATGTGTATGAATGAAAGGGAGGGAAGTGGAACAGTAAGGTTACAGGGTGAAGAGGTGAAGAATTTATAGGAGTTTAAGTACTTGGCGTCAACAGCCCAGAGTAATGGAGAGTGTGGGAAAGAGGTAAAGAAGCAAGTGCAGGCAGGTTGGAATGGGTGGAGAAAGGTGTTGGGAGTTCTGTGTGATAGGAAAATTTCAGCAAGAATCAAGGGGAAGGTATACAAGACAGTGGTGAGACTGGCCATGCTGTATGGTTTAGAGACAGTGTCACTGAGGAAGAGACAGGAGTCAGAGCTAGAGATAGCAGAACTGAAGATGTTGAGGTTCTCTTTGGGAGTGACAAGGTTGGACAGGATTAGAAACCAGTACATCAGAGGGGCAGCTCATGTTGGACGTTTGGGGGACAAAGTTAGGGAGGCCAGATTAAGATGGTTGGACATGTTCAGAGAAGGGAGAGTGAGCATATTGGTAGGCGAATGTTGGACATGGAGCTGCCAGGCAGGAGGCAAAGAGGAGGTATATGGATGGAATCAATGAGGATATGAAGCTTGTGGGTGCAAGTGTTGAGGATGCAGAAGATAGGGATAGATGGAAAGAGATGATTCGCTGTGGTGACCCCTGAAGGGAAAAGCCAAAAGAAGAAGAAGAAGAAGATTCTTCTTAGGCAATTATATATTGACTCTAACTCCTACTAGATCTTTCGAGCTACATTCACCAAACTTGGTATGGTTGTTCATCCTCGTCTGGAGTTTGTTGCTATTACTTTTCTAAGCGATTGGAATTTCCGGTATTCCTGGTACGGAAGCTCAAACTGGCCTTTTTTCAGACAGAATTCCATTCAGAATTTTGGAGGTTTATAACTTGGCAGGCTTTCGAGCTATCGAAACCGAACTCGGCCAGCTCCTTCAGAATCCTGGGCCGGATGAAGCGAGAAATTTTAGAACTGATCGGACTTTCGGTTTTCCTGTAGACGTGTGACATAGACATGTGACATATCCAAACACTCAGCACAATGAGGGGAACTTCATGACATGTGTTCTGATGATGACAAGTGACGTCACGTGCACCACACCCCAAAATTAGCGAAATCTCAAAACTACCTCAACATACACATGTGACATATCAAAACGTTCAGCACAGCGAGGGGAACTTCGTGACGTGTGTTCTGGTGACGTGCACGCCAACCCCCAAAATTTGTGGAATTTCAAATTTACCGCAACATACACGTGACATCAAAATGCTCAGCACATTGTGGGGAACTGCATGACGTGTGTTCGAGTGACGTCACGTGTATGAGAGGTCGTAGGGATATAACACATACCTTCTCACACACACACACTATCATACCCTTGCACACATACAGCTATACTCACACACACACACACACACACACACACACACACACACACACACACACACTATCATACACTTGCAAACATACAACTACACTCTCACATACACTATCATACCCTTGTACACATACAACTATACTCACACACACACACACACACACACACACACACACACACACACTATCATACCCTTGTACACATACAACTATACTCAAACACACACACACACACACACACACACACACTATCATACACTTGCACACATACAACTATACTCGAGAGTTTAATAATGGTAGTGAATGTAAGATGGAAGGACCGGATATGTAAATGAATATAGTGGTGTGTGTGAGAGAGTTTGATTGAAAAGGAAGGTGGTTTGAATTTAAAAGGAAATAGCTCTAAATTCTCAGTTCGTGATCGACTGATGGTGAGGGATTTCATGACTGTGACCCACCTTCCCAATCAAGCAGTGAACATGGTGGATAGACAGCAACTTAATGAAGCCATTGGTCTCTTGACCAACATTTTAAATTCACCAAAGGCTGTCACAACAATGTCGCAAATGTTGGATGTTGGAACTGTTGGAAGTCGACAGACACACACAGGAGCAACTTCTAATGCTGCTGTTGACAAGGAAATGAGGCGAATTTTTTGAGCTCAGCATAATGTGCGGAACTGTATCCTGGTGACATATTCACTCGCCTCCAAAAGTATTGGCAGCCTATCTGTCCACAGGTCTCCAAAATTATTGGTGACCTGCCTATCCACTCGCCTCCAAAAAGCATCGGAAGTCACGACTATTTACTTCATCAAGCCAACATCAAAGTTTGTCGTGGCAAACTTTAAAAATCTAGCTATTATTATTATTATTATTATTATTATTATTATTATTATTATTATTTCAGTTAATAAGCATGACCAGCTAGCTCGCACCTGCTTTCTCATCACCTTTGAAATACAATATCATTCTGTAAAATAAAAAGTGGTGCATTAACTCAACGCACACAAAAAAGGGCTGTACTCTCACCATCCACTTTATTAGGAACAGCTAGAAACCTTCTCCTCATGCAGATTCTTAAACTTAGATTTTAACGAATTAATAAAATAAAAATAATCTTTAACTGTCCGGTTTCTAATCTGGTGCCTGCTGTAGCCTCGGATTCCTCAAGGTTCAATGTGTTTGAGATGTTTTTCTGTGGAGCACGGCTGTAAAGAGTGTTTATTTGAGTTTCCTCTGATCTTCGGTTATCATCTATTTCTGCACTCAGAGGAGAAACTCACTGGATGTGAATGTTAAGCCGTGTATCTGCATTATTTTATGTTTTGCTGATTGGATAACTACAATGAGTAGGTATAAAGGCTTCCCTAATGAAGTATGCTGTTACGCATTGACTATTTCTCCAGACAGAAAGTATTGCAAAGAAGTAAAGAAAAAAATTGAAAATTGATAAGCATAACTAATCAATAAATTCACTGCTTAGCTGCAGCTGAAACCCTTCCAGATGTTCCTTCAGTCTCTGTGTGTCGTCTCCACCCACCAGCGCAGCTCTGATGTTTGTCCGCTGATCATTTTGATTACCCCTCAGTCCACTCGGACTCAGACCCATGTTGTCGCCTCCTTGTTTGCTAACGTTGTGCTGGAAGCTTTCTTCAGTCATCACAATCGTCTGGCTTTTCGGAATCGAGCTTTCAACACTGACACTAATCCCGTTCTCTGTGGTTTCAGAAGACACGGGAACCAAAAACACGTGACACATCCCACCTCCTCCGTTCTCGCTCTGGGTGATGCTCTGGGTGAAGCTTCGTAGTGTTGGGGCTTGAGACCCAGTCTTCTGATCAACAACCCAGAGCCTTAACCACTTGAGCTACCACTGCCCCAACAACTGGACAAGCTGAAGTATTAAAACACTGCATTCAGGGACAATGAGTCCAGCTTTTTCAGCAATATCTCTGCTACTTCTACTTGGGATTTCTCATTAATATAGAATTGAACACCACTGGAAAATGATCTGTTTTCTCACAGGAATAACAAAAATACAGCTCCACTACTTCTCCTCCTTTGCATCACTCTCTGTAGGTAGGGATGAAGTGAGGGCTATATTTATTAACAAGTAGTTGAATCATTGTGAGTAACATTAACATTTCAGGCATTTAACAGGCACCCTTATCCAGAGCAACTTACATTTTCATGTCATTTTTATACAATTGAGCAATCGGGGGTTATGCGCCCAGCTCAGTAGATGCAGCTTGGGGGACTCGAACTCACAACCTTCTGATCAGTAGTCTAGGTAAAATAATCTAGGTAAAATAAGAGCTCTCACTTACCTGTGAAAAGTGACTCCAGCTAAAGGAGCCTCTTTGTTGTCACGTGACTTGCAGCCAGTGGCGGAGCAGTGTCTGGGCATCTGGAGATAATGTCTAAATTTAATGTAACAGAACACATTCTGTATACTGACAGTTTTAGCTGTAAGACACAATAGAGAGATATTTCTAAAATGATGTACGTTTATTAATTTGGCATATCTTCATACACTATTATTGGTGTGCTTGTGCAATGGGTATGACAATCTGATGCTAACTCTGATAGTCCTTCTCTATCAAGAGTTAAGAGTCAAGAAGCTTTTATTGTCATTTCAACCATATATAGCTGATGCAGTAGTTGCTTTCGGCTGCTCCTTGTTCGGGGTCGCCACAGTGGACCAACTGGCCCGCACAACAACTTGGCATAGGTTTTACCCCGGATGCCCTTCCTGACGCAACCCTCCCATTTTTTCCGGGCTTGGGACTGGCACTGCATCCAGTGGCTGGAGTTTGGGCATTGGCTGGGAACTGAACCCGGGCCTTCCACATGGTAGGGGAGAAATCTGATGCAGTACACAGTGAAATAAAACCACGTTTCTTCAGGACCCTGATACTACATAAAACAACATAGAGCTACATAAAACAACATAAAGCTACATAACACAACACAGAGCTAAGGACTGAAAGCAAGTTGTCCTAGCTACATAAAGTGCATTGTGTGCAACCTAGTGCAAACAGTGCAAGACAAAAAGACAGTGCAAACAGACGATACAAAACAAAACAGTACAGGACAGATACACAAAATACACAAAATAGACAGAATAGCACTGACCAGTATACATTCTGCAATGTGTAAGCAGTGTTATGTGCAAAATAGGAGAACTGTAAACAAAGAGGGTTCTTGTAAACTTATAGCAGCAGTTTGAAATGCATGCAAAACAGCAACATCAGCAATTGTATAAATATAGACATGGATGTGTGCCATTAACATTCAGAAATAAACAGTAGACCGGTTTGGATTTTGTGATCCCATATCGGTATCGGTCATATCGTATCCTAGCAGATTCTGTGGTATCGTGAAATATCGAATCGTTGCCCCAAGAATATAGGAAACCATGGAAGCCTGGAGTGTACACCCCAGGTTTGTGTTTTTCTATACACTCTAATTCAAATATAAATCGCACGTGTGTGTGTATGTTTTTAATGTTTATGGACATAAAACTTGATATTTGGCTGTGCATACAACTTTTTTTTTCCTTTTCTTTCTTTCTTTCTTTCTTTTTTTTTTTTTTTTTACAACGCATGCGTAGCAACACATGTTGCGCACAACTTGCGCAATCCTTGCGCATTGTTGATACTCTCCAGGGCAGTGTGTAATATTTTCCTCCACGTTATCCACCAGGCTCTTTAATCGGTCTCTGGTGTAGAGTGGTAATATGTATGTGCTCGTTTCCATGCCACAATTACTCATACTATCTGTAGCTCCAAATGCTTACCAAGATAGCTGTGACTATTTTGAAACATAATGTCAGTATATATCTAAGCGTGCTAGCTACGCTGCGTCAGTGTTGTGTATATGTGTACACAGCGTTACTTGCGTTATTGCTTTCTTTGCTTTAAACCTCAAGTGAAATACAATACTCCTAATTCTGTCTGTAGAAACGTAAAGACTTACCTTTCGACCTCACGAAAATGGCTGTGTTTTTCCTAATACAACCAATAAATATTAATTAATAAATATGTAAATAAAATAATACTTTCTGTAACATAAGCGCTACAGTCATACTGCTGCAAATGAAAGAATTATATGAATGCGAGTGTTCGTGTGCATGTTATCATTGATATAGTAACAGCTCGTTTACCGAGAAGTCAGTGAGTATCAGAGTTTTCTTATACTTTGTGGTTTCTCTGTTACATGACAGGCTGAGATTTTCTTTCTTATTGAGAGAGAGAGAGAGAGAGAGAGTGAGTGAGTGTGAGAGAGTGTTGAGACGATCCACAACATTAAATGTAACAGTAAGAGGATAAAAACTATGATGTGTCCATTGTTAATTAAAAAGGTGTAATAATTACCCAAGTAACATTAACTCCTCTTAACACCGTAACCTTGCTGTTATTTTCCTATAACATCAAACCCCAGATATTTTATCAGCTTTCTTTGTTTGTCTTTCTTTTTGTTTGTTTTCTTTCCTTTTGTTGTTTCCGTGTTTCTTTTCCCTTCTTGCTTTCTTATTTTTTTTGTTTTTGTTCTTACTTTTTCTATCTATCTGTCTGTCTGTCTGTCTGTCTGTCTATCTATCTATCTATCTATCTATCTATCTATCTATCTATCTATCTATCTATCTATCTGTCTATCTATCTAATAGTTAATAAAAAGTCAAACCCTTCTCTGGTCAGGTGTATAAACCTTTAGTGTATTGTAAAAACAGGAAGTAGAGAACAGCACTGTTACACCAACACACATTAAACACAACACCATACATTGCTAGTGTTACATGTAGAAAAGCTCTCTATCAATTTCAGTTACAAACATTCTGGAAAACAAGACATTTATTTATTTACTTGTTTATTTATTTTTCATTTTTTACAAAACTCCAGTTGATCATGAATTAAAATACAGTTTAACATTTGTGGTCCCTTTAAACGATCTACTTTTGGTAAGAGGCATGAAATGACTTGTAGTGGATCAGAAAATTCCTCATCAGATAAACTTTTTAAAAACGTACGATTAGTGTTCTGAGAGAGAGAGAGAGAGCGTAAGAGAGAGAGATTTGTTGGCTAGAAACCATGGAAATTATCCCTCCGTCTTGACCTAACTGAAGAGCGAGGGCTCACAGTAGAAGGCAGGTGCATTTGGACACTTTCTCGTGGCTCAGGAGGCCGAACTGTGACGTGGCCAAGCTCTGGATCAGGTTCCAGAACTGTTTGAAGGATACTCCCTCTCCATCCTTCACCCCCATCTGCTTCAGCACCTCCCCGAACCCTGCATCCGTGCCTCCAGTCTGAAACGGGAACACACACACACACACACACAGAGTCATGACATGGTTTACTACACAGTGATGTTTCTAAAATGTGTGGAAGGAGTCTCCAGTGTCAGAGACAAAACTTTTCAGACAGGCTTTAGACTTTTTTTCCCAGAGAAAAAAAAAAAGTCAGTTGTTTATGCAACAAACACAACATACACAATTTCTACAGCATACACAACATTTACCGCTCCACAACTTTCACAACATGTTACTATAAACAGAGGAAAAGTATGAAGTGACTTTTTTTATTAAGATGCAATAGTGGCAGTTTGGTGGACCTGGGATTCAAACTCACAACCTTCTAAGCAGTAGTCAAACACCTTGACCACTGAACTACCACATCCCATAATTCAGGGGGATATCCCACATCCTCGGATCTCAGACTGAATCACTCTGTTCACAACTCTTATCCAAAGACCTGTGTTCGATTCCTCACACTGCACCTTTCACGTTCCATTCTTTTCTCTCTTTCTTTCTTTTGTTTCTTTCATTCGTTCTTGATTTTTCCATCTTGTTTGTTTAATACCTTTGTTTTTTCTTTCTTTCTTTCTTTCTTTCTTTCTTTCTTTCTTTCTTTCTTTCTTTCTTTCTTTCTTTCTTTCTTTCTTTCTTCCCTTTTTGCTTTCTTTACTTTTTGTCTGTTCATTTCTTTTTTCTTCCTTGCATTGCTTTTCCTTAGTCTTTCTGTATCAAATTTTTTGTTTTTTATCTATCTATCTATCTATTTATTTATTTAACAACGTTATATATATATATATATATATATATATATATATATATATATATATATATATATATATATTTTTTTTTTTTTTTTTTTTTTTTAATTAATTAATTAATTTATTTATTTTTATTTCTGTAAATTCTTCAACGTGTAGCAGTAAATTTGTCCAGAATGAAATTGCACTTCACCCAACTCACAGAAAGATGAGGATGAAGTGAGAGAAACAGACAGGAAGCAGTTTATAAACAGAAGCGGTTTAAATGTCTGAAACTTCACCGCCGTTTCTTCCTCAGCTGTTTCTGTGGTGTGGACCAGAGAGCTAAGTTTAACATCAGCTTAGACTCCTGACATCGGTACACACCGACCATCACTTTCAGATTCCCCTACAGCCGAAATCCCATGGATTAAAGTTAATATAGAGTTAATAACGACAAACTAGTTCATGTAACAGAAGGTTAATAAAAGAGTGAAATTGTTTCTCATGTGAAATGTTGCAGTAAAGAGTGTGTCAGTGTGAACTAATGAACACTCTGGAAAACGTCAGTAAACACACTGTAGCTCCAGAGAAATCTGCTGCAGCGCGTCTCCTGATCTTACGGCTGATTTCCTGTTTCCTGTCTCCGAGGTTAACCTTCAGCGCTGGCGCTGACATCTGTACCTGTTGCTTTATTCTGTTGTTTTATAAACCTGTCGCAAAACCTCATCATGTCAAACTGTCAGCATTTATCCTTCAACTACTTTTCCTCTTTTGCAGAAATTCCACGTTATTCCCGAGGCAGCCTGCGACCGGAACACAAACTGAACCTCCTACAGCAGCCTGAACTCTTTCCTTTCCCTCCGTCGGTCTCCGGCGTCGCTGTCTGACACACGCCATCTAAACCACTGAGGCTGAAACCCATATCCGCATACAAGCAGAGCAGCCAGGCCTGCGGTGGAGTACTGGCTGGTTTAGAGTTTCCTAACAGGGAGCTGCAACCACACCCTGACTGTGTGAGGAAAGTATCTGGGCGTGGCCTTTACCTTGACCAGGTTGGGCAGCTGCGAGGAAAGAAGGCTCTTAAATTCATCTGTCTTGAGCATGGAGCCTTTATCAGCCGAAGCAGCGTGGAAGTTCGTGACCAGAGTGTTGATGGCCTTTTCCAGGTCTGAAAACTGAACAACAGAGAGAGAAAGGGAGAGAAAGAGAGAGGGAGAGAGAAAGAAAGAGAGAGATAGAGAGAGACAGACAGAGAAGGAGAAATAGAGACAGACAGAGAAAGAGATAGATTCAAATAGAGACACATACAAAGAAAGAGAGACAGAGAGAGAGAGAAAGAGAGATACACAGACAGAGAAAGTGACACAGACAGGCAGAAAGAGAGACAGAGAGAAAGAGAAAATGAGAGAGAGAGCGAGAGAGAGAGAGAGAAAGACAGAGAGAGAAAATGAGAGAGACAGAAGAACAGAGAGAGAGAGAGAGAGAGAGAGAGAGAATTTAGTTTTAAAGCTATCATTAAGAATCCACAATCTTAAAAAAAATAGTAGTTGTTTAATAGAGCAGGAGGAAACATTTCAACTGAGAACACATAAACACACACACACGCGCACACAATACTCTTTCTTCTCCTCACAGATTGAAAACAGTTTTAAAACAATTGACATTCAAATTCTGCTCAGCGCATTACTATACCTGTAATACCTGCAGGTCGAGCCCTGACAGCCCCACCCCCTGCACACTGTTTACCCACGGACACACCTGAGCCTGAAAACATCACATCCTGATCTCTCCAGGCCGCTGTTTAAACCAGTCGAGCATGGTCTCCGAGCCTCATGCTCCCTCACACACACACACACAGACACACACACACACCAGGGTCGAGTCGGATGAAGACCCACTGGAATTCATAGTCAAAACAAAACCTGCTCTTTGGCTTTGGAATAAACACTCGCATTGTTGTGTCAAATGTCAAAGCTTTTAATTACAGATGTGAACACAGCTGCAAGGTTCTCCAGTCAGTGGGTGTGGCCAGGCCATGCGAACTGCTCAGAGATGCTTTTACATTCAGCTCGGGTTCTGTCCGTTGTATTGATCCTTAATCTGATGGTCACCTCAAGCCATTTCTGCAGAATTCTACACCATCTCAAGAAAGGACAAACCAGAGCTGCCACCTATTGATCTGTCAGGTTAACATTTTAGCAATATTTGTCTCATGTTTGGAGCTAAACATTTCTACGACTTGATTAAAATCAAAAAACTTTCCAGTCTTGTTCCAGTTCAGCCCCAGTGTAGCCTCAGATCCCTGATATGAACCTGATGTGATCCTCTGCCATCGGCTTTGAGATGTGACATGCTGCACTGAGCTGCTTTTCCGCTCAGCCCGGATGTAGAGAGTGATTATTTAACATCCTGTCTGCTTGAACCTCAGAGTTCTGTCATGGACAAGACGTTTTTTCTCACAGAACTGTTCCGAGAGCAGATCGAGATACGAGCCGGTCGTGCGTGAAAATCCCAGAAGGTCTTGAATTTATAATTCTGCATCACCGACGACGACGTGTTAGACGCTAACGTGTGTGTGTGTGTGTGTGAGAGAGAGAGAGCTGCACGCTTTTATCCTGTATGCATGTACCACCAGGTGTCTGGGTATTCCTAATAAAGTGGACAGCCTGTTTCTTGCTCGGGTTTGACCTCGGCTCCGTTTCCTCTCTGTGCGAAGTGCACGAAACGCGGCTTGTTTTCTGTGTTCTATGAAGGAATGCAGATGAACTGATTGATTCCTCATGCTTTCCGTTTACACACACACACACACACACACACACACACACCCACAATGGAGAGACGCCCAGTGGAAGGAGCATATGGCCTCAATTAACATGATTGGTATGAATTCAGGAAATGCAGAAGGTCAGATCCAGTAAAAGACTCGAAAGTTTCATCGACTCTCTTGATAAACCTTTACCTCATCTCACTCCGATCAAAAGGAGGATCAAAGCCGAGGTAAAAAAAAATGCACCTTCGAACCGAACTGGAATGTCGAGAAAACGCAGAACGTTTTCTTTAAAAAAAAAAAATAAAACAATAAAAACGAATCCGGACAGCTCAGGCGTGTGTCTGCAAAGCAGCGTCCTCAGGTTCTATCTGGCCCACAAAGAATTCCTGACATGCCTGCTGTAGGTGACACGTAGCTACACTGACCGAAAAAAACCCTTCCCTTTTTTTTTCCCCCGAAGAAAATAAACTGTAACGCATAATTCTAGCGAGCCTTCACGTCTGAGGGAAAAAATTCCTGACTCAACCGTGTGCTGTTTCTCTCAACAACTTTTTTTTTCTTTCTCCAAGCCAAGCAACTTGAAGAATGGTTAATTAATTAATTAATTAATTAATTAATTTGTCTCTCTGTGCACTCTTGAAGTTTAGCAGTAACCGTCAAAAAAAAAAAAAGAAAGGAAAAAAGGAAGAAGAAGGAAAAGGCATTACCTGTTCCGCCATTTCAGCCGCTCCTTTCTCCTTCTCTTCAGCAATTTGGTGCTTGACCTTCCTCTGCTGCTGTCACATCTTGGCTGAGATCCTGAATCCTCCCACTCGGGCCAAAAAAAAGTACAACCCACCACCTACAGTGTCAGTATGTTATGGAGGAGGGACGAAACACACAAACACACACACACACACACACGTGTAATACGATGCTTTGGGACTGTAATGTGGACATGGTGGGGATGAGTTGCATAGCCGTCTATTTTTTCTCCGCTTTAGTGTTCCAGAGAAGAGCAGAGGAAACACACACACACACACACACACACACACATAGAGAGAGAGTTCCTCACATCTGGAAACTCTCAGCACAAAGTTGGAACACATCTCTGTTTTTTTCCCGCAGCAGCACAAGCTTGCATGCCAAGTACAGAGCGACTGAAGCTGGAAATCTTTCGATAGCAGAAAACTCTCGACTGTTAACCAGATCCTCCGAGTTAAGAATAAAAAGAAGTTATTAAACAGCATTCCATACATTGCCGTCGTATCCGTTCGAACCTGAACAGGAAACCCATGGCAGGTTTTAGTCGGCTCGCCGGAAAGGTAGCTCGGTGTCCAAAACCGATGACGACGGCTTTGTTTCTGTCCGAGTTAATAAATGAACAATGTTTATTCATAGAGCAATGTTTAACAACAGAAGTTGTCACAAAGCAGCATCACAAATAAAAAATTAGGCATAAAAATGATAAAGTTTTAAAATCTTTGTTTATTTTTATCCCCATTGAGCAGGTCAGAGGTGACGGTGATGGAGGGAAAACTCCCTGAGAAGACATCCTGTGTGTTCGAGAGAACAAAAATCTAGATTCTAGTTAGTTAGCTGTTTATTTAATTTAATTATATTTCAACAAGTTGAAGCAGAAATAAATGACTCCATAAATGACTCAGTGAGTCAAACAGTTTCCCTGAAGAGATCAATAAAATATTCTGATTCTGATCTGCTTTCATTTCTTACATATTTATTTCTTTCTTACATACTTTCTTCTTTATTAGGTTTTTTATTCCACAACAGATCGATACGAACGTGTTTTTCAACGTTTCTTCCAGATATTTTGATTTTATTTATCTGCTTTAGATTTATTTCCTTTTCACATCTAATAAAGCATAGACCTTTCTGCCTAATCACATGGCCCCCTTCTTGCTTAAAAATGGCAAACAAGTCGTTTCACATATTTCACCAGACACCCAAAAATGGAATTTCCCCGTTTTTCTTGTGTCCATGTTGATAATTGAGCGTCTTTGTCATGTCTCATTCCACAGTGGTGGTTAATATGAAGCTCATATGAAAATAGACACTCAGTACTTTCTTTATCAGAATTTGTAGTGTTTCATAAGTATTTCTGTTCATAGAAAAGGTCCAAAGAAACAAAAATGTTTATTTTTCTCCACACAAATGTTCGTATCTTCAAAGTAAATGTTGATATCAAACCCATTTCTGCTCTCTGAGACGCTCCAAGTGCTCGTTCATCTAAAAAGCAGCTCTGAAAGCCGACTGAGTCGTTTTAGATCAGACTCACAGCCTGAATATTGTTCATTTATTTCTACTTAATAAAAAATCTCTCTCCCCGTGCTTGGTGGGTTTCTTCCGGGTGCTCCGGTTTCCTCCCACAGTCCAAAGACATGCTTCTAGGCTGATTGGAGTCTCTAAATTGCCCGTAGTGTGTGACTGCATGAACGAATGAGTGTGTGTGTGTCCTGCGATGGGTTGGCACTCCGTCCAGGGTGTATCCTGCCTTGATGCCTGATGACGCCTGAGATAGACACAGACTCCCCGTGACCCGAGTATAGATCGGATAAGCGGTACGGACAATGGAAAATGGAAAAAAAAAACCTCCTGCTAATAAGTCCATCGTTTATACTTAGCCACATCATCTGAATGAAATCTAGTCACGCTGCTCTCGTGGGTGCAAAGCAAAAATAGTGATAGATGAAAAGCTGTATCAGGAGATTTTAAGAGAAAGTATAATTTTCTTAAGATTTTCCTTAAATCTATTCCAATCTACTGCATGTTTCAAAGAAAGATGTTCTCCTCACTTTCCCGAGCATCACTCATATGTCTGTTCTGCGGAGAAACTCGAGTCTCTGTGGTTCTTCAGCGAATCAGCATGAAGAGGCGTGTCTAAGTGCCTGTCAATCATGTTGCCTGATTACGGAGCCTCCACGG